>OU015497.1:10906949-10969449 GCA_907164885.2 Dolomedes plantarius | reverse complement strand
TCCTGTGGGTTCGAGTCCTACTGTTAGCATGGATGCTTGTAACCGTTCGGAATCGGCTTTAAACTGTAGGTCCCGGTCTAATTAGACCTCGTAAAGCAAAAAGTTAACCGCAGCGGTCCAAACCAAACCAAGAAGAAAAACTAGATTACATTAACTTGTCTGCACTGCAAGCATAACTGACGCAGATCCCTAGAATCTGTAGTAAAGACTGGTTTTTCTGAAATTCTAAGAAAATCGATACAAATAACGGAAAATCGCTTTGTCCGTTAAGCACTCATGTCCCTAATGTTTAGCGGAAATGCAATAGTCTAGGAATGCAGGCATGTGCCTCTTCACACAGAAAAGAAATACAGATGATTTTGACACACAAAATAATAAATGCAGCGTGTATTTTCTCCGTTAAACGAGGAAAAAGAAATTTTTTTTGTCAAATTTTTAGTTCGAATTAACCGAAGTGATAAAAATTTAGTTCGAATTAATGAGATATTTTTAACATTAATTCCAATACAAGTTTTTTGGGGCCTTTGGATTAGTTCGAATTAACCTAAAGTTCGAATTAACCGAGTTCGAATTAACGAGCGTCCACTGTATATATATATATATATATATATATATATATATATATATATATATAGTCTTAGACACACACACGAAAAAAAAAGATAAAAAAAGACGCAGCAAGCAATAAGAGTTACCCGAATGGGACGAAAATCGGCAGATGTGATGCACATGTACAGAAAAACTAATGATTACAATTTGATAAAAAATTGGATGATTTAGTCAAGAGAAAGAGCTTCACAAATTGAAAAAGTCAATAACGCGTTGGTCCACCTCTGGCCCTTATGCAAGCAGTTATTCGGCTTGGCATTGATTGACAGATGTGGCGGATGTCCTCCTGCGGGATGTCGTGCCGAATTCTGTCCAATTGGCGCGTTAGATCGTCAAAATCCCGAGACGGTTGGAGGGCCCTGCCCATAATTCTCCAAACGTACTCAATGGGGGAGAGATCCGGCGACCTTGCTGGCCAAGGTAGCGTTGGGCAAGCACGAAGACAAGCAGTAGAAACTCTCGCCGTGTGCGGGCAGGCATTATCTTGCTGAAATGTAAGCCCGGGATGGCGTGATAGGAAGGGCAACACAACGGGGCGTATATCGTGGACATACCGCTGTGCTGTAGGGGTGCCGCGGATGGCAACCAAAGTGGCCTCGCTATGAAATGAAATGGCACCCCAGACCATCACTCCTAGTTGTCGGCCCGTATGGCGGAAGACAGTGAGGTTGGTATCCCACCGCTGGCCGAGGCGTCTCTAGACACCTATTCGCTGGTCATCGGGGCTCAGTTCGAAGCGGGACTGATCACTGAAGACAATTCTATTCCAGTCAGTGACATTCCAGGTCGAATGTGCCCGACACCACTGCATACGGGATTATCGGTGTACAGAGGTCAATGGTACTCGACACAAGGGGTACCGTGAGCTCAGTCCCCTTACTCTGAGCGGCCTGTGAATGGTCCTTGTGGTCTCTGAAGCCCTAGTTGCACGTACGATCGATGCTAATGATCAATCTGGGGCTGTGAGTGCCGCTCTGGCGATTGCTCGGTCCTCGTGTTCTGTCGTTTGTCTAGGCCAACCGCTTCCTTCTTGACGCTGTGTTCTTCCGTGATTCACCCATTCCTGCCAACATCGCCTAATAGTGGCATCGCTCCTATCCAAATGTCGAGCGATTCGCCAATTAGACCAACCAGCTTCTTTGAGCCCAATTACACGTCCTCTGTCAAATGCTGACGTCTGCGCATATTGTTCGCGCACCCGTATGAGAGGCATAGTTACTGTCTACCGGAGTTCACGGAATGAAATTCGCAAAGAATATATGAGCTGGAATCGAAATTTCTCCTCTTTAATATCCTTCAATTTGCGTAGTTAAGATGCGCTGCAGCGTCACATGTTCATTCATTGGCCGCCAAATTGTAGAATTTTCATTTTACGTCGAAACCTGTATGCATATCAATTTGTGTCCAATTTGTATTAACCCTTCTTGGTGTGTCTTTTGTTTTTGTCTAAGAGTGTATATATATATATATATATATATGGGTGTGTGTGTGTGTAAAAGTAAGTAACGATAACGCCCCACCATTATTACCTGTCGTGTACATTCGTCTACATTCGTCTTTCAACACATCCCCTATTCCAAAATTGCGATCTAGTCATAAACTACTTAACCAACTATACTATTCCCTTAACTGCACGCGCGGAACGTTAAAGTTATTTTTAACCTCCTACCCACTAACTGGCGGGTGGAGAAATGAGTCAGGATGATTCAGAGACATGCGAATCATACCTTCACGTGGTCAGACCATATGTTCGATTCTAAGCAATTATAGAATTGTAGAACCTAGCGTCCAAATCATAAATCACTCAGTATAAAATTTCGATATATAAGGGAGCGATAAAAGGCAGTGATTTTCACGCCTACATAAAAGGCCTTTTTATGCAAAAGGCAGCGATTTTCGCGCTCTTTTCTCTTGTTCTTCTGGCTGCGCTCTCTCGCGTTTCTCAATTTCTTCTGATTTTGTCCGCGTCTTGTGTTCCGGCACTGTCCAAGGATGTAGAGTGTTTTTATACTCAAACTCCGGCAGGTTCCAGTGGCCATTAGTGTCATTAGCGTTCCTCCTGCAAACCTTATATCATCCTTTTGCGCCAAACCCTCTTTAATGTCTGGAAACCTACCTTATAGTGATGTGCTGGAATAATGACCTCGTAGCAGAGCCTGACTAAGGCAGGGGCATACGGGGCAGTTGCCCCGGGCCCCCACATCAGAGGGGGGGGGCCCCAAATCGAATAGAAAGTTTAGTAATAAGTATTAAGTTCTTCATTACTGAAGTAGTGAAGCAGAGGGGGGCCCCCAAAGAAGTTTTTGCCCCGGGCCCCAATTAGGCTAAGTCGGGCCCTGCCTCTTAGTGCTTCATGATGAATAAAATAAGTTACACTGTGTAATTCGTGTATCTCTGGCCATATGTGAGTGGGCTTCTCCTATCAAATACTCACGGCTATATATTCAACAGCGATTGCTTTTTATGTGTGTTCCCATTTCGTTGAATTCATTTTATGCATGTGATTATCATCACATATATACAGAGGCTGTTCACACATTTTTTAGACGATGTATATTGTATTCACAAAACTAAATTACATAAAATTCTTGAGTTTTAAATGTTCTATTTGACATCCCTTATTCTGAACTATCTTTCGACACCGCAATTTCCAGGATAATAATGCCTTTTGAAGTGACAGAAGAGGTATTCTATCCCATTCCTCCTGAACAGCTTTCAAGAGTCCTGTAAGGGTTTTGGGACGACGTTTGGATAATGCAGATTTTAAAAGTCCGAAAGCACAAAAATCCATAGGTGATACATCGGGAGATTTAGTGGGGATTTCAGTGAAGGGTATGGCCTTGATACCAGTTTTTTTTTTCCATTTCTTTTAGGAAATTTACAGTGGATTTTGATGTGTGACTGCTAGCTTTGTCCTGATGAGTCTCACAGATTGATGGCACTGTGGGTAAAGCGATGGTATTTCATTCAGAAAAATTGGCGATAAAATATGTTCCTGATAGTATTTGGAGTTAATCTTGACATTTTTTCCACTCTCTTTATTTTTAACTTGCCATTATAAGAAAAACCAGCAACAATCATGAATCCCTTAGAAAAACTTTCTTTCGATTCTTTCAACCATGAACTTAAATTTTTTTCTCCCTTTTTATGATAATAAATGGCTCTTTTTTTGTTGCAATCATTTAAATACACCCATGATTCATCTATTGTGACAATTGTTTTCCATTTTTCTTTGGATAAGTGTTTCTCATATAGAATTCTGCAGCGTGTCCTGCGTTCAGCGATATGATTTGGAAGAAGACGATGCACATTGCATTTTTTCGCTTTCTTAAGATTTAAATCAACGTTTATCATTTTGTTTACAGTGGCCACGGAGCATTTTAATGATTTTGCAACTGTCCTTTGACTAAGGAAATTTTCTTTTAACATTAAACAACGTACCTTTGTAATAGTCGAAGATGTCCGGTTTTCCTTGGATACTTGTTTGGAATTTTTGCCCACTTGAGGCTCCAATTTGACGCTTTTTCCCTTTCTTGTTGACGATATTACCTATCGACGCTTTAGATATCACAAAACCATGACTCTCACATCGTTTTTGGATAACGGAGTATGCATATTTCTCTTCGGAAAGAGCATAAATGTAGCCTTCGAACCACTGCTTCGTTAAAAACGCCATTTTGAATAAAAACAAAACTTTCAAGCTGCAGACGATAATTTTGACTTTTAAAAACATAGTACAATTGCAATTATTTCTTTTGCAGCAAACGATTTTTTAATTACCGCTTACCAAAATTGTCTAAAAAATGTGCGAACAGCCTCTGTATGTATGTGCGTGTGTGTGCGCGCGCGTCTGTGTGAACGAAAAAGCTCTTCACCAGTGAGACAGTGAGAAAAGAGAGATGAGTGCTCATATTCTTCAAAACTCATTCGAAAAAAAATCCCTAGTCTAACGGATAATGAATCATCCATAAATATATAAAATCACAATGTACCTCCGTTACCAGTATTTAGAATTTAAAAGCAAACCCTATCTGAAATCATAAAGAAACGAACCCCTCCTCATTTCTGATGGCGACTTCCTCATTCGAGAGAACTTCCGACCGCGTGATTCGTTAACTAGTGACTGCGAAAACGAGAAAAGTTGGGATAGTCCGTCGGCTGGAGTCGAAGAATACGGTTCAGTGCGTCACTCCGTAGGAAGAATTGGAGAGAAACACCCTTTGTCGTGTTGCCTCTTGGGTTCTGAGAAGGTGAGCTTCAAAATGGAATGCGTTTTCTTTATTATTATTTAGTCGCTTTAAATGTTGTCGAACTTGTTCATGAATACATAGGTAGTTTAGTTAAAAGGAGTGAAAGTTAATTTCCGTTGCCAGCTGTCATAATGTTGTTGGTAACGACACGATGTAGCATAACTAGACTGAGATATAACCGCGCCTAACAAGAATATAAATCGCTATGCAGCTGAATCTTACGGTTCTGACCAATGGGTCTGACAATTATGTTTCTATACTGTGCTCTGAAAGAAATTTTTATCTTAAATTATTGCTTATATTTTTTATAATCTTGATTGAGCAACGATGCGAGAATAAGAAAATTAAGAAAAAAAAGTAGTGTCTTCTAACGAAATTACCGCGGGTTATTAACGTAGGATTACTTACCGTTGCTTACCGTTGTCTTTTGTATGTATATATGTATGTATGTGTTATGTATATGTGTATCTATATATATATGTAAGTATGTATATATATTCATATATGTATGTCAAAATTTTGACGCATTTTGTCCTTTTCTGTTCAACTGTTTGCTGCTTGCCCAAGCGATACAGACTGGGTTTGGCGCGCTGCCAAAATTATAACTCGCGACGACGGACGGTTTTAGCGTCTGGAATTTTACTTTCCAGAGGACCGTTATGGAGGAACGTAATCCTACGTTAAAATAATTTATACAGCTTTATCAGTGATTGATTTTTTTTTCATTTTCAAAAGTCAAAATATTAGTAGTTTAATCTATATAGGTAAAACAGTTCCGTAACTGACTGACTGACTGACTGACTGACAGATAACGCACAGACCAAACCGCTGGACCTTTTTGGCTGAAATTTTATCATCGCGAAAAGGAGTGAAAGTTAATTTTCATTGCTGCAGTCTACTGTAAGCTGTCATAATGCTATTGGTAACGACACGATGTAGCATAAATAGACTGAGATATAACCGCGTCTAACAAGGATATAAATCGCTATGCAGCTGAATCCTACGGTTCTGACCAATGGGTCTGACAATTCAATTATTCACAGCTGTGCTCTGGAAGAAATTTTTATCTTAAAATTATTGCTTATATTTTTTATGATCTTGATTGAGCAACTGTGCGAAAATAAGGCAAGAAAAAAAAATTCAGGTAGACTCTTCTAACGAATCTACCGCGGGTTATTAACGTAGGATTACTTATCGTTGTTTACTTCTTTTGTATGTATATATGTATGTATAAGTTATGTATATATGTATCTATGTACGTATGTATATATATATCTATATGTATGTCAAAATTTTGACGCATTTTGGTACTTTTCTGTTTAACTGTTTATTGCTTGCCAAAGCGATACAGACTGGGTTTGACGCGCTGCCAAAATTATAACTCTCCAAAATTTTACTTTCCGGAGGTCCGTTATGGAGGAACGTAATCCTACGTTAAAATAATTTTTATGCATCTTTATCAGTGATTGATTTTTTTTCGTTTTCAAAAGTCAAAATATTAGTAGTTTAATCTATATATATATAAGACAGTTCCGTAACTGACTGACTGACTAACAGATAACGCACAGACCAAACCGCTGGACCTTATTGGCTGAAATTTTATCATCGCGATTCTTCCTATAGTGCAGGGGTGCACTAAGAAATATTTTTGAAAATTCTTCTTAGATTTTTTTTAAAATTAAATTTTTAGACTGATTTTGTAACATTTTTTAAAGTTTGCATTTTAAATGAAAATTTGAAGTCATAAAAATTCCTTTAAAATGAAATATTTTTGGAATATTTACCTCCAGTTTCTGATGTTTGGAGAATTTTTGAAGATTCATTTTTAGAATTTAATTTATTAAATGCTGATCACGATATTTCTTTTCTTTTTGTGATACTTGCGTGAAAACGAAATAAATTGACAAAAATTATTGAAATACGGTAAAAGATAAAATTTAACCACTAGATAACTTGAGATGGAAGTTTTTTAAGAATGTAATTCAAATTAGTATGTTTTATGGATATTAAACATACAAATTAATTGCATATATTGACCGTTTTATTTAATTTGAATATTTTCTTCTACATTATCTTGTCTTTAAAAATACGTTACTAGTTATTTATAAATATAAATATACAGGTAGCCCTCCTACAGCACGGCATCTTACAACACGGTTTCGCTCTAACACGATAGGATAAATTGCGGGAACCCTCGTATAACACTGCAACCTGTAACACAGCTTCGCTCTAACACGATAAAAAAATTCCGAAAACCTTTGTACAACACTGTACTTCTACAGCACTAGATAACATGATTTTTGTTAAAACTAAATTACCTTAAAATAATGACGGGAAGGAATAATGAACTATAGTGGCTTTACTTGAAAATGTATGAACAAATTACAATTTATTGATTTATAACTCTATAAAATTACAAGAAGGCCTAAGCTTAGCCGAAAATCTTGAATAATTTTTCCTGAATGCAGACCCTTCCGCTGAAAGAAGCCGAAAATTCAAAAGGGAGCTGCAAAATTGTCCATCTCCGTACCGTGAATCTACAATGACCTTGTAAGAACCAGCAAATAAACCAAAATTACAGATTTTTTAAAGAGGATAGAAGGTGCACAAAATCTAAATGAAGAATAAGGTTCTGAAAGTATAGCTGATATCCTTTAATTGAAAAAGGATGCATTAAAAGTCGCATTAAATGAAAATAATATTTTTTTTTTGTTTCTTTTCATTTTGTGTTATATATACATTTATATTTTTTAATAAAAATTAAGTTGCTTATATGGAATTTTTTTTAAAAAAATGTTTGTTTTTAATACGTTTTCAGAACGTAACCCCCCTTTTTTGAACTGTCTTTGGGTCTCATATAACACGGTTTCACACAACACGGTATTTTCTAGGAACCTATCTACCGTGTTATAGGAGGGTTACCTGTATATATATTTAGGCATTAATTGCATACATTGACCGTTGTATTTAATTTGAATGTACAGTGATTTCCGCTTATAAGAATCACGTTTGTTATTACTGTTTTTGATTCTTATAAGCGGTTGATTCTTATAACCGAATTTTAGGTTTTTGGACTGGAACACACACACCTATATATACATATATTAGATAATTTACCATAAAATACTCTTTAATTTACATTAACTATCTTTTATTAAAATTATTTTTTATAGTTTTAAAAATAAAACTTAATTTTTAGACCTATAAGTAGATACACATGATTATAGTAAGAGAAGAAAAAAATACAATATTTGTTACAAGTTACAACATACCTGCTTAACAGTTTTAACATTTCAACTACAGGAAGGGAGCAAGAAAAAGTTTTCTACTGTAGTTTGACGTAATGAAGTTTTCAGAAGGCTGTTTATACCTCTTTCAATACTTATAGTCTCAGACGAAGATTTACTCGGACGGATAAAGTTGCCCCCGGGTCAAGCTAATAGGACAGTGTTGTGGTAAAACGTTTAAGGGGAAACTATCATGTTATGTCTAATAAAGAAAGGGGTGAATTTTACTACTATATTCCTTCCCATCTTATCAATCTTTCTTTAAAAAAAAAGAAAGAACTTCGTGCCTTTTGAGGGTTTAAGTAGGTTTTTTGGAAAAATGAAAGGAAAGCGAAGAGTGTAAACTGATTCTTAAAACCGGTGGATTGATTCTTTAAAGCGAAAATTTTAACATGGAAATAATTCATTTGTTTTTGTTTTCGCGATATTGATTCTTATAAACGGTTGATTCTTATAACCAGTGATCACTATAAGCGGTGGTTACTGTATATCTTTAAAATGGCGAACGTTGAAATATAAAATTCTTAGTTCTTCATAGATTTTTTATTTTTTTTATTTCAGAAATTTTATCGATAAATTTTATTGTAATACAGCTTTTTATGGTAGGAATGACATATAATTGTTCGTCATTTTAATGATACCTGTTTATATTGAACGTGTATAAAATTTTATAGTATTATAGACAACTGTTCTGGGGATATCACGCGGGCAATCACATAACAATGAAACAAACAATGGTTAAAATTAAAAAAAAAATTTTTAATTCTCTTCAAGCTAGAAAAAAATGAGTGCAATATTTATAAAGAATAAAGAGTGTTTAACTTACAGTAAAATTTTCATATTTCTTAATAAATTATTTTAGTTACTACTGGTGATTTAAAATAGGTATATGTTTGTCGAGTCTCTTGGTCTTTAAAAGGTACCTGACCCCTTAAACTATTTAATATTTGGGCTGAATTTTAGATGACGAGAAATAAATTTCGGAAGACTAAATTCAAATGTTGATGCAGCTCCAAGAATTCTATTACCTGTTGATGTAGCAGTAGATGATAGCAATTTTTCATTTTAAGGGGAGTCATCACTTTTAAATCCTCAAAAAATCGAATCTTATTTTCTTTTCATTTTTGGAATATTTGAACATTTCCGAATCATTTAGAAACAAACCGCATTAAAATATTCTAATTCGAACATTCAAAAATATGGCTCGAATGTAGTAATTATGATGTAAAAATTACCAGTGTAGGAAATTTAAAAGATTTTTTCTCGTAATAATGATTTTTAAACTCACGCGCACTGTATAAGAGAAACCACAGCAGATATTGCTTTCAAATTTTCAGGATAAGGGAATTATGAGGCTGCAAAATATATCCATCTAACTTTTTCTTGAAAAAAATTATATTACTAAGAATTTGTAGCATTTGACTTGTTATTTTACTGTGCTTTTTTTTCAGTATTTTTTAACCCTTCAGCGGGCACGCCCGTGCACAAAGTGCAAAATTTTCGTAATTTTAAATGGTTTGTTTTTACATGAAATGTTTGAATGTTCTAAGCAGTTTCTATTTATAGCTACACCCTTTCTAATGCAGGTTTGATTTTCTGACACTTGTATTCCTTTCCATTCATTGGTAGTCCTGATTTAACCGTGGTAAACCAGCGATTATACTGGATTACAATACGACAAAAGTAGGTGTTGATATAGTCGATCCAATGCGCACCTATTGCAAGGTATCCCGCATATCACGAAGATGGACAATCTCATTGTTCTTTTATGTTTCTGGACATAACAGGATTCAATTCGCAAGTTGTCCTTTGATCCATTAAACCGGACAGTTTTGAAATTAGACGATTGTATCTGCATTCTTTGGCCTTTAATTATAACTATATGTCAGTATTATCAACATTTTACATCCTGTCATAAAACACAGAATTATTATTTTCAATTTGAAAAAAAAGTTTATTACAAAAGGAATATTGAAGGTTGAACGAGACGTTGCACGTTGTGCCACGCGCGCCTGCTGGTGTTCCAAAAATTGGCGCGCCCGCTGAAGGATTAAAATAAATGAAAAAATTCTTTCTATTGAATACATACTTTTCCCAAAATATCCGTTATTCTGATAAGTAGACTATTTTCAAAAGTAATACATTCATAACTTAAGAATCTGTCCGATAATTCGGAAAGGCGCCGTTTTTAAAACTTGCCCTAGGCACCGCGATGGATCAAAATAAATGAAAAAATTCTTTCTATTGAATACATACTTTTCCCAAAATATCCGTTATTCTGATAAGTAGACTATTTTCAAAAGTAATACATTCATTACTTAAAAATCTTCCCGATAATTCGGAAAGGCGCCGTTTTTAAAACTTGCCCTAGGCACCGCGATGGATCAAAATAAATGAAAAAATTCTTTCTATTGAATACATACTTTTCCCAAAATATCCGTTATTCTGATAAGTAGACTATTTTCAAAAGTAATACATTCATTACTTAAAAATCTTCCCGATAATTCGGAAAGGCGCCGTTTTTAAAACTTGCCCTAGGCACCGCAATGGATCAATCCCGACTCTGCATAATACAGAAGTTTAGTGATTGCAATACCAGTATACCGAATACCAGTATTTCGTGCTATTTTGCAATTTTATAAAACCGGTATTTGCTGAGTACAAATACCGGTTTTGCAAATTTGCAATACCGGTTGGTATTTGTACTCAGCAAATACTCAGCATACTTCGATACTACTTCGAATAATGAATATTTTTTATCAAAAGTTTTGACTTTACCGTTTCACTTTACCGGCCATCTACCGTTATTGAATGTACGTATTGTTTTCATTGGTGTGGCAGTACTAACAAAATCATTTGTCTCATTTTCGTTTCGTTTTCGATGAGTGATTTTAATACCGGTTTTAGCTATAAATGAAAAAAAATTGTTACGAACGATGATACAAAAGGAATACAAAAAATAGATTTATTCAAAACCGTCAGACGAAAGACCGAAATGTTAGAAGATAAAGGATTCCAAAGCAAATATCGCACCTCTGCTATAAGAGTGTTACATCTGAAAATACCCATATTTACAGGAAGAGCTAAAGAAGATAGATGTTTTTGCAACGGTGATTCGGTGATCCAGTATTGAGCCCTTAACATTAAATTTAAGTTTATTTCACAACTATCTACATATTTACAAGTTTTAATAAACTGAGGGTGTTAATTATTAGGCAACCCCAATCCTTACAAAACTGCATTTCCAATCGCCTGCCACAGACTGGCAGAAAGTCGAAAAACACATTTCATGCGGTGCTCACACAGCACCCTCTAGCGGACAAAGGGAGAAATATGCAACACTCCCCACCTGAACTCTCATGAGTTCACTTACCTTAGATTCCAAACACATTTTACAACCAATAATCATTTACAATTACAAGAATGAAACCACAAATATATCAATACAAACATCAAAATTAAGCATAATTTGATAAACAAACGCACACTAATAAGAATATAAGAAATTAAAGAATGGTATGCACTAAGTATTACACACATTAGAACTTCAAGTATTTTAAATGAAAAAATAATTAATAATCAATGTTGCAAATGTATATTCACACACAAGTACAATAATCAATAATACAGATAGGAAATCAACATTATACACTTCAATTAGACTTACATGATTAAGGGTTAATTTCTAAATTATAAACAAGTTGTACTGAGCGTTTTATGTTACCTTTAGGCGTTTTGATAAGAAGAGAACGGACATTTCCGTCTCGTCCCGGATACAGTTCTAAAATCTTTCCCATCATCCACATATTCCTAGGGTAACGCTCATCATTGATTAAAACAATATCATTCACTTTAAATGAAGAAACTTTACCTGGTTGTTGAGAGATATACGCTGATCTGAGATTAAGTAAATACTCCTTTCTCCATCTATTCCAGAAATGATTCAAAAGGGTTTGTTGATATTTAAATTTCTTTGCCAAAGAATTCCTATTAACAATTAAGTCTTCATTTTTATGTTTTGTTACAGGTAAAGACATTAACCTTTTTCCAACTAGAAAATGAGAGGGGGTAAGGGGAGAGGGTTCTGAGGGTTCGTTGTACAGATACGTGATAGGCCTAGAATTAACCATGGCTTCAATTTCTAGGAATACAGTTTCTAATTCCTTAAAGGAAAGAGATGACCTTCCAATAATTTTCTTTAAGCATGTTTTAACAGTACGTATCTGTCTCTCCCAGAAACCTCCCCACCATGGACTTTTTTCAACAATAAATTTCCAAACAATACCTGTGGAAGCAAACATATTTTTAACTTCAGGATTATTAATTTGATTCCACCATTTCTTTAATTCACAATTTGCCTTTTTAAAGGCCTTTGCATTATCTGAATATAATACAGAACATAAACCCCGACGAGAAATGAATCGACGGAGTCCCAACAAAAATGAATCAGTATTCATATTAAGAACTAATTCTAAGTGAATTGCCCTTGTCACTGCACATGTAAATATAAGTAAATAACATTTTGAATTAGAATCATTCACAAAAAAGGGTCCGGCAAAGTCCACACCACATACATCAAATGGGGGATGTTCTTGAATTCTGTCAGGGGGTAGTGGAGCTACTACCTGAGTTCCTGGTTTCGCTTTGAAACGTCTGCAAATTAAACAGTTATTCAACACCTTTTTTACAAACTGTCGACCTTTGACAATCCAGAACTGTTCTCGCAAGTGCGTTAAAGTAGCATCTACACCTGAATGACACATTTTACTGTGAGCATCAAGGATGAGTAGTTCAACAAATTTATCATTAGTTGGAAGAAGCCAAGGATGCTTGGCTCTCTCGTCATCATTTGAGAACTGTAAGCGTCCTTTCAAACAAAGCAAGTTATTGTCATCAAGTTCAGGATTCAGATTAAATATGCGTGAACCCTTGTCGATAGTACCTTTAGAGCGAAGTTGCATAACTTCCGCACCAAAATGATTTAATTGAGTAGTTTTTATCCAAAAGTACATGGATTCCTGAAGTTCCGATACACCAATAGGTCCATTTAATTTCGAAGACTTTTTTCGGACATTGTTGACAAACCTCAATACATAAGCTGTAATTCGATAAACTTTTAGCAGTTTGCTAAATCTCGTCACGTCTAACAATGGTGTTGTATTCTGGACAGAAATCTGACAGGTATTGACCGCTCGTGACCGTTTCTCACTCGCGATGCTTTCTTCAACAATTTCTCTCTGCTGATTCATCGGCCAATCACATTCAGGCTTTAAGAGCCAACTTGGTCCATGCAACCAAAGGGAATTTTTCACAAGATTAAAGGCATTTTCTCCACGGGATAATGAATCCGCGGGGTTTTCTTTACCACTGCAATGGAACCACCTTCGTGGATCGGTGAGAGATTGAATTTCGGAAACCCTGTTACAGACAAAGGGCTTCCAATCTCTGGCGTATCCTTTCACCCAATGGAGAGTGATCTGGCTGTCACTCCAAAGGAATATTCGGTGACAAAGTTCAGGAAACAGTCCGGTTAAATATTTTGCTAACTTGGCAGCTACTAATGCGGCCATCAACTCTAAACGCGGAAGAGTCAGCGGCTTCAGAGGTGCGACACGACCTTTAGCTGTGATGAAGCTCGTACAGATGGAACCATTTGAGTTCGAATACCGAAAGTAGGCAACTGAACCGTAGGCTGCAGGACTAGCGTCCGCAAACAAATGGAGACTCACATCGTTTCTTTTGCAACTGTCAAAATATTTCCTGGGAATAACAAGTGTTTCAAGCACTTTTAGTTCGGATTTCCATTTTAACCACTCTCTGATTATTTCTGACGGAAGTGCTTCGTCCCAATCTAGACCTAGAGTCCATATTTGTTGTAAAAGGATCTTAATCCTCATTAAGAATGGTTGCGTGATCCCAATGGGATCGTAAACACTAGCCACAGTATGAAGGATTATTCTTTTTGTGGCCTGAGTATCTTCTAATACTTTGTCAAAATTATCACAGTTAATTTTTATTTTGTCAGTTGCTGGGGTCCAGATCATACCCAGCATTTTTGATTCCTTTAACTCTCCTACATTATAACCCCTTTCCATCCAAAATGAAGTTAATTCTTCGGAATTAGATTTTAATTTCCTAAGATTCATCCCAGCATCTTTAAAAATGTTAACCGCGTCTGAAGATAACCTACATGCATCTTCAATTGTGTCACAACCATAATACAAATCATCTACATACATCGAAGAGTCTAACATCGTGTAGGTTTCGGGATTCGTGTCTTTATATTTTTTAATATGGAACTTTATTACCATTGCCAAAATCGCAGGACTACAACAAAGACCGAATGGGAGACGTGCAAACCTCAAAATTTTATAATCTCGCTCATTGTCTCCGAACCAAAGAAATTTCAAAAACTCCCTGTCCCTTTCCGAAATCTCTATCATTAAAAAGGCCTTAGCAATATCTCCGTTAAAGGCAATTTCAAATTTTCGAAATTTTAAAATTAAGTCTAGGACAAGTGGGTTTAAACTGGGTCCAATATCAAGAAATTCGTTTAATGATTTTACGCCCTTAGCTCTAGAAGAGCTCGCATCATATACAATTCTGCACCGCGTAGTTTCGGTGGGTTTAATGACCTCCCTGTGTGGCATAAAGTAAGACGGTTCCGTTATTTCTTGGGAACATTCTTCAATTATATTCTCTTTTAACTGTTCTTCTATCACGTTTTTATATTGTTGATAAATCTCTGGATTTCTAATTAATCTATTTTTAAGATTCTCAAAACGCCTTAATGCCACTGAGAAATTATTCTCTAACTCATTTGTATCCAATTTCCATAATAAACTTACCGAGTATCTGTTTTCTTTAAACTTTATTCCCCTTTCAAAATGCTGAATCAGTTCCTTTTCCTCATTAGACATTGACGCGTCATCATTTATTCCCATCAAATCCAAACTCCAAAGTGTTCTCAAAGAATCTCGTAAACAGGATGTCGTGTTTACAAGTACGCAATTCTGCGAAATTACGCCGTTTTCATTGAATTGTAACCCGACTGGTATATATCCAAACATAGTTGACACCGCATAAATTCCCTTAGTGAGATTTATTTTTTCCCCCACTATCTGCCAAAAGTAATCCACGCCTATAAGTACCCCTACGTTGACCGAAGTATCGCACATGTCAGCAATTCTCAATCCCAGACTATTCATCATTTCAAATGTTTTTCCCGAAGCAATGCTAAGTGGCGCCGCTGTGATTACGTCACTCACTAAACACGTTACTTTCATTTTCTTCCTTTTCTGTTTATCGGAAACAAAAAATTCCACAACTGGGAAAGTCTTAGGGGAAGCATTTTTCATACCAAAACAAAAAAGTGAGAGTTTTTCTTCTCCTATAATTTTTAATCCTAGTTTTTTAACTAGCCTAATATGTATAAAACTGCGAGATGAACCGCTATCTAAAATTAAATTGGTTACTTCCGATTTGCAATTAGAATAGGCCAAAACCGAACAGGTTTGTAATAAAGTATTACTTGAAACATTATTAGACACTGAAAGAGTTTGCTCATCTGGGATTTTTTCTCGCGCGTTATCAGACGATATATTTTCGCTTTGTTTAATTTCAGGTAACTCTTTTTTCTCCTTCGAAACCCATTGCGTTCTGTTTCGATTTTGAAGATTAGTACATATAGATTCGTGATGCGATTTGAATCCGCATTTCGTACAATTTCTTCTATTTTTACAAGCCCTACTTAAGTGAAATTTTTTAAAACAAACGAAACAACGATTTTCATCGCGTAATTTATACAGTTTCTCTTTGACACTTTTTTCGCATGAAAACGAATCGTGGAATTTATTACAGAAGATGCATGCTCGATTATCAACAGTATTAAAACTGGCAGCCGTGGGTACATTTCTAAAGTATTTTTTATTGCCAAATTGTGTGTTTTCAGAACATGGAGGCACGGTACCTTTTCGCTCTTGCGTCAAAAAATTAGACGCTTCGCGACATTCAATTTCGGTTTTTATGAAATGCAATAACTCCGAGACATTTATATCTTCATTAGATTTTTTCTTTCGATTGAATTCCAGCACTAGGTCCTCCGGGATTGATTTTAACAAAACAGGAATTAATAACTGACCGAATGAACCTTTTGTTACGTCCTGTGCCTCCAAATTCCGAACGGAAATTTCAATTTCATCATATAATTTTCTCAAACCTTTAACATTACGTGAACTCCTTACAGGTTCTAAATTTAACAGTTTGCTCATGAATTGGCTCACTATTAATTCCCTTTTCCCAAATCTGTCCTTGAGTGTCTTTACACTCTCATCATAATTTTTCTCATTTAATTCCAAAGCAGCTACTACATTACTAGCTGGACCTACAAGTAACGTTTTCAGATATGCGAATTTTTCTACCTTGTTAAGAGTTTCGTTTGTATGTATAGTGTTTTCAAAATTGTTCCAGAAATCCCTGAATTTGGTCGGATCACCGGAATACTTTTCTAAGAGTAATTTTGGAAGCTTTACCGAACTCTGAGCAACCTGAGAAATATTTATTTGTTGTGCGGTATTTGGTTCACAAGATTTATTATCATTCAATATTAAACTCATTCTTTTAATTATTCGCGAACATTTCTCCTGATATTCTTCGGATGTAACTACATCCGATTCCAGAGATTCTAAATCAATTGACTCGTGAATTCTTTCATCTAGTTCTTTTAAATTAACCCTTTTTTCTAATAACAAGTCATATGACTCCTTCAAGTCATCTTTATTTCCCGATGCTATACTTTCCTCAATTTTCTTTAACAATTTTGAAACTACAGTTCTTAAAGCCGTTCGTTTAGTTTTTAATCGTTGAAAGTTTTCAGCCATTTCTATATCATACATAGTACATGTACCCAAGACTGCACAAAAGTATCAAATCTATTTTTTTAACAAAACTCTTACCGTTATTCCTGTTCGCGCCCAAGCATGATCCGGAACCAAAACATTTTAATTTCTATATCTTCTTCTTGTCGGCCTAGATGCACCAGTTTTGCAACGGTGATTCGGTGATCCAGTATTGAGCCCTTAACATTAAATTTAAGTTTATTTCACAACTATCTACATATTTACAAGTTTTAATAAACTGAGGGTGTTAATTATTAGGCAACCCCAATCCTTACAAAACTGCATTTCCAATCGCCTGCCACAGACTGGCAGAAAGTCGAAAAACACATTTCATGCGGTGCTCACACAGCACCCTCTAGCGGACAAAGGGAGAAATATGCAACAGATGTCGAAATTTCATTTCTTGTTTTATGAATGACTAGCTGAAAACCCGCGCTTCGCTACGGAGTACATTCAAATTAAATACAGCGGTCAATGTATGCAATTAATGCAAAAAACATAAATATATATATATATATATATATATATATATATATATATATATATATATATATATATATATATATTTATAATAAATACGACGATGAATGTGTGCAATTGATGTAAAAACAAAATATATATTTAAAAAAATCGTAAGGGATATTTTTATAGACAAAATAATGTAGACGAAAATATTCAAATTAAATCTAATAGAACATACTAAAGAATATAGTACAGTTTGAGGAACATACATTTTACTGTATTTTAATATTTGCTGTATTTTAGTATTTTAATTGCAGGTTTCGGATGAAATTTTTCGTATCTATGTATAAACTGTTAAATTAAGACTTATGTTAATATCCCTTTGAATATGTGAGAGGGAAATGCAGTGCCTGCAAATGTGAAACTAGTTTGTAGAAGATCATGTTAAAGAGTCGGTATAATGAAAGCGCACAGCCAGCCGATTACACTTAGACGTACACGAAAATGCTTTTGTTCAGCAATGTTGCCAAAATCTTTTAACGGAGTGTTTATCAGCCTCACATATTTGAACATAGAAAATTGCTTATGAAAGTGTCATAAAAATATCCCATGGAATTAATAATTTTCTGCCAAACAAGGACTTGTTAAATACGAGGGGCCATGTTTAA
Source organism: Dolomedes plantarius (assembly GCA_907164885.2). Taxonomy (NCBI): domain Eukaryota; kingdom Metazoa; phylum Arthropoda; class Arachnida; order Araneae; family Dolomedidae; genus Dolomedes; species Dolomedes plantarius. The sequence continues at coordinate 10,951,276 of OU015497.1, read as the reverse complement.
CGCTCGGAATAGAGGAAGGAACCAGCTCGCTGTTGTGCATCATCTTAGCAGCAAAGAGGCGAAAATTATTGAATTAATATGAGCTCAACATTTTAGCATCCAATCTTACAGATACTTATTGATTTGGCGTTTTTGTGTTTTATGAAAAAAGCTTCATTAATATAAATATTATATATATATATATATTTATGCATATATATTTATACAGGGTGTAGCAGAAGGAACGTTCTGATTTGGAACACCAATAACAAAAATGCAAAACAAGATAAAGAAATCTTTTATACCTGAGAAAAATTAAAATGAATTTATTTATTTATTATTAATTATTTTTCATTACTATTATTTATTTTATTTATTAATTAATTAATTAATTTATACTCTCTGAACGTTCTTTCTGCCGCACCCTCTATATATATAAAACAGTTCCGTAACTGACTGACTCACTAACATACAACGCACAGACCAAACCGCTGGACCTAAAGTGCTCAAATTTTGCATGGCGATTCTTCTTATAGTGTAGGGGTGCACTAAGAAAGATTTTTGAAAAATTCTTCTTAGATTTATTTAAATTAAATTTTTAACCTGTTTTAGTAACTTTTTTAAAGTTTGCATGTAAAAGTTACGGAGTAACCCTGAAAGTATTTCAGGGTTATAAATTTTGTATCACGAGAAAGATCACAAAAATTTCTTTAAAATGAAATATTTTTCGAATCTATCTCCATTTTCTGATTTTTTGTGAATTTATAAAGATTAATTTTTAGAATTTAATTTATTAAATGCTGATCGCGTTATTTCTTTTTGTGGTACTTTAAATAAATTTATCGTCACGTGCATAACGACTAAATAGACAAAAAAAAATATTTTTCTTTTCTTGCAAATTCGGCAGACGATTGGACATTATCCAGAAAAATATTAAAATACAGTAAAAGATATGTTCCTCAAACTGTACTATATTAACTGTATTATGTCCTTTAGTATGTCCTATTAGATTTAATTTGAATATTTTCTTCTACATTATTTTCTCTATAAAAATATCCGTTACAATTTTTTTATAAATATATTTTTTCGTTTTTTTTTACATCAATTGTATACATTGATCGTTGTATTTAATTTGAATCTACTCCGTAGCGAAGTGCGGGTTTTCAGCTAGTATATATATATATATATATATATATATATATATATATATATATATATATATATATATATATATATATATATATATATATATATATATGTAGGACGGCGTCTAGGGGTAAGTAACTTTACGGAAAGAATTATACGAAAGAAATAAAAAGATTAATATCTAAACTAACATTTTATTTACTTTTAAACACATAAAGAAAAGACATCACGCTATTTACAATTTACAAAGTTACGAGAAAGGTAAATTAAGGTTTTACTACAGAGCATGGTTCACCTGTGAGATGGGGACTCCGAAATATCCCAATTCGCTTAGCAAATTCGATAAAAACGCGACGCGGGAAAGGCACGACTTTACTCGTCCATGTCAGCGGGGGGTCTGCGAGTGAGCTCCTAATACTCTCTCCGAAAAGGTGACGTCATGCGCGTGCAAAGCTTTCCTATTGGACGCTTAAGCCCAACGGAATAAAATTCGTTCAGGTCGAAGTCTCCATCTCTCACAAATCAATTTTCTACAAGTTCGGCCAGCCTGGAATCACTGACCTCAGTGATCTGACTTTACATAAAACGATTGGCCTAAAACATCACTAAATAAATGTACATCAAAATTTCCGAAATGATTTAGATATGAGAAATAACCATACAATTCGCGCAAATGAATTACAATGAGGAAATACAATAAACAAAATAAAATAAAAACACAGTAAACAATTATGAATAAAAAGAAAAAACGTTTAATCCCTCATCCTGGTGAGTAGGATTTCATTATATCGGCAGACGAGGAGGTCAATCTAGGACCCTCGTGGTTACCTACTTTCTCTAACTCGTATCTATCTCTAGGCTTTACTTCGATAACTCTATATGGTCCTAAAAATTTAGGCCTTAGCTTCAAGCCTGTTCCAAATTGCGTTCTTCGGATGACTACTAGATCTCCCTGCTGATACTCAGGGGCCTTCTTGCATTTCTTATCGTAGATTCTTTTATTCTCAGCCTGGATCTTCTGAATGTTTCTTTTAGCATCTTGTCGTAATTGGTTTCTTTGCTCTTGAAATTCTTCCACCATCTCTTCCATTAGCAGATTTTTTAGGTGAAGGTCCTCCTTATTTCTCATGATGACGCCAGTTAATAGTTCAAATGGAGACCATTTAGTACTTCGGTTGGAGGTGCTGTTTAGAATTCTTTGCAATGGGTCTACGAATTTGTACCACTTGGTAGGATCGGCGATGGACATCTTGGTCAAAACAGGGATAAGAGTTCGGTGGATTCTCTCCACTTGACCGTTTCCTCGTGGTACGCCAGTGGTGATCTGCAGATGTTGGATGTTCTCTTCGGTACAATAGTCACTAAACACTTTGGAGATGAAAGCAGAACCGCGATCTGTTATTATTCTTTGGGGATTGCCGAAAGTCTTTTGTTGCAATTTCAATTTATCGAGGGCATCTTCTGCGGTGGTAGATCTTACGGGATACAGCCAGGTGAACTTCGTGAAGGCGTCGACTATTGTGAGGATATGTTGGTACCTTTTGTTGGTAGAGGGCATAGGACCAATGAAATCTACGTGATAGGTGCTTAACGGTACATCTTCTTTCGGAATAGGGTATAAGAAACCTTCTTTTTTCCCGCTCTTTCTGTTGGTTAAAATACACGGTACACAGTTAACGATCACGTTTTGCACTTGTCTGCTTAAATTAGGTGTGAAAAATTCTCGTTTAACTATTTCTTCTGTTTTTGCAGCTGCGAAGTGTCCTTTCTCATGAGCTAGCTTGATTAGATCAGTTTGCATATCTCTTGGTACTACCATTAATTCACGGCCATCTACGTATTTGTATAATATTTCGTTTTTAATGAAGAAGTCTGAAGTAGGGTTTGTTTCAATCAGTGATTTTTGCCGGAATTATTAAAATTTTGAGTGTTTTCGTCTCCTTGTTGAGCTCTTTTCAATCTGGCGGTGAGAGTATCGCTTGTAATTATGGCGACGGGGTATCGGCTTAAAGCGTCTACATGTTGCATTCTCTGGCCGGGTCGATGCACAATTTCGTAATCATAATTTTCCAACAGTAGTGCCCATCTCGCTATACGAGTAACTAAATCTTTTTTGTCCATAGTTTTTTGAAAAGCTGAACAGTCCGTTATGATTTTGAAATGTTGCCCTAGAAGGTAGATTCGAAATTTCTTTAAAGCGGTGACAACAGCAAGAACTTCCAGTTCATAGCTACTGTATTTCTCCTCGGCTGGAGTAGTTTTCTGCGACATGTATTGAACAGGGTGTAATTTTCCGTCATCCGCTTCCTGGAGCAAAACAGCGCCATATCCTTGTTGGCTTGCATCGGTGTGTAGTTCGGTCCTTTTCCCTTGCTGAAAAATGCTTAAAACGGGACTTTCAGTTAATAGTTTCTTGAGCTTTTCGAATGCTTCAATTTGGGCTTGTTCGAATACAAATGGATTGTCTTTTCTTGTTAAATCACTCAGAGGTTTCGCTATTTTAGAGTACGCGGGAATAAATTTTCGAAAGTAGCCGGTTAGTCCTAAAAAACTTTGGATCTGTTTGACCGTTGTTGGCACTGGGAACTTCTTGACGGCTATCGTCTTCGCAATTGATGGGCGTATTGTTCCGTTTTCGACGACGTGACCCAAAAATTCGACTTTCCTACTTAGGAATCGACATTTCTCAAATTTAATTTCTAAGCCATACTTCGAAGCAACTTCAAATACTTTCTTTAGTTTTTCTAAACCTTCTTCTTCATCTTTTGCCGGAATTATTAAATCGTCCATGTAAATTACTACAATACCTTTTCGCATTAGTTCTCGAAAAATACTGTACACATATCTTTGGAATACGCTGGGACTAGTACTTAGGTTGAAAGGTACTTTATTGAACTCGAATTGTCCGTCCGGAACAACGAAGGAGGTGAGATGTTTGCAGTCTTCATTGACATCGACATGGAAAAATCCATTTCTCAAATCTAACGTAGTGTACACCTTGGCTTCTTGGAGTTTATCTAATACGTCTTCTATCAACGGAAATGGAAAACGATCCTTGACTAATTTCCGATTCAACTTTCTGTAGTCCACACACAATCTAGTGGTGCCATCTTTTTTCTTGACTAGCACAATTGGACTCGCATATTCGGATGAGCTTGGTCTTATAATTCCTTGTTCAAGCCATTCGTCGACTTGCTTGTTGACTGCTTGGTTCTCGGTAAAGGATAAGCGACGTGCAGGCTGGTAAACCGGTATATCATCTTTCAAAATAATCCTCATGGACACGTTTGTCGTTTCGGTCTTATTTGGCTCATAGTTGGAGATCAATTCAAACAGTTCTTTTCTTATACGTGGATTGCTAACATGTTTGACTTCAATTTCGTCTTCAGTTTTCGCTTCGTATACTTGCGTATGCATGAACCAAGTTTTATCTTCATGTTTACGGAACTGAATACTTTCTTTGTCGAAGAAGACGGAGGCTTGTTCCAAAATATCTGATCCGATTACTGCCTGAAATTCTAAACACGGCGTAGGTATGATGTGCCACGTGAGGGAATATTCTTTTCCATCCAATTCAATTTTCCGTTGGAACGACCCTTTTGTTTTGACTTCGTACTTCCCTAATCCAGATAACACTACTATGTCTTTCGAGAGTTCTGAGGGTTCGATTATTCCTTCGCACATATCTTCACGAATGAGCGTCGCTGAACTGCCTGTATCGATGAGAGCTTCAAAAGTCTTGTTACCCATGGTTATTTTCTTTGTTTTAACTCTTCCTTGAGATATTCGTGAGCAGACTTGAACCGGAGAGCTTGCAGATTTATTAATGTTTGGGTTTTTGGGTCGCTTTGTACAATCTACGGCATAATGACCCTGTCCTTTGCAGTAGCTACAGATTAGTTGCTTATTTCTTCCGACGTAAGGAGTTCCGTTCGATTGAAAGTATTTCTTTTCATGCCTATTGTTCCCAATTTGGAAATGTTCAGGTCTTCGAGAATAAGTATCGTTAGATCCTCTGGCTTCATATTTTCCTTTAGCGAATGAGTTGGATGACTTCGGTTTTAATGTTCTTCGGACATCTTCATATTCTTCAAATTTTTTAGCTAGTTCGGAAGGTGAGTTAATAGTAGACCATTCGTCTAGAAAATGTTGCTGAAACTCGTAAGGTGCTTTCTTCTTAATTTGATCGGCTATAATTAACTCTCGCAGTTGATCGAAGGTTTCTATTTTCAAACCGGAAGTCCATCCGTCGAAATACGTCTGCAGTTCGTAGTGAAAATCTTGCCATGTTCGCTCATCAGATTTTTGGTGAGATACAAATAGTTGACGAAGTTTTTCCGGAGACAACTTAAATCTTTTCAATAGTAAATTCTTGACGTGGTCGTAACCATTACATTTATCTGCTGGTTCTCTTGCGATCAGATGAGCAACGTCAATGGGTATCAATCCTATCAGTCTCTGTACCCAATCTTTCTTCGGCAAAAATATCAATTCTGCGTGCCGTTCAAATAAGGTGAGGTTCAAGCTGATGTCATCCTTCATATTAAACTTATGGAAAGTTTCGTGAATCAATTTATTCGGCGCTTGGAAGTTTTCGGCGTTGTTCGTCGTATTGACACTCTGTTGAACCTGTATTCGTAATTTCTCGAGTTTATGTTCTCGCTGTTCTCGCTTCTGTTCAATTTCTCTATCTTCTGCTTCTCGGCGTAATTTTTCTTCTTTTTCTTCTGCTTTTCGGCGTAATTTCTCTTCTTTTTCTTCTGCTTCTCGGCGTACGCGTTCCTCAGCTATGCTATCGATCAGTATTTTGACATCTTCCTCTACGTAATTTGGACTTTTCACGATCAGTTCTTTTATTCGAAGTTTAGTTGAACCCTCTTGGATACTTAACGACAATTCTGAGGAAAGTTCTATCAGGTCTTCCCTTTTCTTAGAGAGAAGAAATGCCATTTCGTATAAAAATAAATCAGAGTGGTAACACAGAGAACAAATTTAATTTAAAACTTAGTTAAATATTTCTTCAAAACTTATTCTCAATGTGAGAAATTTATTTAGTCGCACTTAAAAAAAAAACTCTTGCTCAACCAGGAAGAAAGATATAACGTGAACAACAAAATGGAATCTCTTACGATATTCGAATAAAACAAACAAATATTAGAAACTTCTGAAATCCGAAAATGGCACTCAAAACATATGCATAAACAACTTTTCAATTATTCACAATACCCTATTATTCATAAACAACTTTTAAATACAGAACAAAATATATATATATTTTTTTTTTCGTTGCGATAAATGAACATTATTTGAACTCGTGGTTTCACACAAAATGCAACACATCCTTTCTCAGCATTAGACTAAACAGAAGGAGAAATATAAACACCTGTCGCGACAGCAATTCGCCTAATGTCTGCGAACGAGCGGAAATGATTTTTTTATTCTACTGTTAACATCTGATAGCAAACAAACACTCTGAGGGTAAAACTTTAGCTTTTCAATGTTCTAAATCGAACAAGGCTGTATACCATAAAAATGGGTTAATTGATATCAGAAAAAGGTTAAATATTTAAATATAGACTATTCTTAATTTATAAACATGGAAAGATAAATATTCAAATGAAATTTCGACACTTATATATTTCATACAACGTAATTGTAATATCTCTCGAATAATATGACTATGTTAATACAATCAATGTATTGGCGATTGTTCTTTGGCGTTGTTTCCTTGGCTTAATAATAAACATCACTGACCTGGCGATGGCGATTTCTCGGCGATTGTTGTGCTGTCCCTCTTTTGCTGGCGGGCTGATTTCTTCGGCGAATCTGTTAGCTGTGGACTTAAAAAAATACATTAGCATAGGACGTTGGTCTGTGAGCGAAAACCGAAAAAGGTGAACCCGAAAGGAAAAAATGCTCTTAGTTAAAAATAAAATTATTTCAATCCGAAAACGGAAGTAAAAGTATAAAATTATTTAAACCGAAAACGAAAGTAAAAGTAAGGATGTTCCTAGGCAAATGCCTAATGTAAGGAAGCAGGTTTTAATCCGGGCCGGGGCCCCAATTTGTAGGACGGCGTCTAGGGGTAAGTAACTTTACGGAAAGAATTATACGAAAGAAATAAAAAGATTAATATCTAAACTAACATTTTATTTACTTTTAAACACATAAAGAAAAGACATCCCGCTATTTACAATTTACAAAGTTACGAGGAAGGTAAATTAAGGTTTTACTACAGAGCATGGTTCACCTGTGAGATGGGGACTCCGAAATATCCCAATTCGCTTAGCGAATTCGATAAAAACGCGACGCGGGAAAGGCACGACTTTACTCGTCCATGTCAGCGGGGGTCTGCGAGTGAGCTCCTAATACTCTCTCCGAAAAGGTGACGTCATGCGCGTGCAAAGCTTTCCTATTGGACGCTTAAGCCCAACGGAATAAAATTCGTTCAGGTCGAAGTCTCCATCTCTCACAAATCAATTTTCTACATATATATATATATATATATATATATATATATATATATATATATATATATATATATATATATATATATTTATATATATATATATACATATATATATATATATATATATATATATATATATATATATATACACATATATATATATTTATTTATATATATATATATATATATATATATATATATATATATATATATATATATATACATATATATTTATATATATATATATATATATATATATATATATATATATATATATATATATATATATATATATACATATATATATATATTTATTTATATATATATATATATATATATATATATATATATATATATATATATATATATATATATATATATATATATATATATATATATGGCTATGATTGCCTTCACAAGCACCTCCGCAGAATTAACTTGGCTCCCGACCCTCTTTTTCTCCTGTGTAACAACCAGGAACAAATGGACATGCATCACCTTGCTTCTTGCCCTGCTCTGCCTTCCGTTTCTTTATGGGAGCGCTATTGGATTGCCAGACATAAGTTGATGGATTAACGGATGTCATTTTTCTATCTTGTTCTTGTAATTTTGTCTTTTTTATATCTGTTGTCCTCTAATACTTGCCATTGGAAATTAATATATATATATATATATATGCAGAAGGTCGTTTGAACATATGGAAAAGATTTTGATAGTTAAGTTTTATGTATAAATGTCGTTTTTTGTGGCAGTTCTTTTCGATCTTATAGACATAGTTCTCGACAATAGCTCTAGCTCGAATGTTCCATGAAAGTCAAATTTTTCTTAGTGCTGTCATGTCAATTTTACAGCATTGCTCTTGGACCGTTTTCCAAACTCCGTTCAGTATTCTAGGATGCCGATTTCCTAAGGCACGTTTTAATAAACCGGAAGCGCAAAAGTCCATTGGAGAAGCGTCAGGGGATTTTACATGTACAGTGGACGCTCGTTAATTATAACTCAAATGTTCTCAGAAAACAGTTCGAATTATCCGAAGTTCGAATTATCCGATGTTAAAGAAAATATACAACTTTAAAAGTGTATCACTGAAGAAGGAAAATCTCCTAGCATGTATAACCCCAGAAAATATATTATACTATGTTATCTAAAATTAAAATATTAAGAAGCAATACAGATTTATCTTAATCATAAAATGAAGCAGAAGATATGCAGCAGAAAGTAAACTTTAATTAAAAATATGAATTACACTTTTGGGAAAAACTGTAAAATGGATGTGTGGTTCTGTTTATGATGTTTACATTATTCAGCCAGCTTCTCGATTTGATGCAAACATTTCAATTCATTTTCAGAGGAAGATTCCATCTGAATTAATACTTTCAGAGGTTTAATAGAGTCCACTATGACTTGATCATTAGGACGCGTAATAGTCCCTGCATTCTCATCTGATTTCGATAAGGTCTGTTCTATTTCATCTTCTAGGATAGTTTTTATTATGTCATCATCTCTCAGTTTTCCACAGACTTCCACGTCTTCATCTACCCTTACATATTCAGAAAAAGTAACGTTACCACCATTAAATTTTTTTTGAATTCAGGAAAATCTGTATCAATATCGTCACATTCTTCGATATGATTGTTCTCTTTGGCGTGCATAAATTTAGCATGACGAAAGCAATTACTAATTGTGCTTTCTTTGACATCATCACATGCGGTGTATAGATCATTTAGAGCTGACAGCAGAGTAATGTCGTAATTTTCACCACAATCTAAACAAAAATACAATAGCCACTAACGTTTAGCGGAAATGCAATAGCCTAGGAATGTAGGAATGTGCCTCTTTACACAGAAAAGAAATTCAGATGACTTTGACACACAAAATATTAAATACAGCGTGTATTTTCTCCGTTAAACGATGAAAAAGAAATTTTATTTGTCAAATTTTTAGTTCGAATTAACCGAAGTGATAAAAAATTTAGTTCGAATTAATGAGATATTTTTAACATTAATCCCAATACAAGTTTTTGGGGGCCTTTGGATTAGTTCGAATTAACCGAAAGTTCGATTTAACCGAGTTCGAATTAACGAGCGTCCACTGTATTGCATTAAATGGGATATTTTATTCCTGTTTCCGATTCTTTCTGTGCAAAATTAGCGGCAGTTGATTTAGACGTGCGACTAGAGGCTTTGTGGACATGAAGCTGAACTTTATCAATTTGTCCTTTCCATATAAGGCTGGAATTTCTTCCTTAAAAAGTGGTTCTAAAATATTCTGCTGATAGTAGAGTGAATTAATTTCGGCTTTACATGAGACCTTTTTTCTTTTTAATTTGCCGCTGTAACAAAATCCTGAAAATATCATGAATCCCTTTGGGAACTTTTCTGTTCACAGACGAAGCCATTTCGAACAATCATTTCCGTCAGTTGAGCAAGAGAAATTAGTGATGCGACATCGATAACAAAACATCGATGTTTTGAAACATCGATATTCCATATTAAAACATCGATGCTAATAAAACATCGCCCCAAAACCATCGATGTTTTTAAACATCGATGTTTTCAAACATCGATGTTTTAGAACATCCATTTTTTAAAACTGGTTTAGTAATCTTTAACATTAATGTTACTTCCGTTAGTCGTGGGGGGAGGGGGTGATTTAATTTTACTCTCTGATTGGGCAGGCACAAATGATAAAAACTTGGTTGCTTTGGGCTACATTGATGACTCAAAATTCTCGTTGTAAATACCGCCATGTTTTGCCTTCAAATGTCCAGATAAATTCGTGTATATTGCCAGAAGTTTTGAAGGACTTAAGGTAAATATTGCATTTTGCCAATTGGTCAGAGGTTTTGTAAAAATACTTCCAAACGGTACTTTTGGAGGCATCTTACTAATAAAATTAACGTCAACTTATATAAAACCATCACAAAACAAAGACTTAAATGGATGCACCCGTGTATATACTATTTCTAAAATAAAACCCCATGGAAGGTTCTGGAGTGTCAGGAACATTCCAAGCGCTCTGATTGGTTCATTGGTTGTTAATTGCCATTTGTCTGTTTGCCAAGGAATCATTCCCCCTTTTGTATTCGTCCTTTTCAGAATTCAGACTTACATTTACTGAGTGTGAAAATTATGCTACGTGGTAAATTTTTTATATTACGGTACTTTTTCATTAAAAAAAAAACATCGAGACAACGTAAAACATCGAGCACAAAACATCGATGTTAAAAAAACATCGGCTTCAATAAATCGATGTTAAAAACATCGATGTTTTTATCAAAACATCGACATCGATGTCGCATCCCTAAGAGAAATCTGATCTTTTTTTTATTACAGTCACTTAAATGCACCCATGCCTCATCGAGTGTTAGCAAAAATTTCCATTTTTCAGCAGCTAGAAGTTTTTCATATAATTTTGTATACTTTGTTCTTCTTTCAGCAAGATGCTTTGGCTAAAGCAGATGAACTTTAGGTTTAAATATCTTTTTAAACTTCAAATCTTTATGAATGATTTTACTTACAGTGCCAGAAGACATTCCTTGTTTCGATGCAATGGATCTCTTGAGTCCGCGGATTTTCTTTTAGGATCAGAGACTTCTCTTCCTTGATATTTATCTACGTTCGAGCAGTCTTAGGATGAGGTTTCACGGTCATGTTTTCATTTTTAACTTTCAGTTAGACTTTTTTTTCCTTTCAAATTTCATATATTATGCATACCTTTTTTTTGAAATGCCATAACCTCGATTTTTACACCGCTTTATAATTTGTTGATACGAATACTTCTCCTCGGAAAGTGCAGTTACGTAACCTTCGGGCCATCTATCAACTTAGGGGCCATTTTCAAAATAAATATTTTATTTTACATTCCAATCAAAACAAAACAGTAGCCGACGATTGTTGTAAAATTGATAAACTTTTATCTAAAAATGCAAACGGCAAAAATAAATTACAAAATCGTTTCCATAAAGTGCGAACGACCGTCTGTATATATATATATATATAATATATATACATATGTATATTAATGTATTTATACCCTTGGAACGTCCTTTCTGCCGCACCCTGTATATATATATATATATATATATATATATATATATATATATATATATATATATATATATATATATATATATATATATATATATATATATATATATATATATAAGAAGTATTACATTAACTTGTTACAACGGCTATTTATTTTCATAAAATGTTTCACTTTATCTCATCTCTTTAATTTTTGGTTTATTTAAGATGTTGCTGTATGACAGGGGTGTCAAACCCAAAGGCTACCTTGGGCCAAACAAACAAGGTTTAACTCTAGGTGGGCCGTAAAAAAATCAACATTAATAGAAACGTATGTTTATTTACCTAATTACAGTATATTCAACATAAGTATATGTATTTTGTTTAATAATAGCAAAAAAGAGTACCATTAAAAATCACTTAGCAGATTCTTCCTATGTTATTATAATTCTGCGTCGGTTATTTTATTATATATTATTGTGTGCCAATATATTGGCCGGGCCGCAAAAATTTGTTCGTCGCGGGCCGCGAGTTTGACACCCCTGCTGTATGACATTACAAAAAGCTGTCATACAAAAATACAGTTAAAAAATTCACAGTACATGAGCGCTTACACTGAAGCAAAATTAAAAAGTTGAATGTTTAAGAAATATTCAATATGCAGCGTCAACTTCTTAGGGTCTGAAAAGACCCTCTACGAACTGTTTTTCGTTATGTGGGTTTAAAATATTTGTATTTATAGAACAATTTCTAAAAAATTCATCTTTTCCTCATTTATGATTAATTTTTGTACTTTATTCTTTATTTCAGATTTTATCTTTTAACAACGTTGTGGGATTAAAATAAATATCATAGCAAGTTTATAATTGAGAGGTAGAGACAGCATAAATATCGGAATGATTAACGAGGTAAGATTCAAACTGATTTTTCATTTTATCCGCTGTCACTCGCTGAGTGACAGCGAAAATAATGTATAATTACAAGATAAAAAGAACTTTTTACATACCATGTTTTTAAATTTACTATTGAATTTTATATACTTGACAATTCTATGTATTAATAAATACCTTTTTAAAATTTTTTTGATGAATTATCCCATCAACTTGAAAGAAAATGAAGTGAATTGGAAGTTAACTTGCGTTTAACTTTTCGGTCTCGTCCCGACGGATAGATGGCTGCTCCAGTTTACAAAACAAAATTAACTGAAAATGAATTCAAATCTGCTTAAAGATGGCTTAAAGTTTTCAAAATAATACATTGCCATCGTGTTCTGAGCTATTCTAAGAGTTTCAAATGTCTAGCTAGTCGGGAAGTTAGTTAAAAATCGATTGCAACATTCGTACTGGACAAACACACACAAAAACAAGAAAGCGAGTTAATAAAAACATGGTAAAAATTATAAATTTTGAGTGTATTAAACATGAACATAGTGTGTTAAAATTGTAGAAATTTTCTCTGGATTTATCTATCGAACCTTATCTTCCGAAAACAGTTGATTGATTCCTGTTCGTGATTTTCTGCCTTCAATTTTATGGTGGAAACATTAAATTTTTCATCTAATTAATCACCATGGTATTTAAATTTAAAGAAACACAAGTAATTACTGCTTATTCTGGATCATTCGGTCTGCTGATTATCCATGCAGAAGAAATCTTGTATCTTTTTCCAAAATGATACATGCTTAATTTATTTTTTTAAGGGGATGGTGGACTTTCAAATTACCAAAAATCGAGCAAAAATTGGAATTTTTTTTGAGGGTGTATTAATATTTTAAAAACATGTAAATATTGGAATGAAATGCCTTTAAATTGTGTAGTGAAAAGAAAAATGAAAAATTGGTGGCTTTAGAGTAGTAAGTATTAAAGGTAGATAAAAAATTATCTTTTAGATGACTTTTTCTCAAAATAAGAAATTTCCAGATTTGAAAGTCTTTAAAATGCTCCTCGCGCCATAATTTTTGACGAAATTTTATGAAATTTATAATAACGATTCCTGTAATACATCAAAATAAAGTTATGTATCCATTTTAGGATTCGAGGTCATTTAGGTTATAAGAGTTTAACTTTAGTGTAGAAAAGTACAAAAATTTCGCCAAAATTCAGAGTACAAGCATAAAAATATTTTCTAAAAATTAACTATTCAACGAAATTACAAAAAAATACATAACTTTGTTCAGAAAGTATTTATAAGCAATATAAATGCAAAATTAAGGGAAAAAGTTTAAAATTGAGTCGCAAGGAGCATTTTAAAGAAGGGTAATTTAATTTAAATTTTTTAATTATAAATATTTTTTTTAAAATATTTATAAAATTTTATAAGGTGTTTAATATTGTTATACTTTAATGAATATATATACAAAATTTCATATCTCTGTGGTAAAAATTTCAAAAATCGTTTTGAAAGGTCCACCATCCCCTTAAAAATCAGATAGTCTCTTCTAACGAAACTTCCTCGGGTCATTAACGTAGGAATTCCCGACGTCACGCTGATAGGACTTAATAGTTGAGGTACAAAACAATTTCAAATCTAGACGGACTTCTAAGATCATGAGGACGAGGTTATGCTTGTTAAATATTTTTATTCAAGAAACTCATCTCTTGAATATAACCGTATATTTATGCGTGTAACCGTATATAACCGTATATTTATGCGTGTGTGTATATAACGTATTTTAGTATATTTATATCTATATAAATAAAGCAGAGTGTCTCTATGTACGTATGTATGTATGTACGTATGTATGTACCGTATACAAATCTACATTTCTTGACGAATCTGGTTGAAACATCGTATACTTATGTTTTGAAGCCTGTAGATAATTCTAAGATTAGTTTGGAAGCTTTAAAATAGTTTTACAGATTATTTTAGTTCTAAAAGCACTCCACCGCTTCACTCATCCTGAGAAAACATGGCCGACATATCCAGTATGGTGCAGCCATCTGTCGGCAGCGACGGGAATGAAAATTGACGGGAATTTAATACATTTGTATGGCCCTGAAAAGGGCCTTTTTTTTTCTTTTGTGGGGCCCGAGCATAGCCGGGCTTCGCCCGGCTACTATCTATATATATGCGAGATAGATAGATAGTAAAAACAGGATATTAGGAATGAAGATGTAAGCATTCGAAAAAGTCAGGATTACTAAATTTTATGTTAATGTCTTGATGGAGGAAATCGTAGAAAACTAAAAAGTGGAGTAACGAAAAAATTTCAAATCAACTCAAGAATTTCAATTCAAATCAAGGCAATACTACCATTGATTATGATTATCACGATGCAGTGTGTGTTGAATGTTTCGATTCAGAGAAATTATCTAGGAGCCGATTGGTTAAAGTCTAGACCAGGGGCGGGCAGACTTTTCCAGGGTACGGGTTACTTCTAATTTTTTCAAGGTGTTGCGGTGCACCCAGTGGTGTAGGTGTGGTGAGCTAAAAAAAAGGGTCTACAATATTTATTATAACGTAATAAATACGGAATGTGTACTGACCTACATAACTACAATAAAAAAACTTACTCTTTTAAAACCGCTTTTAAAGCAAAACGAAAGGCACAAACATAATAATATGTCCATAAATATGTTTCGTTTAGTATGCGCATCTTAGGTCTTAGTAAATGCGGTCACCCCAAAAATGTCTTGGTGGTCCACCGGTCGATCGCGATCGACTTAATGCCCACCCCTGCTCTAGACATAAGAAAATATCAGGATTACTCATTTAAAGGTAAACGTCTTGAAAACTCTTACGCAAAAAAATGATTTAAAATGGGACGAACAAAACGATTTCAAACTAAATGGGCTTCTACCTCAACCTATGTTGATTACTTTTTCATCACTGGCAGTAGAAACTCATCAACTGCTTTTTTTTTTCATTTAAAGGAAGAAAAATGATTTTTCGTTGTTCGTTTTCCAGTTATCTTCTTATTAAAATCTTGAGTTATTTGAAATCTGACTTATTTGAAATCTTGCATTATCCTTAATTAAATGAGAATTATTGCCAGACTTAACGTGTATATGAAGAACATAGAGGAAAGAAAAATATGAAACGGCTCCTATTTCTTTGCCCGTAAACATTTGGCGAGAGATGTACTTAATATGGCACATCGTTAAAATATAATAACATGACTTTAAACGATACCAGCAAGGGAGAAAACTTCGCTAAGGTCTTGTGTTAATTCCAGGTGACCATAGAAGGTGTGGCGTGCGAATAGATGAAGCGGTATTTTCTAAAAAGCTGTATCACATTAACTATTAAGAATCATATTTTAATGCAATTATATTTTATAGGTTTTCAGCTTAGGTTCAAATTACTTATGCCTTTACTTGTTTTCTTAAAAATCCATCTCCTAACTTAAAAGATGAAAATAACATCACTTTTTTACATTAAAAATTAAAATTTCAGGACATCAAAATTCAATGATAATTAAATAACGATTTTTCAACTTTGTTTTACCGACTTGCGGTTGAAAAGTTTTAACTACGTAACACTAGGCGATATATTTGTTTGAGACCGGTTTTCCAACCAAACGTTTGCTGTCATGGCAGGGTACCATACTCAGAATTATCTCCCGAATTAACTGCCCAGGGTTTCTTTGGCTCTCCTGGTACGCGAAAGTAACGTAAATTAAACATATTTTCTTCAAGGAAAATAACCGCTAGTTCAATAATATGTGGCCGTGTTCTAAACGCTCTTCCTTTCCGCAAGTGTTTAGCATATTTGAGTTAAAAAAATATTTATAATTTACAAAGACCGGACACGTTCTAGGATAGGGATTATTAAACATGAAATCAGGTCTATTTATTTACTAGAGAACTATGCATAAGACAAAAACCTCACGTGTGGTCTCACGTGATTCCGCTTTAGAGAATATGGGAAATATGACATATTTTTAAATTCACAATGTGAAAGTGTTCATATTTTTTTTGTAAATGGTGCTTCATATATGAAAATCGCATCTAAACTCTGTCTTCTCTGGGATAATTTACTTTTTTGTGACATAATTGTTAAAATTTTCATCATGCTCATTTGCATATTACAGAACTGCGTGCAAGATATAAACAACCCCTTGAAGTCCCATGAGATTTCTCTGTACAGAATGTGAAAAATAATGGACTTACATTTTTTTTTATAAAAAACGTATAATATAAATGCTTATTTTTTAAATTTTTGTAAATGTTCCTTCACATGTGATAATTTTAATTTGATATTTGACCCCCAAACGTTTTTCTGCGATGATTTAATCAATTATTTTTTTTTCTTTTTCGAAACTGTTTTGAATTTGAACTATTTTCATTTTCAGGACCTTGAAGGACAGCCACTACTCAACCAAGGCAACGCATATGTTCCCATATGTAAGAAAACCGTTCTTTTTTTTACATATGACTGCATAAAATAAAATTTAGAAATCGCATACACAGATGCTAAACAACGAAAGTTACTTAAACTGTTTCATATAACCAATATAAGGGAAGTTGTTAACCTTTTCCTTACGGAGGGGGGGACATCATGTATACAAAGAATACGGGCACAAGAATGAATATATAGGTGTGTGTGTGGTGTGCATATACACACACACAAATATATATATATATATATATAAATATATATATATATATATATATATATATATATATATATATATATATATATATATATATATATATATATATATATATATATATACATATATACATACATACATACATACATACATAAATATATATATATATATACATACATACATACATATATATATATGTATATATATATATATGTATGTATATATATATATATATGTATATATATAGATATATATATTGTGGCGTCACGGTAAAAGTTTAAGGTTAGTCTCTGAGGCGTTGCTAAAAATTACTACTATGGGATCCATAACAAAGAAAGACAGAGTCCTAATTAAAAGCGAAGGCCAATTTTTCAAAACAAAAACTTAACGAGGAAATTTATTTACACAACAATTTAACATTAAAACAATGCAACATATTCAATTAAACTCCGTGTAGATTTACAACGTACAGAGCCTAAAAAACACACGCCCGTACAACCGCGTTCTAACTAGCCTCTCCCTCTCAGACAGGGGGTCGGCAATCGCTGGTGACAGTTCCTTCGTAACTTTATTGCATTCCAGAACCGTTAGGACGACAGCTTTACTGGCTGCATCTGTCGGAAAACTTTTTTAATCTCCCCACGTGTTCAGAACCGGTGGAAACGGGTAACATTTTTTTGAAAAACACGCAGCTGTGTTTCAAGCACTTGTGGGGTCTTGGGAAAAAATAAGACCATACATCTATACATCCAGTACGCTACAATATATATATACATACATACATATATATATATATATATATATATATATATATATATATATATATATATATATATATATATATATATATACACATATATACATACATACATACATACATACATACATATATACATATATACATACATACATACATATATATATATATATATATATATATATATATATATATATATATATATATATATATATATACAGTGATATGTTCAGTGATATATATTTATATTTTTATATATATATGTACATATATATATGTATATATATATATATATATATATATATATATATATATATATATATATATATTTATGTGTGTGTGTGTGTATGTATGTATATATAAACCCTTAATGGCCGTACTTCCAAAGGGGGTGTGAAATTTTCTGGGAATCGGAAAAATGGGGCCCGTAAGCTAAAGGTTAAGTTGAACTCCGAATGAAGCAAGTTGCTGAAAAATATTGTATAACGATATTTGTAAAAGGAAATTGATTGTAACCAATTAAATGCTTTAGTATATACAGCGTAACATTCGATAAAAAAAAAAAATATTTTTGCTATATATATAAATATCCAAACTGTTTGTCCTCTCTGCTCAAAACATTTTCCCAAAGAAAGTTAGTTGTCTTCAAGTAATTAAAAATGATTAATTATTTACTCTTGAAAAATTTAGGATTAAAAAAATGAGGCTACGGAAAGTAGACCAAACACATTTCCAAGTTTAATGAATCACTTAAGGAATGTTTGAGTTTTAAAAAAAATCCCTTTCCAAGAAATACTGGTTCATTTGTATATATCCAACATGCTTCATATCATTAGCCATTAATTTGTTTGATGTATTTTTTAATATTTATTTTCACTTGAGCATTTCATACTTAATTACATAATGCATGCATTCCTTAAGTCATTATGTTTCCTTACGTATAAAAAAAGGCTTGCATTTAAAGTAATTAATATTTGCCATAAGAAATTCGAATAATAATTCTTCCCTTTCATCAATTTCTTTCTAATTTTGTTTTTTTCCCTTTGTTACATATTTTCCAATTGAAATAGCGAAAATGCTCACGTCGATCTGTGCATAATTTTAGTGGCGGGAATTATTTTGTTTACACTTGAAAAACTCTCAGTTATTGCACGTTATGTTATGTAACAGTGGTGGCCAAACTGTATCATTTTCTCATTTTGGACACTTGTGCCACAATCAAAATTCCAGACGATAAAATGAGCATTAACCCCGATTTTGGGTACAACTTACAGCTGTGAATTCCTGTATTCTACATTTAGGATGTTGAAAAATAAACCACGTTCAATGTTGACGAATCAACACTAAACTGGATGGCTACGAACTGCCACAACGCTTTTTAAAATGCTCCTTGCCATCCAATTTTTAACTTCCCCCCTTGATTTTACATTTATATCGCTTATAAATACATTGTGAACAGAGTTATTTATTACTTTCGTCGAATAGTTAATTTTTAGGAAGCATTTTCATGCTTGTACTCTGAATTTTCGGGGAAAATTTTGTTCTTTTCTACATTTAAGGGGGTCCAGGACACAAAATTGTTCGAATTTTCGAGAAAAAAAATATTGCATTAAACATTTTCGTGTTCTTTTCCGTTTAAAATGATGTTTAAATCATGTTTCTATCTTAATTAGAACAGGAGAAATTATTAATTTTTTGCAACATTCTAATAGTTGCCAATCGTTGTTTAAACTTGTAAGTGCGTTTTTCTGCATGGTGGGTTTTTTCCCCATTTCTCGTCTTTAAATTGTTATAAGTCAAGAACCGTTAAAAATAAATGTTTCAAACTTGGAACATGTCTTTTTCAACTATTTTACTTTAATTTTGTTTCAGCAAATTTGAAAAATATATTTACTTTTGAGAATATGATTTTCAAAATATAAGTTACATAATTTTTTTAGTAATATTTAATCTAAATATTTTTAATTTAAAAAAAAATAATATTTTTTAAAAATGGTGAATCATAATTAAAACTTAAATACTTCTGTTTAATTAAATGAACAAATTTTGAAATTCGACATATAATATTTCGAGTTATAACGATTTTAAATTACCCCACTTTTATTAAAAATTAAAAATTTAAAAATTTTTTAAAAATTTTTTAAGAAGTTTTATGATGTGATTTCGTTTACATATTATATGGTTAACCATCACAAAAAAATTCAAAATTTTAACTCAATAAATAAAAAAAATTTCAAAATGTGTCACGGACCACGGAATTTATTTATGATTCACCATTTTTAAAAATATTAATTTTTTTTAAATTAAAAATATTTAGATAAAATATTACTAAAAAAATTATGTAACTTATTTTTTAAGAATCATATTTTCAAAAGTAAATATTTTTTTCAAATTTGCTGAATCGAATCCCGGACCGGAATTTAATTATGATTCACCATTTTTAAAAATATTAATTTTTTTTTAAATTAAAAATATTTAGATTAAATATTAGTAAAAAAATGATGTAACTTATTTTTAAAAAATCATATTTTCAAAAGTAAATATTTTTTTCAAATTTGCTGAATCGAATCCCGGATAGGAATTTAATTATGATTCACCATTTTTAAAAATATTAATTTTTTTAAAAATTAAAAATATTTAGATTAAATATTACTAAAAAAACTATGTAACTTATTTGTAAAAAATCATATTTTCAAAAGTAAATATCTTTTTCAAATTTGCTGAATCAAAATTAAAGTAAAATAGTTGAAAAAGTTAAACTTAAGTTTAATAATTTGAATGATGTCGAAACCTAAAATGGATACATGACTTTATTTTGATGTATAAGAGGAGTCTTTAATGTAAATTTTATTAAATTTCGTCAACAATTATGACGCAACAAACATTTCAGAGACTTGCAAATCTGGAAATGACTCATTTTGAGAAAAAAAGCCATTTAAAAGATGATTTTCGCCTACCTTTAACACTTTCCTAAAGCCACCAAGTTTTGATTTTACTTTTCATAACATATTTTAAATGCATTTTATTCCAATATTTGCATATTTTTTAAAATACAGGTTGTCCGGGATAAAAGTATCCAAAAGTTATGACTTATTTTTACGGAACTACCCATTAGAATTTTAGAAAATTAGTTAAATAGAAAACACATTCCACCAACTTTTAATATCAATCATAGAGATTGATCACAGTATCATAGATTTCGATTTCGATGTGTGCACCTTTTGTAGCACGACTAAGGTCTAAACGATAATCCAGTTCTCTTCAAGTGTTTCGAAGCATATCAGGCGTTAGACTTTTTTTGCTTGGGGATTCATTAAAACCGTTGTGAATAAACAAAAAATTGGAACTATGGATGAGTTGAAGAAACGTATCATTCAAGCAATTCGTCTAATAACTCCTGACATGCTACGAAACACTTGGAGAGAACTGAATTACCATTTAGACGTTACACGTGCTTCAAAAGGTGCACACATCGAAATCTATGATCCTATGATTAAAACTTGGTGAGATGTTCTTTCTATTTCAATATTTTTTAAAATTCTAATGGGTAGTTAAATATATATTTTTAAAATTCTAATTGGTAGTTCCGTAAAAATAAGTCATAACATTTGGATACTTTTAGCTCGGACACCCTGTATAAATACACCAAAAACTTTTTGTTGGATTTTTGGTAATTTGAAAGTCCATCATCCCCTCAAATAAAACTTTTTTTTGGTTAATAGGGTAATATTAAAAAAAAAAAAAAACTAATCAATTTACAGAAAAAACTTTATATTTTCGAAAAGTACAAACAATCTAGTGTTTTTCCCCACTAAATTTTGAAAATAACATTTCCCAGGTGGCGGCCGTTGTTTGCGATGCCATTCCTAAGCCGTTCTCTTAAATATTTCCACCATTCTGTCGGTCATCTGTCGGCGAAATGGTGGCTGCTTCCTCACGAGTAGCGGACTGGCGGAATCGTTCACACGTTTCCAGGTGTTCTGATGTTTCGAGGACCACCACTTAGTTTCCTCGGCAATGCAAACCCACTCGCTCTCACGTTTGAGATCAGTCGCAGGATTGTTTTCGATCAGGAAAGGCGTTCACTGCATAGAGCCCGAAGCGCGACCTGAATGTTCTCTGTGTCGCAGTTACAGAATCGTTGTTTTTATTGAACGCCTCGATAACGGAACCGAGATGTTCACCGGACCATCTTAGGGTGTCTACCGACAACTAGAAAATCCACCCGGACTCCTGCCACCTTCCGCGCTGCCCCAACCCCACCACTGCCAGGCATCTTTAGAAATGTGGGAGTAGATTCTGCCGCAACCTGAATACAGACAGTCTTAAGTGGCCATTAACACTATTTATCTACTCCCCCCTAACTATTACATAACCTAATCAATAAAGTAACAATCGAGACTAATGTCTCACGACAAGTGCCTCCGCATTAGAAAAAAATAAATAAATGAAATAACAAAAAATAACAATCTCTCGACTTTTCAGTCAGTTCAATACATATTATCAGGGGTTATTTTAACACCTGTTCAACTCTTTTTTTTTAGAAATTGCGTCAACTCGTAAACATTTCTTTTTCCTCCTTATATGTTGTATTGTACGTAAAGACTATTATATTATTTGAAAATAATACCTGGGTATGATTTCATTTGGAAGTCAATATTTTAATTCATTCGTAGCCCATTTCAGGAAAATTTAATCGGTAGTTTTTAAAGATTTACACCAGAGAAATCTGTCAGCCATATGTAAATAACCATATGAATGTTGTATGGCATGCTACTATGTATTTCATTGACCCCTGATGTTTCATTTCAGTTCAAAAAGCTTCTAAGGTTATTGATCTGTTCTCAAGACCTGTGCTTGCAATCGTATTTGGTAAGAAACTCGTATTTTAATTTTTTTACGGTGGGTACCTATAACTCAAAAATGTGTTTGTATTTGGATTTCCTTCGCTTGAAACATACTACAAAGCTTTTGAATTCAAGTAACACAAACCATCTGTTTCTGCGACAGTGCCAGATACAATATTTTTGTAATATTTTTGTCTGTATATATATATGTGTGTGATAATATTACTAATTGCCTATGATCGCCCATTCTGAGCTTTATCTTTGTCCTGGTAACCCCTCTTTCTTCTCTGCCTCGACTTTCCACACACTAACTTCCTCCGCCAATTCTGGCAACCTTCTCTCAGCTAATTGTATTTTGGCGCTCTTGCGAGTAGATGCTGGACTGACTCGAAGCGAATAAGATGTGTTGCTTTACTGTTTAATAAATTAGTTTGTTTCTGAAGCTGACTTTATTATTTTCCGGCCACGATGTATGCTCCTATTTCATGAGAGGTCCATTCCGGACATTTCATATATATATATATATATATATATATATATATATATATATATATATATATATATGACCTTTTTATCGCATGGGTAAATCCGGACTTTGGCCAAGGCCCCCTGTTGCTAGGGAGCACCAAAACTGTCCTCTTTAACTTGCAAAATCTCTTTAACGATGTTTCTCAATACTAAAATAGATAGGGTGCCAGATAAGTGAAAGTTTTTAATTTCGCTTTCTGCTTTAGGGAAAATGTTAAACTATCAGGTTCTATCAGACGTACAGGAGAAGGTGAAAGGCTTTTTCAATTTGATGTGAAACATGTTTATGAATGCTTCATCTTATCAGCCATACACTGTAATAGCAAATATAGGACACGCATGCAGGATTGTTTAATTAAATCGTTATTTTAATTCAAAATATTTATTTGAATTCAAGATTTAAATCAAGCGATTTTTTAATCCTGATTTTTAACAACTTTCAATACTCCGTTCAATCCATAACCAACTCTAAGCCGCAGCAGTTCGACACTCGCACCCGAACAAAGGAAAATGAGTTGCGTTTGTCCTCGTGATCATTTATGGTGCGATATGGACAGCGGCAGCTTGGCGCCACGCAGACCGGATGTAGTTGTATTAGGGATAAGGTAATATTAAAAGTAGAGAATTAATAGAATTGATAAATGGGCGATATTATTATTTTTATATAATATATATAAATATATGATTCAGTCTATTTATCTTCCTGTGAAATTTGTTATGATTTGCTATCTTTAAAAGGATATATCTAAAATGTTTGACACGGTAATTTCTCAATTACGTTTGTTTGCTAGTTCCAATTTCATTGAATTTTTTCCAGGATTTTTTGCGTTCCAAAACCTACATAACAAATTCAAGTTTTAGCTGAATGTAGAAAAACTACTTATAATTAACACAACTGCGTGAAAAAAGGGCGACCAATTTCTTTTAATTATAAATACCCTCTAGTGCAGTGTTTCTCAACCAGTGTGGCATGAGAGATTGTCAAATGTGCCGCGAGGGTTTTTGACAAATAATTAAAATTGCATTGGTTTTTTAACTTTGAATTAGAATTTGTAATTTTCTCAACGGTTTCTAAAAAAAAAAATCTTTTTAAATTTAGTTTTCCTGCATTTTAATTTGATCTTATTTTTTTTCCAATTGTAATTGACGTTGATTCAAATTCGCTCTTTCTAAAAATCAAAAGATTTGTGAAAAAAGTCTTTAAATTTCTTTAGCGTGATTGCATTGGTATGAACTAATTAAAAAATGTATTCATTTAGCCATAAGGGACAAATATTCAATAAAATCTAGTGCTTCACAACCGAAAACTAAGCAAAGAAACAAACGGAAGTATAAAGGTGACTACATCGAATTCGGTTTCGTCGCAATTGAAATGGAAGACCTTCAAATACCATTCTGTGTAGTCTACAAAAAGAAACATGCAAATGAATCTCTCGTTCCTAGTAAACTGAAATGACATTTAAAAACTTCACACACAGTGGTCACAACGAAACCAAGAGAATATTTTGAAACCTTGGTAGCGCAGCAAAATAAAACAGCAAAATATAAAAAAAAAATTAAACTATATGAAGACGCAAGAAAAAGGATTGATTGCCAGCTACAAAGGTTGCAAAATTAATAGCACAACGCAAAAATGCACACACCGAAGCCGAATGCATCATTCTACCAGCATTAGCTATCATTGTCGAAACAATGCCGGGAAAGGAAGCGACAGAGAATGTCAAGAAATAACCATTATCTAATGACACACTATCGCTCAGAATCGAAAATTGATCTTAATACTTATAAAAACAAATTGTCGGTCATTTCGAATCGCACGACAGTGAACTCTGGTCACTTCAGATGGATGAATCGACTGATATCAGTCGGAAAGCACAGCTTCTTGCTTTCATTCGATTTGTTAAAGATGAAAAATGCTTGAATGAGTAAGTTTTCTTCAAAGACTTGAAGAGCACGACGATAGCAAAAGACATTTAAGTTTGTAAATGAAACTATTTCAAGCTTTGGTTTGCTGCGTAAAAACTGCGTTGGTGTTTGTACAGGTCCATCAGTGTTAGGAAACAAAAAAGGATTTATCACACTTGTGCGCCAAGAAAATCCAAAAATATTAAGCCTCCACTGCGTGATCCACAAAGAATCTCTCGTTTCAAAATCTTTAACTTCAGATATGTTGATTGTTATGAAACATGTCATCCAAATGGTCAATTTCATCAACAGCCGTCCTATTAAATCCCGAATTTTCTCGCTTCTGTACGATGCAATGTATTCCGACTACATAACCTTTTATATCACACCAGATCAGTGGCGCCGGAAAGGGAGGGGGCAAGGGAGGGCACTTGCCCCCCCCCCAGAAAACTGAATTTTTTGTTTCTACCTAGCTAGCGCTCGTAAAATATTAGAATTTTCATTTAAAATCATAAAGCCTAACAAAACTGAATACTAAATTGCATTCTCACACTCGTTAACGCAAGCGCGATAAACGTCATTCCATATACGCAGGAGCGATTATTCGCCAATTTTAGGTACCCAAGCTCGTTTAAGCGCCAATTCCAGACGTTTGCTTTTGCGATTCAAAAGCAACCATACACGATGTTTTTTCATCGCGAAAGGGAATCTTGAATCCGATGCATTTGGAACGCGTACACGTTGACGTGTGATAGGGCATAATATAACATAAAATAAAAGTTTATTTTTTAAAACCGTATATATGTATTTTTAATAATAAAGGTGTAAAAGTTTTAATCAATTTTACTTTGCCCCCCTCTATATTTGACTCTTCCGGCGCCACTGCACCAGATATCACACCAAGTGCGTTGGCTTTCAAGAGAAAAAATTTGAAACGACTCATACGCCTGGAGTGCAGAGGCGATTTTGTTTTTGGAAGTCGATAAATATATCTTTTGAATTTTCTCTTCGTGACTTAATTTTTTAATAAGATTTAATAAGATTTGGTGGCTTAAAGTTCAATTTCTCTCCGACTTGTTTGAAAAGCTGAACTCTCTGAAGTCTTCAAGGTCCATCCGAATACCATCACATCAGCATGAAAAGTTAGGTCATTTGAAGAAAAATTAACACTGTGGGAATCTGAAATATGAAAAGGAAATTTTGACTGCTTTCGGGGGGGGGGGGGGGGGGGTCAATGAATCTCAGTCGAAAAACAAATTGCAGAAGAAATTATAAGCACCACTTACGAACTTCAAACCTCACATAAAAGCTACTTTCCTTCGCTTGCACTTGACGAATATGAAAGGTTAATCAACCCATTTGTAATTTGCAAGACACCAAATTTGACAACGAAAGAAAAAGAACAGCTCAGTGATTTGAGAAACGATGAGTTTTACCTTTCAACATTCTTCGAGAATAATTTGGATGAGTTTTAGCTTTCGATTAAAAATTTGTACCCTGCAATCAGCTTTGAAAGGTATTAAAGATTCTTCTGCATCTTCATGTTTCTGTGAATCTAGATTTTCAGCATTGACAGAAATCAAGTCCAAAATGCGAAAGACTTTAAAACCCTTTGAGGGGCGCCAAATGCACAGTGCAAACGCCTAAATCTAGTCTTCTTTTCACTTGCATTCAATGTATTTCAGTTAAATGAGCAGAAAAATGGGTAGTGCTGCCATCTGTTATCAGTTTAAAGAAGTAAAAACATTTTGCAACCTTTAATTGGAAAAATTTTCAAAATTTTTAAGGTTAAAAAAATCGAAAAAAAATTCGGCACTGTGCAAACGGGGGAGGTTGTTGCCTCTGAAAGGGTTAAAAGTTGACGAAGAAATGCAAACTGGTCTGGCGACTTTGAAAGCTCGTTTTGATTTAATTTGTTAAAAAAAAAACAGATACAGCCCTCTCATTGAATAAATTTTGCAAATAAAAAATTTTTTTTTTATGTGTCATAAAACTTTTACATTTTTTTATATTCAGGTGGGCCGCAAATAATTCCAGATATTTTTAGTGGACCGTCGACCAAAAATGGTTGAGAAACATTGCACTTGTGATACATGACGATTTTATGCACTGTATTCATTCTGCAACTACGAACACTTTATAAACTAAACTTTTTCTTCTATTTCGGCACTCCAGGTACTTATTACTACCACGAGTGTCCTGCGCAGGAGAAAATTCCTATTGCCTTGGTTTCTGCTGCGACTCTCATGGTGCTTAGTTGCATCATGAAACTCCCAAGTGATATCCGTTTCATCGTGAACAACGATTTACATCAAAATTCTTCCATGAAGTGCTTAAGTTTGTTATTTCACATCATGGCCTCGTGTATTTTGATAGCCGGTAAGTGACAATGCATTCTCTTTCACTCTTTTGTTTATAACGTAGGATTATGTTCCTCCATAATGGTCCTCCGGTAAGGCAAATTTCAGACCCTAAAACCGTCCATAATATATGTAGATATATGTATATACATGTATATACATATATGTATATATATATATATATATATATATATTTATTTATATATACGTACATATACACTGGTGAAATAAATCAAGAGAATTTGCATATTTTATCGAATTTCATGAAAAGAACTCGACTGAATGTAAAACCACTGCTTCTAGACAAAAATGCAAATCTTGCAAGTCAAATACGTAAGCGTATACGTGTGTGTAGGCGGAGCCAGTAGATAATCAGGCTTTATAAGCGCGCGTAAGTTAAGACGCATTTCGTTCGCTAGCACACCTCGGCGAATTTCTTGCTGTTATTTTGCAGCAATCGGTTAATTTCAAATTGTAACAGTAAAAATGAGTAACCACCACCGTTTAGATGATGGGATGAGGTGGCGAATTGTGGGGAGGCTAGAAGCAGGCCAATCTCAAGTCCAAATTTGTAGAGTTCAATTTAACGTCCAGCGTCGTATGTAACTTATGGAAACAGTTCCAGGATACCGGATCCATCGAGAGAAAGCCTGGGCAAGTTCGTCCAAGAGCCAAGACGGCCAGAGAATATCGCCATTTGTCGATTACAGCGAAGCGTAACAGGAGTGCTACAGCTTCTCAGCTCTCTCGTTACTTGTATGCAGCCACAGGAACCCGTGTATCAAGGTTGACTGATTCCAATAGACTTCATGTGAGAGGGTTGTTTGCAAGAAGACCTGTTGTTTGCGTCCCGCTCACTTCTACGAACAGGAGAATCCGTTTATCATGGTGCAGAGAGCATAGAGATTGGAGTATGGATCAATGGGCTACCGTTCTCTTCACTGATGAGTACCGGTTCAGCCTAAACACCGATTCTTGCCGTACGTTCATATGGAGAGAACCAGGGACCCTCTACCTACCCTCCAATGTCCGCGAAATCGACCATTATGGCAGAGGAGGTTTAATGGTCTGGGCAGGCATCATTGGATGGCCGCACACCTCTCCATGTGTTTGAAAGAGGCACTGTGACTGGTGTGAGGTATAGGGATGTGGTCTTGGAGCCCTATGTTCGCCTTTTCAGGCGTGCAGTTGGCCCTGAGTTCATTTTAATGGACGATAACGCGAGGCCGCATAGAGCTCTTCTGGTCGACGAATTTCTAGAGAGTGTGGATATTCGCTGGATGGATTGGCCATCCAGATCTCCAGACATTAGCCCTATAGAGCATGTCTAGGTCTCTCTGGGGAGGGCAATTGCAACTCGCAACCCCCTCCGAGAACCATCCAGGGAATGAAAACAGCGTTGCTGAACGAGTGGGACCAATTGCTACAGGAAATGATAAACTGCCTTATTTCAAGTATAAAATCACGCTGCGAGACCTGTATATCTGTAAGAGGGGACCATACCCCCTATTAACCCATCTATTAACCCATTTTTTGTTTATTCTGCAACCGCTGTTTCATACCTTCCGACTCCAACGAGTGTTACGCACGATCATGCGTGTGTATTACAATTATTGAATGGTTATTTGTTTTGTATTGTATCAATGTAAGTACATATCAAATTTCATTAAAATCGGTACAGTAGTTCTAGAGATAATCGACCAAGTCTGCAAATTCTCTTAATTTCTTACACCAGTGTATATACACTACTGGCCAAAAGTATTGCAAGTTTGAGAAATCTAACATTTTTTTCAAAAAATAAGCACAAAAAAATTATATTTTTTAATGTCAATATGTTAAATTATTGTAAGACAACATATGTTTAAGTTATTGAACAGAAATAATTATTTAATTTTATAAAAAACAGCATACAAAAAGTGTACAGCAGGGATATCAAACTCGCGGCCCGCGACGAACATTTTTGCGGCCCGGCCAATATATTGGCACGCAATAATGTATAATAAAATAACCGACGCAGAATTATAATAAGATAGGAAGAATTCGCTAAATGTTTTTTTTTAATGATACTCTTTTTTTGCTATTATTAAACAAAATGCATATATTTATGTTGAATATACTGTAATTAGGTAAATAAACCTACGTTTTTATTAATATTAATTTTTTTTTGCGGGCCACCTATAGTTAAACTTGTTTGTTTGGCCCAAGGTAGCCTTTGAGTTTGACACCCCTGGTGTACAGGTTATCAGAAATAGGAATCCATTTTGGTTCGCCGGAGTAAAATGAAATAAATAAACAATATCTTCTGAGCAGAAAATATATTAAATGAGTGCAATTGAACCGAAAAGTATTTAATATGTTGTTGGGCCGCTTCTGGCTTTCATCACAGCAGCCCACTCTTTTAGGCATGTAATCCACGAGGTTTTGCAACACTTCTTTCGGTATTTCATGGTGCCAAATTTTAATTACTGTTTCCTGAAGCTCTCGTTTTGTTCCGGGACGATTTTGAGATATTTCCCTACCAATTATGCTCCATAAATTCTCAATAGGATTAAAATCTCGCGAATTTCCTGGCCTTGGGAGGACATTCATACCATGTTTTGCAAATTCAGCCTTAAGGTAATGGTTGACATTAAAATTTACTTTTTTTACTTTTCATCACAGAGATACGAAATTTTGTACATATATACCAGGGGTTTCCAACTGGCGGCCCGGGGTGCCTTTTTTTGCGGCCCTCGAAGACTTCTAGAAAAATAATTTACAGCATCAATTTAGATATTCTTAGTTAACGAAAAATGTTTTTGTAAAAGTCTTTATTGTTTTCAAATACTGTTCATTTACAAAAAAGATTGATTTTCCTTCGAATTCCATGAAAAGTAGGGTTTCCTTTCATGTTCTATTTCATACCCCCCCCCACTTCTTATTTAACTTTTTTTTGTGTGTGTGTCTGTGTAATTTAACGAAAGTTGGCCAGTTATAATCAAGGTCGTTGTTGGAGGTTCATCCTCGAATTATTAAAAATTTCACAGTACATACTATACACAAATCCTTAAAATCCCCCTCCCTCAAGAAAAAATGTCCTGGGTATGGTCCTGGGTAAATTGCGGCCCGCTACTAGACAGGTG
The DNA here is from genome assembly GCA_907164885.2 of Dolomedes plantarius. Taxonomy (NCBI): domain Eukaryota; kingdom Metazoa; phylum Arthropoda; class Arachnida; order Araneae; family Dolomedidae; genus Dolomedes; species Dolomedes plantarius. The sequence goes on along the minus strand of OU015497.1, from coordinate 10,920,581 downwards.
TTTTCGATTGCGGCCCTTGGACACTTGTAAGTTGGAAACCCCTGATATATACATTTCACTATAAATAAATAGAATACCTTAAAAGAAATTTCCAATCTCATTCTAATTTTAAGATTTTTTTAAAAAAATTTGAAATTTATAAGCAAAATTTTAAAATGCTCCTCGCTACTTAATTTTTGAGATATTTCCTCGATTTTGCATTTTAATCTCTTTACACTGTATACCAAACAAATCTGGGTATCAATTATTTAATCCCTTGAAATAGTTAATTTTTGAGAGATTTTTTTCTGAATTCCATCCCGATTTTCATCAAAATTTTGCCTAAAATCCCTACCTGGGGAAGCATTTATATACATGTTATACTCCTGCTATGTTACAGTAAATCCAAATAGTCCGATGATCGTTGTCGTCCGTTTGTCGTAGTAAGTCAAAATTCGAAACTAGACAATACACGTGCCCATTCTCTGTTATGTTTCGGAGGCGAAAAATCCCTCGTGACTGGAAATATTGAACTGCGACATATCTACGAGCGTGTCTTGAATAAAATTAACATTTATTTCACGGGTTTAAATACAAATTTGGTCATCAGACGCTGTGATTTTATTTTTGTTAGTTTTTTATTGTTCCGAATATGCATAACGTGGCATAATCATTTTTTTAAATAACGTTGGAAATGTACAGCTCGTTCGACATTGAAATCATTTGTAAGAAAATGATTTCCAAGTTTATTGGCTACTCGGCGACCTCCGAAAAATCGTACTTGCAGAACCATTGCTTCATAGTGGAACCACTCCTTCATTATCGGTGCAATAAACTAACGTGGAAGCATCTACATTCTCGAAAATACTCTCTGATGACATTGCACTCAACATTTTAAAATTCTTTTTAGATTTTTAAACCGTGTTGATGTAAAAAAAAGTGTAAAAAAATAATTGGTTCTCTTTCTTCGACCGTGTTACTTCAAAACCATGCAAAAAGAGAATCATATATATATATACATATACACGAGTATATATAATCATACATATATATATATATATATATATATATATATATATATATATAGAGAGAGAGAGAGAGAGATAGAAAGTATATATATATATATATATATATATATATATATATATATATATATATATACATATATATATATATACGTATATACCAGGTGATCATAATTAAACTTGGCCTATTCAGAGCCCTCTGTAGCTGACACTAAAAGGCGATTGAGCTGAAATTTTGCAGATAGACAATTCAAAGGATGCGCTGAAAGATTCCGCCAAAAAAATGTCCACTAGGGGGCGCATTACACAGAAATAATTTAAGAAAGCTACATAATCCAATTCAAGCATAATTTATTTCTTGCACACTGTCTTGCGATGTAAAGAAAATTTTTCAATGTGGGCTCCCTCATTAATATGTAAAATGGGCAGGCGATGAACAGCGTGTTCAACAGCGGACCGCAGCTGGTCGCCAGTAATCTGCCGAGCATACAATGTTATGCGGTCCTTCAGATCAACCAGACTTGTAACCTTCCCCCTATAAACAACGTTCTTTAAATGGCCCCATAACCAAATATCACGCGGAGATCGGGAGAACGGGCCGGCCTAGGAGTAGGAAACGATCGGCTAATCACCCTGTCATCCGTAAAATGATGTCGCAAAATCCTCCGCACACAGAGTCCATTATGTGAAGGGGCACCATCCTGCATAAAAGCAATAGACTCAAGGCATTGTCTCTGCTGGAGTTGAGGTAAAACTGAACTGATCAGCATGTAACGATATCTGATAAAAAGAATGGTCCAAGGATAAACTGGGAAGTGAATCCACACCAGACGGTAACTTTAGGCGAGTGTTGCGGAACTGTGTAGAAGGCACGTGGATTTGACAAGGCCCAAATTCGACAATTCTGGGCTTTCACTGCTCCGTTCAGATAAAATGAGCCTCGTCATTTCAGAGAATGTTCCACGGCCAGGAGTCATCGACTTCCATTCGGGCAAGAAAAGTCAGGGCAAAACATAAGCGATGGTCATTGGCTGATCTTATACGGAAAAAAATTCACTATTTTTCTCAAAATCTTTCCACTGTGCCATACGGTACGTATAATTGTCGTGACACTGCACGTGCACTGCTGACTCCATGATTATTTGTCAGTGACTGATCGACAACGGCCGTTTGTTACTTCTGGAACGACTTCTTCGCTGATAGGTTTCCGCCCTCTGCCACGTTGAACGCTTACTACAACAGCAAAGTATATATATATATATATATATATATAGTTTCCGGTATTAAAGGTTTAAGTCAAAAAAGTGATTTTTAGATATTTGTTAGAATTGATTTTAAAAAATCTTTTGCCTTATATAAGAGGCTTAAGTCTATCAATTTTGTATACAAAAGTACATTTTTTTATACAAAATACTGAAGTCGAAATTATTGTTCTGAGATTGGTATAAATGCCAAAAACTTGGTATATTTAAATCACTGTTTTTTTTTTAACTTAAGACCTTTATACCGGGCACCACAGATATATACTTAAAAAAAATAGCACAGTTCAAAGGCTGCATTCTTCCTTCCACAGTTTTTATGAAGTTTTCTATAACAAAATATATTTTTCCAATTCGTACTATAAAACATTTCTATTTTTTTTTAGGAATTTTTAAAAATCTGAATGCTATGTTTTAAGCCGATGCAATACGCGTCGATCTTTAATTAAAGAAATAAGAAATGCCATTTTTCAATTCTGTATTTCACAGTAAAATTTCTGCTTCCTCCTATAGAATGCTACTGGATCTACACCATCCATCCTAACACTACAGATCGCACTTCTCCAGAGTACTGCGATTACTTTTTTTATAATGTCATGTATTGGGGATCGACCATGGCACTTGTAGTATTTGGTGTTTCCCTTTTCTTGATTTGCCCAATTTCTTTAGCCCTCGCAATCAAAGAGTGATCATTCTGTTTGTGCCTCAACTCGAAGCGAGTGTCACTGACCAACATGTATACCTTTTTGAATAATAAATGAGATGTTTAATCGAAGGGCGTGGTTCTTTTTATTTTCGTACAACACATGATCCTTATTTCCCGGCAGTGACTTATCGTATTTTCCGGCGTATAACGCGCACTTTTAATACAAAAAAAAAATCGAAATTTACGGGTGCGCAGTATACGCCGGTTATAAAAATGATAGATTTAATAATTTCAAGATAAAAAAAATTTTTATATTACACGTTTTTTTAAAATTTTCTGTTGAATCATATAAACTTGACAATTCTCTCTTAACTGCACAAACCTTCTCTTAATTATTCTTTTTCACATTATTTTATTTAATTTTCATCACTTTTCAGTCGTTTCCACTATCCACAGACTTTATAAACTGCTAACTTTAATAATTTTTTTAAAAAATTTTTCGCACACTATTTTTGTAAACAAACTAAATTCACATGTATTCTGTTTTTCAAATCGTCAAACGCCGTTACGCAAAAGTGCAAGCATTGAATTCGATCGCAGCGCCATGTTGCGGATTTTTTTCCGAACTAACTTTCCATACGAAACAAAATTAACTGAAATTGAATTCAATTCCGCTTATGGATGGCTAAAATTACTAAAAGAATGCACTGTCATCGTGTTCTGAGCTATTCTGAAAGTTTCAAATGTCTAGCTAGTCGGGAAGATATTTAAAAATCGATTGCAAGATTTGTACTGGACAAACACACAAACAAACAAACAAAAAAGCGAGTAAATAAAAACATGGTAAAAATAAGGAAACGACGAACATAAAAAAATTAGATTAGATTTCTACGCGTGCCTAAATGCTGTTTATTTAAAAGAAATGACGTACCTTATGAACTCGAAATTTTTAATTATCTAATAACATGAATAGTTCGTCATATCCGTCTTCCGTTATATCTTCAGTCACATCATCGAATCCTGGTTCCTCTTCACCATCACTGTTAGAGATGCGACATCGATGTCGATGTTTTCAAAACATCGATGTTTTGATAAAAACATCGATGTTTTAAACATCGATGTATTGAAGCCGATTTTTTTAACATCGATGTTTTGTGCTCGATGTTTTACGTTGTCTCGATGTTTTTTTTTAAAGAAAATGTACCATAATTAAAAAAAAATTAACCACGTAACATATTTTTCCCACTCAGTAAATGTAAGTCTGAATTCTGAAAAGGACGAATACAAAAAGGGGAACGATTAGAAACAAATGGCAATGAACAACCAATGAATAATAATTATATGCCCCAATAGCCCCAATAATTGTTATTTACAGTAAAGAAAAAATAAGCTTGTTCAGTTTTCCCCCATACGTTGGTTTTGCATCAGTACTTCAAATTGGTGTAAATATATGTAATTTTCTTTTGTATTATTTAATTTGTAAATAAAAGATTTGTTAATAAATTGCAATAATTTCTTCCTCAATTTTCCGGTAAAAGTAATAAAATGTGTAATGGAAATTCTGAGGTATGTGCTGACTCTAGCAACGAAGTTTTTGTCATTTGTGTCATTTGTGTCATTTGTGTCATTTGTGCCTAACCTGAGAGTAAAATTTCCCTCCCCCCCCTCCATGACTAACCGAAGTAACATTAATCTTAGAAGTTACTAAACCAGTTATAAAGAATGAAAGTTCATAAACATCGATGTTTAAAAACATCGATGGTTTTGGGGCGATGTTTTACTAGCATCGATGTTTTAATATTGAATATCGATGTTTCAAAACATCGATGTTTTGTTGTCGATGTCGCATCTCTAATCACTGTTAGTCTGATCCATAAATAAATAATCATCTTCCGTTCCGTCTAGATTGTTAGATATACTACATTTTTTAAATGACTTTTGAATCATGTCAGGTTTAATTTCATTCCATGCTTCTATTATCCACTCACACGCTATTTCTAGACCGGCGTGACGCATTCGGCCTCCTGATGTAAATGTTTTTTCACCTTCAAGCATCCACGTGTTCCACTGTCGTTTTAGAATTCCTTTGAATGGTTTATTGATACACACATCTAAAGGCTGAACTAATGGCGTTAATCCATCTCGAATAACTCTCATGTCTGCGTCACACTCTTTCTTCAAATTTTTCGTATTATCCGTTAGATGGGATCTGAACATGTACCAAACTAAAAGACTTTCTGGATTCTTTAAGGCACCAAGAATTATTCATTCCCTCAAGCACCCCCCCCCCACATATGTTGTATGTCGCGGTATGTTTTTTAAATTTAATAATTCAGTATGATATAAACTGACTTCTGATTATCCTCGACCAGTGGCGTAGCGAGCATAACTGGCGCCCGGGGCACGATACCTTTTTGGCGCCCCCCTTTCCGAAAAACATATAGTAATATAATATATAGACCCTATATTGGCGCCCTCGATAAACATATAATAACATAATATATAGACCTCATATTGGCACTTCCCCCCCGAAAAGCATATAGTAACATAATATATAGACCTTATGTTGGTGCCCTCCGATAAAAACATATAGTAATATAATATATAGACCTTATATTGGCGCCCCCCACAAAATAATATAGTAATATAATATATATACCTTATATTGGCGCCCTCCCCGAAAAACATATAGTAATATAATATGTAGATCTTATATTGGGGACCTCCACTGAAAAACATATAGTAATATAATATATAGATCTTACATTGGCGCCCCTCTGCGAGTGGCGCCCGGGGCATGATAGACCCCCTTGCCCCCCCCCCTTTGCTACGCCGCTGTCCGTGACCCCATCCCACATTTTTCACGAACAGTTCGCGCACCACTGCCTTAACGTAATTAGTACTCAACCGGTGGTACCCAGGAAGTGGTGCGCGAAGTCAGACGAGATTTTAAAAAAAAAATGTTTTCATCGTGTCAAAACGAGCTCGAATTCGACTGGACACAAAACAAATTATTTTGTTTCTAATATTTCGTCAAATTCTAAAAGTTTCTGTATTTCCTTTGTTTTCTGGCGTACGAAAAAAAATCCTTGTTCTGGTTCAAAATTCCTAACGTATTTTTCTGTGATGCAGCCATTTCGCAGGGACGCAGCCATTTTGAGACTAATGGAAGCATATGCAAGCTCAAAAATCTCATTCGTTTTCTAGTTTTCGTGAGCTTTTACGTTTTCTGTTAAACTCACTTTGACGTTAAATTTGGTATTGTTATTAAGTTTATATGGAACTTTTTGTTAAAGTTGTTTATCAGAAATTAATGAAAACCATTTTTTGATCTTTAACCCTTTGAGGGGCGCCGTTTGCACAGTGAAAACGCCTAAATCTAGACCTTTTTTTCACTTGCATTCAATGTATTCCAGTTAAATGAGTAAAAAATGGTTAGTGCTGCTATCTGTTGTCAGTTTAAGGAACTAAAAACATTTTGCAACCTTTAATTGTAAAATTTTTCAAGATTCATTAATTTGAAAAAATCTGCACCGTGCAATCGGGGGAGGTTTTTGCCCCTGAAAGGGTTAAAGAGTTGTTGTTTTTTAGGGGGGGGGGGGGTAAAGGTGGTCTCTGACCAAACAGAGGTCAAGAAACACTGCCTTACGTCACAGTATGCTCTATCAATTCTGCAACCCAATTTTTCAACATGTAATTCTCTACTCGATCACTTTAACATAGGGAGTTTGCGAGAACCTTAATGTAGAAATTCGTATAATTGCAGCTTTAAACACAGGATTGAAAAGTTTTGTTCTCAGTAGAATAAATACAGGGCGATAAAAAAACTGCTCCTTGTAAGACCAGTTTCGGTTCATCCTGTTATCGAAAAATAAGGAAATAAATATTTAACTCCGATAATTTGTCAATGCGTAATGAAGGAACTTATTTCTGTTTCCTGATTATACTGTTTCATTTGATACAATGGCAACTGAAAATTATTCATAGACAAAAAATTGGGTTACTCAATATAGCGATATTTTATGACGTCGAAAATTTTTAAACGGAACAACTTTTGATTTACGCTTATTTTAACTCTTCACCTCCAATTAAAATTCTAATTCTCTCTAATGAAACCAGAACGATGGTCGTAAGGCTAGGGTGCTAGCCAGAGTCTGTGGGTTAGAATCCCACTCTTGGCAGGGATGTTTGTAGCAGTTCGGAATCGCCTTGAAGCAGTAGGTCCCGATCTCACGAGCCGTGTGTAGCAAAATATGGCCGTAGCGGTTGTAACCAAGAACAAAAACTATACATACACACACACACACACACATATACATACATACATACATATATATATATATATATATATATATATATATATATATATCTGCCAATAGTCTGACGAACACTCGTCCTAGTCTCACGAACCCTCGTGTAGCAGAAAATGACCGTAGCGCTACCAACCAATCGCCCTTGTAACAAAATTTTGGATGCTATCAGACTTATTTAGATAAAGCACTGCATACTTTACACCGTATTTTCATTAATCGCAGAAATGATATTTTGCGAGAAGGGTTTGTAATTGGCTTGGTTACCATGGGTAACTGCATATTTAAGTGCAAAAAAAAGAGTGGTGTTTGCCTAAAATATATAAATTTAGTACCTCTATTTAATTGCGAACAGTTTACACACCGGGGGGGGGGGGGGAGTAAAATAGATGTATAATATAGACCCCCCCCCCAAAAAAAAAAGAACATCGATTGATTAATTAGTTAGTCTTATACTTCTATAACAAAGTTATAATTTCGTCAAAGTTATGGTAATTAATACAATTATGATGATAAGCCACTCTTTTAATCATAACGGAGCAAACAAGCTATTGAATTTCTCGCAAATTTCAGCTGACAGTTACCTTTTTGGGAATGTTCGCTTTATAAGTTTATTTTAGATACATCTTTATAGATTTCAAAAATTTCCTTTCATAACATGATTAACCTTAATAAATTATAGAATTATTTTAAATTATGAATTTCTTGAATATCTATTTGAAAAGGAAATGTAATTTTCGAGGCGGGAAATAAAAAGAAAAGAAAGTTACATATATTTAGATCCTCCTAACAACTTTAGGACAAAGAAAAAAAGTGCCCAGTGCCCTGGATTTATACTCATAAAAACTTTTGAAAAAAAACACTCAATTTACAGTCCATTTGATTCTGTCCTTTGTGACAATGGATAATTTTCTTTTTTAAGGTGGACGAAGAACTGACCCTCACTTGAGTAAATAACGTACATAATTTCTTCTATGGCGTTAGTAGTGTGACGAAAAAACACAGCTATTCAACACGAAGAAAAAAAAATTATTCACATTAAAATGACGAGGGACAAAACTTCAGCAGCACAGATGTACACTGCTGGCCACTGTAAATGCAACACCCTGAAGGAAACATGCAAATAACATGAAATTGACAACATGCATTAGCGGAGGTGAGATATGCAAATGATTAGAATTTCAGCTCAGACGCACATCACGCGCGCCTGGGGCGCCACTTCAAAGCGCTATTTAAGGCTTGGAGATTTCGATGATTTCAAGTTCGGCAATTGTGTTTTTCTTGTGGTTTTTTCAAAAAAACGATCAATTATGCCTCGTCGAAAACAGCGATCATCTTTCGATCAAGTATCCGAGTTCGACAGAGGAAGGATAGTGGCCTACCGAGATTGTGGATTATCTTTCAGTGAAATCGGTAGTCGTGTTGCACGAAACCAAACAACTGTAATTCGGATATGTGATCGTTGGGTGCAGGAGGGTACGACGGACCGGCGTGTTCGATCGCATCCACCTCAGCGCACCACTTCACGTGATGACAGGCAAATTGTGCGCATGGCAGTGACGGATCGCTCAGTCACATCACGAACCATAGCACAGCACATGCAGTCTGTAACGCATCATCCAGTGTCTGCGCGTACCATTCGACGCCGTTTACAGCAGAGTGGTCTGTCCGCAAGACGTCCATTGCTTTGTCTACCCTTGACGCAGAACCACAGACGTCTCCGCCGCCAATGGTGCGATGACAGAAGGATGTGGACGGCAGAATGGAATGAAATTGTCTTTACTGACGAGTCACGCTTCTGTCTGTAACACCACGATGGTCGCATTCGAGTCTGGAGACACCGTGAAGAGAGGATGCTGAACAGCTGCGTTATACACCGCCACACTCGTCCTGCACCGGGTATTATGGTATGGGGCGGTATTGGATATCACTCTCGCACACCTCTAGTACGCATTGCCGGTACTTTAAACAGCCAGCGCTACATCTCCGAGGTGTTGGAGCTAGTTGTCCTTCCTTACCTTCAGGGTTTGCCCACAGCCATATTTCAACAGGATAATGCGCGACCACACGTGGCACGCATTGTCCAACGGTTCTTCGTCAATCGCCAGATTGAATTGCTTCCCTGGCCGCCTCGCTCTCCGGATCTTTCGCCGATAGAAAACATGTGGTCCATGGTTGCTCTACGATTGACCCAGATTCCATCCCCAGCTGCCACAGCAGATCAACTTTGGCAACGTGTGGAAGCTGCTTGGTCTGCTGTACCCTAAAGAACTCATCCAAAGTCTCTTTGAATCAATGCCGAGGCGTGTGGCAGCGGTGATCTCCAACAATGGCGGCTACTCTGGCTACTGATTTTGGCAGGAACCACACTTCACAGAAGTCTATAAATTTAATCATTTGATACTTGGTCAACATGTTATCTACAAAATAAATTTTGTTGTGATATCTCTCGTCTTTCTTGGTGTTGCAATTTGGGTGGCCAGCAGTGTATATCATAACAGAACGTTTTCGTGAAGGTAGGTTATCTCTCGGACGAATATCCGATATGAAAAATCAGTTGGACGAAAAATCACTTGCACATTAAAAAAAACTATGCCGGGGGTCACGCACCCTTGACGCGATGTTCACTTGACTGCCCTTTTTCAACTCGTTCGACACATTCTTGCCTTTCCTCACTCCACTTCAGTTCGTTCTGAGAAATCTATAAAAATAATTGAAATTATATTAAATAAAAGTGATTTCAGGGATAACGATTGTGATTTTTGTATTGCTTCTATGGCTCCATGTCTGTGTTTTTCTCATCTCCCAAGGAGCGACTGCAGCTCCAACACATTGTACGCATCAATTCCCGTGTGTTCATTTCCCCATAAACAGGGTGATCAGAAAGTCAGTATACATTTGAAAAAGTAATAATTCATGGAATAATGTAGGTAGAGAGGTAACAATTGACGCACATGCTTGGAATGGCACGGGGTTTTATTGCAAGCGCAAAAAAAAAAAGCTTCAAAAGATGGCCGACAGATGGCGCTTCATGTGATAAGAAAAGCAATAATTAGCGTAACAAATTATGACAAAGCAAAGATGATGTTCTTCAGAACAAATGCTCAACATTTCGACCGTCATTCCTCATCAATAGCTGTAGTCGAGGGACAATGTTGGGAACAGCACTGTGCAGCATATCTCTAATTATGGCGAGACATTTGCGTTGGATGTTGTCTTTTAGGATCCCTATTGATGTCGGTCCATCGTGAACTTCAAAATCATTCTCTTCACAGCTGCAATTCTCATAGGACCCAGTGGCGTAGCGAGCGTAACTGGCGCCCGGGGCACGATACCGTTTTGGAGCCCCCTCCCCGAAAAACATATGGTAATATTATACATAGAATTTGTGAAAAGGACCATTTGGCGCCCCTCTGAGAGTGGTGCCCTGGGCATGATAGACCCCCTTGCCCCCCTCTCGCTACGCCACTGATAGGACCTTTACCCTTTCGAATGCCCTTCCTATGGCGATAAGATCGTAAAGCTGCAGTAGCAGATTTAACATTCTGATAGTACAGCTTCACTAACAGTGCCTTTTCTGGTAACGTCAACATGCTGCGATTGCTGGTGCATCAGATTCCCTCCATACGACCATAGGAACAATTGGCTAACTGTGTTTCCCAGGCCAACGCCTTCAAACACAGATATTTCAGTAGAATGTCAGCGGAGAGCGGAAGTACCACCGAAATCAGTATTGAAAGTTCGTAGAATAGTATGAACAGTTCAGGACCATAGGACCATAGGAAATGGGTCGCAACTGCAATTCCTGGGCCACGCCCTCAATTGCAGACTTTCAGGTAATAAGCAGAGGGGAACCAATGAAACAGAGTATAGGAAAGGAGTGAAATGATTGGGCAGCAGCTAATCCGTGAGTTCATAGTATAAGAAAAGTGAGTAAGCATCTGGCAGGGCAGTAGAAAAGAGGGTCTGCATACGATGCAAAGATGAATAAGATTAAAAGAGAAAGTTTAAGGATAGAAATACATTTTTATTTGTTTTTATAAAAGTTTTTGTTGTTTTTTACCTTGGCAAGCCAAGTATTATTTTTTATTTTTTATATAAGGACGAAGGACAAAACATTTAAGAAAATGACAGGATGGCTCTGGGCCGTTTCCTGTTAGAGGGGTCAGCATGATCATGCACAGCTCCTTTTATACTCGATTCTCATGCAGCGTCACTGACGTATTGCTGTCCAGCGCCATCTGTCGTCCATTTTTTTGAACATTTTTGTGGTTACAATAAAACCCCATATCATTCCAAGCATGTGTGTCAATTTTTACCTCTCTACCTACATTATTCTGTGAATTATTACTTTTTCAAATGTATGCTGACTTTCTGATCACCCTGTATATATAAAAAATAGGACAATCAATGTATACAATTGATGTAAAAAAAATATACATATTTATAAAAAAATAGTAAGAGATATTTTTATAGACAAAATAATGTAGAAGAAAATATTCAAATTAAATCTAATACAAAGAATACTAAAGAATATAGTACAGTTTGTAGAACATTTCTTTTACTGTATTTTAATATTTTTTTGGATAATGTCCAATCGTCTGCCGCATTAGCAAGGAAAAAAAATATTTTTTGTTTATTTAGTTGTTATGCACGTGACGATAAATTTATTTAAAGTACCAGAAAAAGAAATCACCTGATCGGCATTTAATAAATTAAATTCTAAAAATCAATCTTTAAAAATTCACCAAAAATCCGAAAATGGAGCTAAAGATTCGAAAAAGATTTCATTTTAAAGGAAGTTTTATGATCTTTCTCGTGATATAAATTTTATAACCCTCATATAATTATTTTAAATGCAAACTTAAAAAAAGTTACAAAAATGGCTTAAAAATTAAATTTTTAAAAAATCTAAGATGAATTTTTCAAAAATCTTTCTTATTGCACCCCTATACTATAAGAAGAATCGCCATTCAAAATTTCAGCCCTTTAGGGCCAGCGGTTTGGTCTGTGCGTTGTATGTCAGTCAGTCAGTCAGTTACGGAACTGTTTCATATATATAGATATATATATATATGTGTGTATTTATATATATATATATATATATATATATATATATATATATATATATATATATATATATATATATATATATATATATATATACAACCTTTGTCCAAAAAGTTCGGTGAATGTGTCTATAGTTACAATGGATTATTGTCTTATATGAAACAGCTGTTGCTGTCCTTCGAAGTAATCCCCGTAGGCAGTAATGCACATCTGGGAACGGCTGTACAAGTCCTGGAAACTCCTAGCGCAGTCGTCTTTAGGGATGGCCTTCAGCTGCGTCGTAGCATTACGTTGGATGTCCGAAATGTCCGAAAACCTGTGGCCCTTCAGGGCTGATTTCAATTTGGGAACAAGAAAACGTCCGGGGGAGACAAGTCTGGGGAGTATGGTGGGTGATTCAGGGACACAACTCGCCTGTTGGCCAGTAACTGCTGCTCCAGAAAGGCAGAATGTGGCCGGGCATTGTCGTGAAGCAGGGTCCAGTTACCTTGTCTGGCGTACTGGGGGCGTACCCGATTGATTCGTTGTAGCAGACGTTTTAGTATATCCACGCATTTAGCTGCATTTAACCTGGTGCCCTTAGGGAGGAATTCTTTTTGGATGAGACCCTCAGAGTCGAAGAACACCACGAGCATTGTGTTGGTGCGGTATTTCTCACTTCGCAACTTCTTGCTTTTCGGTGACCCTGGACCCCGCCACTCCATACTGTGACGCTTGCCGTCGGGGTCGTACTTCAGGCACCAGGTCTCGTCACCCGTGACAATGGTTTTCAGGAAATTTGGGTTTCGATCCGCCATGTCGATGAAGTCACCACAGGCGTCAAGCCGAATTTACATTTGTTTCTGCGTCAAACAAATGTGTAAATGACTAAGTGTGGGGCACAAGTCGGGAGCAAAGCTTGCGTTTCCCCAAATACTGGGTCAGTAGGAGGTGGGCCATCTCACGTCCAATTCCCACTTCCTCCGCTATCATTCGCACTGTCACACGACGATCCTTGTCCAACAATTCCTTCACTTTCTGTACGTTGTCCGGGCATGCGTGCAGTTGCAGGCCGACCATTTCGGGGGGAGTCTTCAATAGTGTCCCGCCCTTCTCGGAAGCGTTTAAATCGCTCATACTTGCACTTCAAGGTAACGGCACGTTCTTCGTAAACTTTTAGCAGCATTTTCATGAGTCTTTTTAGCTGATTTTCCAAGCTTGAAACAGAACAGCGTATTCGTTCGCTGATCTATTTTGAATTTCGACCGAGCGCACAACACCTTCACTCTACAATGAACTGTTTCCACACGATAAGCTAACTCGCAGCGCCACCGATCCGGAACTGGTTTAGACGAGTCTTCACA
>OU015497.1:10824449-10904449 GCA_907164885.2 Dolomedes plantarius | reverse complement strand
AAATGGAGACTGAATGAGAAGGACTATGTCTAAATTTTAGCTCACTAGTCAATCCTATGGTGCAAACATTGTTTCTTTCAGGAGATGGCGTTCTCAGGTATGATAATCCCCCTATACAGCTAAATCTATCAATCATTGGTTTGAAGAGCGTGAAAAAAAAAAGTCAAATATCTTATCTTGTCGTGTACAATCCACCCGACTATAAATCATCCAACCACCGTTATCTGTATAATCGGATAGATAAAGGTATTGATATCCACCACAGCATCTCTACAGGAACTTTTGGGATTTTCCCCTGAAGAATGGTATAATAAATTCTCAACCACTATTTATGATGTGTATAATCCAATTCCAAGGTGAATCAGGTGGTATTTCAGAGCAAAGGTGATCCTGCACCATATTAATAAAGGATTTTCATGATGTTTCTCAGTGTTTCCGTTATTTTGATAACCACCTGTATATATATATATATATATATATATATATATATATATATATATATATATATATATATATATATATATATATATATATACATATATATACATATATATATATAATATATATATATATATATATATATATATATATATATATATATATATATATATATATATATATATATATATATATATATATATATATAGGGTTAGTCAAAATTTCGTAAAAACTTTAAAAATTCATAAAAAAGGAAGAATTTATGATAAAGAAGTGCGGTTTGTAAGAAAGGCCTCACAAGGAAGTCGGATTTTTTTTAGAGGCAAAATAAAAATTAGTTTAAAAAAGTCCCCGGTAGAAGGCACTAACGACTCGAAACACAATGAACAGGACAACAGTATGTTCCATTCATTTATTCTTGCTATAACAATTATTCAACATGGCCTCCAGAACATTGTACGTCATAACTAAGGTGACCAACAACGCTTGATCGTGTAATGATAACATTCTGAAAGCGAATGTGAAAATCCTTGTGCATCTTGATCTTTTATTGCAAGATTGATTTGCATAATTCTGCTAAATATTTCGCATGCAAACGTCATCAAAGCGTCATCTACCAATGACTATTTTAACTAATTTTTTGTTGTTGCTATTAAAAAAAATACGACTTCCTTGAGGGCATTTTGTTGCAAACCGCACTTCTTTATCACAATTTCTTCCTTTTTTATGAATTTTTTTTAACGAACTTTTGGCTCACCCTGTTTATATAAATATATATATATATATATATATATATATATATATATATATATATATATATAATATATATATATATATATAATATATATATATATATATATAATATATATATATATATATATATATTTATTTATATATAATTATATATGTATGCGTGTGTCAGTGGCGTAGCAAAGGGGGGCAAGGGGGTCTATCATGCCCCGGGCGCCACTCGCAGAGGGGCGCCAATGTAAGATCCATATATTATATTACTATATGTTTTCGAGGTGGATGCCAATATAAGGTCTATATATTATATTACTAAATGTTTTTTCAGGGGAGGGCCCCAATATAAGGTCTATATATTATATTACTATATGTTTTTCGGGGAGGGCGCCAATATAAGGCATATATATTATATTACTATATTATTTTGTGGGGGGCGCCAATATAAGGTCTATATATTATATTACTATATGTTTTTAGGGGAGGACACCAACATAAGGTCTATATATTATGTTACTATATGCTTTTCGGGGGGGAGTGGCAATATAAGGTCTATATAATATGTTATCATATGCTTATCGAGGGCGCCAATATAGGGTCTATATATTATATTACTATATGTTTTTCAAGGGGAGGGGGCGCCACAAAGATATCGTGCCCCGAGCGCCAGTTATGCTCGCTACGCCACTGGTGTGTGTGTGTGTGTGTGTGTGTGTGTGTGAGTGTGCGCGCGCGCGTCTGTGCGAACGATAAAGCTCTTTAACAGTGAGAAAGAAATTTAAATCGTAACGAAACTAACCACACCTCATTTATGATGCCGACTTCCTTCTTCGAGAGAGCTTCCGACCACGTGATTGGTTCGCTCGTGATTGCGTAAACGAGAAAAGTTGGGATTGTCGGCTGGAGTTAAAAACACACGGTTCAGTGCGTCACGCCGTTAAGAAGAATTAGAAAGAAGCCCTTTGTCGTGTTGCCTGTTATGTTCTGGGAAG
Organism: Dolomedes plantarius; assembly: GCA_907164885.2. NCBI lineage: Eukaryota > Metazoa > Arthropoda > Arachnida > Araneae > Dolomedidae > Dolomedes > Dolomedes plantarius. Next base: position 10,902,275 of record OU015497.1, on the reverse strand, counting down.
GTGAGCTTCAAAACTGCATGCGTTTTCTTTGTTATAATTTGATCGCTTTAACTATTGTCGAACTTGTTCATAGATATATAGTAGATAGTTTAGTTAAAAGGAGTGAAAGTTAATTTCCATTTGCTGCAGTCTGCTGTCAGCTGTCATAATGCTATTGGTAACGACACGATGTAGCATAAATAGACTGAGATATAACCGCGTCTAACAAGGATATAAATCGCTATGCAGCTGAATCCTACGGTTCTGACCAATGGGTCTGACAATTATGTTATTAACAACTGTGCTTTGAAAGAAATTTTTATCTTAAAATTATTGCTTATATTTTTTATAATCTTGATTGAGCAACGATGCGAGAATAATAAAAGTAAGAAAAAAAGGTAGTCTCTTCTAACGAAACTACCGCGGGTTATTAACGTTGGATTACTTACCGTTGCTTACGTCTTTTGTATGTATATATGTCAGTGGCGTAGCGAGGGGTGGGAAAGGGGGTCTATCATGCTCCGGGCGAACTCGGAGAGGGGCGCCAAATGATCCTTTTTAACGAATTCTATATATTATATTACTATATGTTTTTCGGGGGTGGCGCCAAAAATGTATCGTGCCCCGGGCGACAATTATGCTCGCTACGTCACTGATATATGTATGTATGTGTTATGTATATATGTATCTATATATGTATGTACGTATGTAGGTTATATATTCATATATGTATGTCAAAATCTTGACGCATTTTGGTACTTTTCTGTTCAACTGTTTACTGCTTGCCCAAGCGATACAGACTGGGTTTGGCGCGCTGCCAAAATTATAACTCGCAACGACGGACGGTTTTAGCGTCTGGAATTTTACTTTCCAGAGGACCGTTATGGAGGAACGTAATCCTACGTTAAAACAATTTATACAGCTTTATCAGTGATTGATTTTTTTTTTCATTTTCAAAATTCAAAATATTAGTAGTTAAATCTATTTATATAAAACAGTTCCGTAACTGACTGACTGGCTGACTGACTGACTGACAGATAACGCACAGACCAAACCGCTGGACCTTTTTGGTTAAAATTTTATCATCGCGATTCTTCTAATATTGTAGGGGTAAACTAAGAAAGATTTTTGAAAAATTCTTCTTAGATTTTTTAAATTCAATTTTTAGACTGTTTTTGTAACATTTTTTAAAGTTTGCATTTAAAATAAAAATTTGAGGTTATAAAATTTATAGCAGGAGAAAGATCATAAAAATTCCATTAAAATGAAATCTTTTTCGAACCTTTATCTCCAGTTTCTGATTTTTTGTGAATGTTTAAATATTAACTTTTAGAATTTAATTTTGGCAGCGCGCCAGATCCAGTATGTATCGCTTGGGCAAGCTGTAAACAGTTAAATAGAAAATAAACCAAAATCCGTTAAAAAAAAAAGAGGTAAGCAACGATAAGTAATCCTACGTTAATAACCCGTGGTAGTTTCGTTAGAAGAGACTACCTGAAATTTTTATTTTTTTATAAATATAGTTTGTTGGTTTTTTGGGCATTAATTGCATACATTGACGTTGTATTTAATTTGAATATTTTCTTCTATATAATTTTGTCTATAAAATAATCTTAATTCCTTAAATGCTAATCACGTGGTTTCTCTTCTTTTGTGATACTTTAAATTAATTTTGCGTCACGTGCATGTCAACAAAATAAATTGACAAAAATATATTGAAATACGGTAAAAGATAAAATTTAACCACTAGTCTCATTGAGATGGAAACATTTTAAGAATTTAATTAAAAATAGTGTGTTTTATGGATATTAAACATACAAATTAATTGCATACATTGACCGTTGTATTTAATTTGAATATTGTCTTCTACATTATTTTGTTTATAAAAATATCCATTACGAGTTTTTATAAATATACGTTTATATTTTTGGGGGCATTAATTGCATACATTGATCGTTGTATTTAATTTGAATGTACTCCGTAGCGATGCGCGGGCATTCAGCTAGTCTAACATAGAACGAAATTCGTAAAAATAGTGAAATATAAGCGAATTTTTAAAAGTATTGAATATTTCGGCTGAATTTTAGATGACGAGGAATAAATTTCCAAAGACCATATCCAAACGTTGTTGTAGCTCCAAGAATTCTACTACCCGTAGTAAATGTAGCAGTAGCTGAGCGCAGTTTTTCGTTTTAAAGGGAGTCACCACTTTTAAATATTTAAATAAATTTAATTTTTTTTTTTAATTTTAGGATATTTGAACATTTCCGAATCATTTAGAACAAACTGCGTTAAAATATTCTAATTCGAACATTCAAAAATATGGTTTGAAAGAAATAGTTATGATGTAAACATTACCAGTGTGGGAACTTCAAAAGCTTTTTTCTGGTAATAATGATTTTGATACGCACGCGCACTGTATAAAAGAAACCGCTGCAGATATTGCTTTCAAATTTCCAGGGTAAGCGTATTATGATGCTGCAAAATATATGCATCTAACTGTTTCTTAAGAAATTATTTTACTAAGAGTTTATAGCATTTGACTAGTTATTTTACTGTGCTTTTTGCAGTTTTTGTTAAAATCTGATTCTCCTGGAGTAAACATTCATTCGAGTTTGAAGATTTAAATAGGTGTAGAATTATGCATAATGTTCTTAACATCACAAAAATGGAAAAAATATCGTGTTCTGAGCTATTTTTATCGTGTTCTGAGCTATTCTAAAAGTTTCAAATGTCTAGCTAGTTGGGAAGTTAGTTAAAAATTGATTGCAAGATTTGGACTGGACAAACATACACACACACACAAACAATCAAACAAACAAGAAAGCGAGTTAATAAAAACATGGTAAAAATGAGTCATTTTATATTTCCAATTGGTGCCATTCTATCATTCGGTTTCGTCGATGATATCCATAACAAATAATCGTGATGAATATTTTAGTAATGCAAATAATGACGAAAGGTGAGCTAAACCAATTTTTAATTTAAAAGGTCAGCCTTTATAAAATTGATTTCTCTTTTGTATTTAACTCATACAAACAATATTCATCAATAATTAATACTGATATACAACTGGATATTTACATAAATCATACTTTATATACTGCTTTACAGGGGAAAAATTTTTTTCGCGATCGATAATTGTGATGTAATGGTTATTATTCGCTAGACCTTTTTCGCAACGTTTTTGGAAAAGTTAATTTCGCATTCACTGGTTCTATACAAAATCAGAAATCTGTTGAACAGTTTTTTTCTCGCTTTTTTTTCAGCTTTTGTAGAGTAATTACATTATAATTTATTATATCCTGAATGTATTTAAATCTTCATGAATAAACATTACAAGTCCTAAAATATCAGAATGCTCTTATAACTAAAACTCGAAGTCGCTGTTAATTATTATTAAAATGAACCACTTGAAAAATATATGCGTCATAAAAATATAGGGTGAACCAAAAGTCTTGCCCTGATTATAAATATTTATCGTGCTCAAACTATTATAATTAGACCTATGTTTGTTTGGATATATTGTAAGTACTGTTATAAATTTTTCTATAACACCATTTACCTCAGTAAATTTTAACGTGTGCCCCCTTGGTAGCTCGGAGAATGTCGAAGCGGTATTCCAGTTCCCGCCAAGTGTTATTTAACATGTCTTCTGTTACAGTACAGGTTTCGTCTAGGAAATCACGCACTAAAGATCCCCAGTGTGTGTGTGTGTGTGGGGGGGGGGGTGCGGCATCTTTCTGAAAAGTTGCAATAAGTCTAAGTAAATGTTAGGGGTAACGCTTTTTGGGCTTTCTCTTGAATCGACGCCATTGCGGCCGAAAATGATGTCCTCCTTTCAAATATTTCCCTGAGTCCCTCTTGAAGGAGCACTCGCGTCATTTATTGCACAAAAAAAAACTACTAAAACTGACCTATCCAACGATACGAAAGTTACATTATGATATTAAACGGTTATTTTGTAATAAATTTTTATAATCAGGGCAAGACTTTTTGGTTCACCCTGTATAATAATTTCTAAATTTAGATAATGGTTGTAGAAAATGAAACAGCAAATGATCGTCCTTTTACAACATCTCTGATACCCTGGATTTAAAAATCGTAAAGATAGAAGAATGAATGCAATGTGATTCTTATTATTATTAGCACGCTTTTAATTATTTCCCCTTTTTTTTCTAATATATTTGATGCATCTATTGGTTAAATTAGGATTATTGAATGTACACTTAAGATACTATATTCTATTTGTTATAATTTATGTGTCTATTTGATTATTTGGGATGACCTGATGTATTATTTTATATATCCCACCTGAGCTATCGTCAATTTTTTTTCAGACCACCCCTAGTTCGACAGATTGTCCTTTGGATATGACATAGAAGGCTGTTTCTTGCCCACTCATATTTCGTTCCAATCGAACAGAAGATATTTCTTTTGATTCATGCAATGTAACTATATATTTTTATGCACGTCACTCCTACTAACAAAATTACTTTTGCAATCTATATACAGTGGAATTTCGATCTATCGTTTTCGGAGGAACCTACTGAACTAAACGATGGATGCGGGAAAACGATAAATGCGGGAACATACAAAAAAGTATTAAGGGGGCTCACAACCTTTGACTAAGGGGAAATGACCCTAAACATGATCACAATCGAGCTACTGAAACTCCAATAATATTAATATATATATATAATTTTTTTATTCTATATCAAAATTACAAGTCTTCAGTTATATTTTATACAAAAATAGAACTTCTAAAGCCATAAATAATTTTAAAATTTTATTTTTAAATGTACACATTACTAAAAAGGGAAAAAAAAATCACTGGATGTTTCGCGCATCATAAAATTAAGAAATATGCATACAGAAACTATTTTTTGGTCAAATTAAATTTATAATACACTCAAGTTTAATGTAAAACCAAAAAATATACAAAAAATATAGTTTAAATTGAAAAATTTACATAAAATTTTTAAAAAAATTTAAAATTTAGCAATTTTTTAAAACATTTTCAAGTGTAAAAATTTTTTTACAAATTTTTTTTTAACTTTTCTGGTTTTAGTGTGTAAAGAAGCTTATAATACAAATCTGATAAAAATTTTGTGTGTCTAGCACACATAGTTTGGGAGTAACAGTGCGCGCAAACCCAAAATTCACATATTTGAGAAAACTGAAGTTAAACTTGGAATAACATGGGTATGGCAACAGAGTGAGCTTTACATAAACTCTCATAACTAGAGAAATAATGCAAATTTTTTTATGCGGTTTTTTGCATATTGTTCAGAAATGTCCTAAAAATCAGAATATAGCAAAAACCAAAAATCGATTTTTCGAAGTTTCAAAGGTTGTGAGCCCCCTTAACATACCTTAAAGTTTGATATCCCTAAAATATATTTACTCACATACATAAATGCATACATACCCGTAATGTAACTGAAGATAAAATTACAAAGTTGTACTGAAATCCAAGATAATAATAATAAAAAAAGAAATACACTTAGATACACAGGAATTTTGATTCAAATAAATGTACTTAATCGTCGTTTGTGTTTTGGCGGTTTTCTCTCCACAAGTAAACAATATTTTTTTTGTGTTGCAAATTGCATTCTTTTCGGTATCGGTTATTGTGTGAGAGTATAAAGAAGCGGCAGCCGTGAACCGTTCGTAACTAGACCCATTGCGTTGCACTGGATGGGGTCCGACATAAGACCACCAGGAAGTTCTGCTTCCGGGTGAAACACTCATCGGCCAGTGTAGTACTGCAGTAATCAGAAACTTCTCACACACTAGACCAAACACCAGGGCGCCTCCATCCCAAGGCCAACAAAAAAGCTGACAGTGAGCCATTGCTGATAAGAAAAGAAATGTTGAATAGTCGGGGAATTTGGAATGAGTTGCCGAAAATAGACTACTCCAGGGGCTAAAGAATTAAGGAACACCAACGACGAACAAATAATGGGAGTGGTACAATAAAGTGAAACCAGGCTAAACAAGAGAGAACAAAAATACGAGACCGTGCATCTCAAATGTTCTGCTCATAGTTTAATTAGAGCGTCATTCTAGCTCAATCCAGACATTTATATTTCAGGTTCAGTTATTATGAAAAAACGATCGATCCAATAAATTAATGTAAAGCTGCGATATTCTGAACGAATATTGCGGGAAAACGATGGAACGATCCATGCGGCCTTTTATGCTTGTTTTCTATGGAATTTATTCGGGACTGGGTGAAATAAACGATACATACGGGAAAACGATCGATCGAGATTCCACTGTATATAAAACGCGTAGGTATGCGGCACAAAAATCGACGATATTTCAGCACTCCGAATGGCAACGGCTGTAACTACCAGATGTAATCATTAGCGGCCGTCCTTGCAACCGCATGTCAACATGGATTTACGCGCTAAAATCAGGAATGCTCGAAAGCGAGCTACACGATCAAGTAAAAATTGGAAACAGTCTCAATAAAGAAAGCGAAGAAGAAATAATTCATTACGAGAGAGCATAAATGATTGCGAGATTAGGCTTAATCGTCGCCGGCATAGCAACCGACAGCCAGTAAAAGTTTTTTTTTTTTTACACTTTTTTAAGTACTTGCTGAATGTTTACTGTTTTATAAGTGAAAAGATTTTTCCAACAATTTATTATTTTATATAATTAAGTGTAGATATCTGAATTGTGAACAATATTACATACAGAGATTGATGTATTCCACACTATATTTTAGTACTTGCTGAATTTTTACTCCATTTTTTAAGTGAAAAAAATTTTTCCTAACAATTTATTTTTTCATGCAATGATAAAATGTAGATATCTTAATTTTCAAAAATAGTACATACAGAAAGGGGTGTAATTTTTAAAATCATTGGTGTTGGGTTTCTCAGTCTTATCTTTAACTCTGTTCTGAAGTAATAGAAATTCACAGTTTTTAATGACGATGTTTTAGTATCAGCCTTATTGAGAATACCCCTTAACAACGTATATTTATGATGACAGTTAATTATGATATTCCTTACATACGTTACTTTCAGTTGAGTTGTTTTGCGAAAGAAAATATAAAACTAAAAGCGACCATGCTGGTCGCGCAGCGTCTAGTTATATGGAATTCACTGCGGGACTTTAAAACTGACTGATGTTTCGAATTCATAATGTTCGGATTCATCGCTCACCCCCGGGATAAACTTTCCCAAAATAATTTTAAATTGAATCCGAGTTATTCCTTATCGAATGTTAGCAATTGCAAGATCTACTCCAAAATCATTTTAGAGATTTTGAGTCAATTTGGTTATGAAATTATTCCTTTATATTTTCGACTACATAAAAATTGGAGCATTTGGGATGAATACAAATTAATAAAGTCTCGGAAGTTTTTAAAGTACAGGTAGACTTCCTACAGCACGGCATCTTACAACACGGTTTCGCTCGAACACGATAGGATAAAATGCGGGAACCCTCGTATAACACTGCAACCTGTAACACGGCCTTGCTCTAACTCGATAAAGAAATTGCGAAAATCCTTGTACAACACTGTACTTCTATAGCACAAGATAACATGATTTTTGTTTAACACATTTAAAAAGTAAATTACCTTAAAATAATGACGGCAAGGAATAATGAACTATAGTGGTTTTACATGAAAATGTATAAACAGATTATAATTTATTCATCTATAACTCTATAAAATTACAATAAGGCCTAAGTATAGAGTAAATAGCTCACTTCTACCCAGACTTGGGTGTATATAATTTGAAGTGGCACTCTAAATGAATTTGATACAAACACTGTTTATACATGAAACAATGTTTATTGAGTTCGTTGCACATATAGAATTTGCTTTTACAGCAATAAGCATACGTACTACTTGTACGGAATATATAAATACAGCTTTCAAGAACATTATATTTTCAATACTCACAACCCAGCAGAGAGTCAAACCAGCAGTACTGCCACGTAAACTTTGGGCCTGCTAAGCACTAGCGTAGGATAACACCTTTTCAACCTTAACCACCTTTTTTTATTAATGACGCTGCGTGGTATTTATACTAAGCGCGTATGACGAAATTAGCATATCTAAAGCAGCTTCTTTAATTCATTCACTCAAAAGTTCCGATTCTTGTGAATCGAATCTTGTGTATACCTTACATGAGCTTAGCTGAAAATCTTGAATCATTTTTCGTGAATGCAGACCCCTTCCGCTGAAAGAAGCCGAAAATTCAAAAGGGAGCTGCAAAATTGTCTATCTCCATACCGTGAATCTACAATGACCTTGTAAGAACAAGCAAATAAACCAAAATTACAGATTTTGTAAAGAGGACAGAAGGTTAAAAAAATCTAAATGAAGAATAAGGTTCTGAAAGTGAAGGTGATATCGTTCAATCCAAAAAACGTTCTCGTTTAATTGTACTGAGCAGTGATGAGAAAGAAATTTATTAAATTAAGGTCGCATTAAATTAAAATAATATTTTTTTGTTTCTTTTCGCTTTGTGTTATACATACATTTATATTTTTAATAAAATTTAAGTTGCTTATATGGAATTTTTTTTAAATGTTTGTTTTTAATAAGTTTTCGGAACGTAACCCCCCTTTTTTGAACTGTCTCTGTGTCTCAGATAACACGGTTTCACACAACACGTCATTTTCTAGAAACCTATCTACCGTGTTATAGGAGGGTTACCTGTATTGTGCTGCTCAGTGTCGTTCGTGAGGGTGGTCGCCTGCTTCGGTCCCTCCCCGCAAATCATTTTTATTCTCAAATTTAAAAAGTTGGTTTGGGTTAGAAAAAAAATGTGTAGAAAATAATATTCCAATGTACACGGTTTGCACAAATGAAAGACCTGATTTAAACAATTTAAATTTTCCCAAACTATTACACATATTACATTAAGTGATACACGAAATTATAGAAAAATAAATCAAGTTTTTTTCCGCCATCCGTCAATAGATGACACAGCCATAGAACGCTGTGATTGAAATTCAAAAGTGACGACAGAGTTTTTGCGTATTAGAATACTAGCCGGGTTTCGCCTAGCTACGTTCAAGCCATCCGTGTAACATATTTATGTACTTCGGGCCCCACAAAAGAAAAAAAAACCTACAAATGTATTAAATTCAAGTCAATAAATTCCCGTCAATTTTCATTCCCGTCGCTGCCGACAGATGGCTGCACCATACTGGATATTGCTGATTTGATTTCTCAGCGGTGGAGTGATTTTAGAATTAAAATATCTCTAAAACTATTGAATTAAGAGAATAAGTGTACTCAGAAAAAATTATCAATTTTCAAAGCTCTTTCCAAATATGTAACATTTATGTACTTTCATGAGAAAAAAATACACCGATTTGTGTATTTGTCGGCCATTTTTTTGAATGAGGGAGACCCGGAGACGTGACGGTCACGTGACCCGACAAATACGTCTGTTACTTTATTTATATAGATACAAGGGATTTTCAGTTATTTCTATGAAGCGTGCATTTTGAAATCGTTACGGAAAGGAATCACCAAGTCACTAGAACATTCTGCTATGGTATCGACAATTTAGATCGCCCACCAAGATCCCCGGACCTTACGACATGTGATTTCATTTTATGGCGTTACGTCAAAGGCACTGTTTATGCACCACCGATGCCGAAAACACTGCAAGAACTTAAAGCATTTGCGCAGCATTACGAACCATTGACAGTGTGATACTACAAAATGTGTTGAACTAACTTGATTGCTGATTAGATGTTTTTCGTGTAGCAAAATGGGTCACACATCGAACATTTGTAACTCAAAATAAAACTTGGTGCATTTTTCTTTAATTCCGTGTATCGCTAATTGTAATATGTGTAATAGTTTAAAAGATATAAATATTTAAAATCCGGTCATTCATTTGTGCTAACCCTGCATTTTAAAATACAGAAATACGAAATGCTATCGATTGTGTTACTTTGTAGATAAGGCTTCTAACGAAGCAAAAATTGGGTTTACTCAGTTGACTGGATGTAATTATGAATATCATTATGACACCTATTAATATCATTTCTCAGAGTCTTTTGTTAAGCTAATTTCGGATGAAAATTTTCGTATCTTTGTATAAACTGTTAATTAAGACTTATGTCAATATCCCTTTGAATATGTGAGAGGGAAATGCAGTGCTAAAAAATGTGAAACTAGTTTGTAGAAGATCATGTTAAAAGAGTCGATATAATGAAAACGCACAGCCAGCCGATTACACTTAGACGTACATCAAAACGCTTTTGTTCAGGAATTTTCCCAAGATCTTTTAACGGAGTGCTTATCAGCCTCACATATTTGAACATAGAATATTGCTTATGAAAGTGTCATAAAAATATCCCACGGAATTAATAATTTTCTGCCAAACAAGGACTTGTTAAATACGAGGGGCCATGTTTAACGCTCGGAATAGAGGAAGAAATCAGCTCGCTGTTGTGGATCATTTTAGCAGCGAAGAGGCGAAAATTATTGAATTAATAAGAACTGAGCATCCAATCTTACAGGCGCTTATTGATTTGGTGGGGTGTGCTTTATGAAAAAAGCTTCATCAATATAAATATTATACATATATATATATATATATATATACAGTCGAACCTCCATATATCGAACTTCCCTATATCGAAATTTTCTATATATCGGACTCTTAGCAAATATCCATGTTCATTTTATAGAAAAATTGTTTCTATATATCGAAAAAATCTTTATATATCGAAATTTTTTTCAAGACAAATTGGGAGATTTTATTCCACTTTAGAATAAAATCTCCCAATTTTTGGCATTTGAAACAATACGTCCTGGACTTCAATTCGCGGAAATTGTCCCTGATGAAGTTTTTAGTGGACTGAATAAATACGAACATTTCTTTGAACTTTCAGCAAAACTAACTGTTCAGCAAGATATTCGTAGTTTTTATTAAAGAATGTAATTGTGATCATTGTAACCACTGTCTGCATTATTGTTTTTTTTAAAGATAAGTAGTAATCAATAAATCTTTCACATTAATTCATTTTTTAGTTATTAACTTTCATTTAATGGGATTCGCATATAAATTAGAAATGGAGTTTCGTATACGAAAATTAGCATTAATTTTTTTAGGAAAATTATGATAAGCTAAGCTCAATTCTATAGATTGGAATTTCTATATATCGAATTTTTTTTGCGCAATTTGTTACTTCGATTTATAGAGGTTCGACTGTATATATATATATATATATATATATATATATATATATATATATATATATATATATATATATATATATATTTATATATATATATATTTATATATATATAGGATACGGCAGAAAGAACGTTTTGATTTAGAACGCCAATAACAAAAATACAAGCAAGATACCGAAAGAAATCTTTTATACCTGAGAAAAATAAAAAAAATTTATTTATTTATTTATTATTTATTATTTTATTATAATTGTTTATTTTATTTCTTTATTTATACCCTCGGACCGTTCATTCTGCTGCACTCTGTATATATATATATATATATATATATATATATATATATATATATATATATATATATATATATATATATATATATATATACATAAATATATACATATATATATACATACATATACATGAATGTATGTATGTGTGTGTGAGATATTAATGAGAGCACAAGATTTTAAAAAGAATATTTTTCTATCTTCACTGTTGGTCATAAGGAAAAAAGAGAATCGTTAAAATATTTTTATATGAATGTACGTACTATGCTCAATTTTTCACTGTATAGAAAAAGAAATATCTGGAAATTAAGATTTAATGATTTGTTTTACTGATAAAACATTACTTTTCATTCAATTCAGAATTATATTTCTGTCATATAGCTGAAACTTCAAATATTCCAATATACATGAGTGTTTCATTTAAAGCGTAACACTGTTTAAGTGATTTTCACGGCAGTTTTTCTTCCCATAAGAAGTATTACATTAATTTGTTACAACGGCTATTTATTTTCATAAAACCTTTCACTTTATCTCATCGCTTTAATTTTGGGTTTATTTAACATGTTGCCGTATGACATTTCAAAAAGCTGTCATGCACAAATACAGTGAATAGGATTCACAGTAAATGAGCGCATACACTGAAGCAAAATTAAAAAGTTGAATGCTTGAGAAATGTTCAATATGCAGCGTCTACTGCTGTGACATTGTCTCAATTACTGCACGAATTAGTATTTCTATAAATATGTGATGCCCCATCCTACCCCTCAACATGTCATCTATCGGCGAACTGTTGATCTGGGCAGTTTCATAAACTCTAGGATAAGAGGCCATAAAGTTCTTGTAATGTGCAGTTCTGACGTTATAGAACGCATAAATCCCAGAGTGGTTCGAGGGCTCTCCAGAATTTTGACACTATAGTGACATTTGGAATCCCATAAACTTCTAACAGTTACCAGCACTTCAAACGCCGGAGAAAGCCCTTTGAACTCGCCGACAGTATAAAAGAAGACCCCAATAGTCCACGAGAAGAGATCTGTTTTTGAGAGTGAGAGAGACGCTCTGCTGGTCCGAGAGGCCTTCTGTTGTAGGCTAGCGCTGTCGGTGAACCCGAAGCCGTCCTTACTATCTAACTGTAAAAATTCTAACTCACTGTACATACTTGATTTAACTGTTATAGTAGTTGTAGTGTGTTTAACGTATGGTAGTAAAGTAATTGAAGCGAAAGGCTTGTCGTATTATTGACTGCGGTACACTGCTTAGAGTATGGAAAAAGACTCTACAAGCTGATCTTTATGTGGTTTTAAAATATTTGTATTTATAAAACAACTAGAAGGTAACTCGTCATTTTAACGTCAAAATACTAACAATGACGTCATAATGGAAAAGTATATGAAAGTTTAAAAATATCCCGAATTATCTAACAATTTTGCATTTAATCTTGCTTGTAAAAGCAAACCCTATCATTATTTTTTATTTATTTAGTTTTTCACGCGATTGGGGTAGTAGACTGCCCTCCAACCCGTCATTTCGACGTCATAATACTAATAATGACGTAATAATGGAAAAGTATATGAAAGTTTAACAATATCCCGAATTATCTAACAATATTGAATTTAATCCACGCCTTGTAAAAGTAAACCCTATCATTATTTTTTATTTATTTAGTTTTTCACGCGATTGGGGTAGTAGACTGCCATCCAGTTTTTTACAGCTCACTACGCGATATGAATAATTGAGCTACTTGAGTCATTCATATTCAAGTTTGTTTACTTTCAGAATTCATCGCAAAAGTAAACAGATTTTTAAAAACTGTTAAATATACAGCTAAAAGCATCCAATTTTTTTTAGTTCTGAATGTTTTATAGAAAAATAGGCTGAACAAACGTGATTTGATGGAGAAGATATTAGTTTTTAGGTAAGAAAAAATTCTGATCCACATCAGAAATTGAAATTAGGCCAAACCGGCCGTTTGTTTACTCAGGGCTTTAATTGAAACATGAGTACAGCCGGGAAATGTTATATAGAGACAACGGCTATTATATATATAATGTTTAAAAAAATCCATCTTTTCGTCATTTATGATTAATTTTTGTACTTTATTCTTTATTTCAGATTTTATCTTTTAACGACGTTGTGGGATTAAAATAAATAGCATATCAAGGTCATAACTGAGTGATAGAGACAGCATAAATATCGGAATGAATACCCAGGTAAGATTCAAACAGTTGTTTCATTTTATCCGCAATCACTCGCACAGTTACAACGAAAAAAATATATAAATTTTTCGTGTATTAAACATGAACATAGTGTGTAAAAATTCTAGAAATTTTCCATGAATTTATCTATCGAAGCTTATCTTCCGAGATCAGCTGATTGATTCCTGTTCGCGATTTTCTATTTTCAATTTTATGGTGAAAACATTAAATTTTTCATCAAATTAATCATCATTATATTTTAGTTTAAGGGGACAGTGGACTTTCAAAACTGTGAAATTTGTGCAAAAATTCGATTTATTTTATTTTATTGAATTGTGAAACTACGGACGAGTAGGAATGTGTTGCAAAAATAATTTTAATTGTTTAATTTCGGCGATTACTTTCCTAGTTATAGGCATTTGTATTTAACTCAGATATTATGTGGTTACTAACAGTAATAACTTTAAATGTGTTTTTCTCAAAATAAAAATTTTCGTGTCATGCGAATATTCAAACTGCTCCGGGCGCATTTCTAATTATCGTATCGCTTTGAAATTTAAGTTTTATATACTTAACTGTATATCAAATAAATCTTAGTGAAAAATAATTATGCTTCGTAGCTCAGAATTTCTAAATTTTGTACTCGAAAAGATGATTTATAGGTATTTTGCGTCATAAAAAGGGTGTTTTCACTATTATTATTTTTTTCTCTTTATATTTTTAATGAATGCTTAAAATAAGCAATAAGTTCCACTGTTAGTTCTATAAGGTATCTCGTAAAGAAAAATGACCATATTATATGCAAAAGAAATGCGCATGGAACATGTTTAATTAGGCCAATTTTTGATATAATTAATAATTCATAATTCATAAATTATTAATATTTCATGATTAAATTTTAACCACTTTTACATACCTATGGTACTAATCACATATTCAAATTTCAAGCAAATCCATTGAAAACAAAAAAAGTTACGTTTGAAGGTCCACTGTCCCCTTAAACACAAGTAATTACTGCCAACTCCCTGTGGATCATTCGGTCTGCTGATTATCCGTGCAGAAGAAATCTTATATCTTTTTCAGAATGATTCCTGCTTAATTTATAAAAAAAAGCTGCATGTAAAATTCTTCCAACATAAATATATACAACAAAAAAAGATTTTTAAAATAACAGTTTCCTATTTACTGAGAAGATTTTTATTTCATAAAAGATGCGATAATGCACCGAAATAACACCTCTTCATTTTCCCGGGATAATGAATACAGTGATATCATGTAATGTTAGGGAAATCCGTATTGATATCAAAAATATATCCAAGATTCAGTTAAAAAAAATTACGGATTACATAGATAAATTAAATCAATAAAATAGGAATCTAATAGGAATGAATAAGTATAGTATTACTGGGTGATTTTTATTAAACTGACACTACTCAGAACTATCTGTAGCGCGATCTATCAGTCGGAATTCCACCAAAATTAATAGAGCGACTTAGGACATGGGAAAGAGTTTCTATGAAGAAAGTAAATTAGTTCCAAAAATCGCCGATAGGGGAAGATGTGGCGCTGTTGTTGTAGCGAGCAAGAGAATTTGCATGAAACGCAAGTAAAACATCAAAATGCAAAATCATGACTGCATAGTCTAGAGCAGCGCCAGTATTGTTGGGCTATAAAGTTCGGTGCGCAATCTGTTGCGCCATCGCTTTATAGAAGAAACGGTCATTAGTCGCTTTCTTTCACTTCCATGGCCACCTCGCTCCCCGGACCTAACCCATGTGACTTCTTTCTATGGGGTTATTTAAAGTCTTAAGGTGTATCTTAGTGGAGTCTCTAACTTGGCGGCCCTAAATGTCAACATATCCCGGACTGTAATGAACATTCCTGGTGACATGTTACGCTCGGTTGTCGAGAACGTAGTGTTCAGGATGCAATGTGTCGTCCACCAGGATGGTGGTCACATTGAAAGAGGGAGAAGTGTTTTTGCTGCATAAAGCGCTGTTCCAGAGAAATTTTTTTGTTATTCATTTGTCTGCTTATTAAAACTTTTTCGGTATTCGCCCCTTATCTTTACAGTCCGAAATACCGGCGCCGCTGTCGACTACGTAGTCGTGAATTTGCATTTTGATGTTTTACTTGCGTTTTGTGCAAATTCTCTTGTGCGCCGACAACAGCAGCGCCATATCTTCTCCTATCGGCGACTTTTGGAACTATTTTTTTCCCAAACACTTTCCCATGTCGTCCTTAGTCCCTCTATCAATTTTGGCGGAATTATTGTTGATAGATCGTGCTACAGATGGCTCTGAGTAGGTAATTTAATAAAAGTTTAATAAAAATCCCCAGTTTAATAAAAATCACCCTGTATATTTTGAAAATACAATAAAATAGATTAGAATTCGGATTTTTTTGCGTTTTTCGATGATTCGTATTACTCCTCCCTTCCATTAATCCGCATAATCGGGACTATACAGTATAAATCTGTGCTCAGAAGGCAAAATGTTATGACTCACTTTTTTTTTTAAATTTACGTGACAGCAATTCTATGATTCAAGATGTCAAGATGAAAAATCAGTAATTTGTTTTACATGAGCAAACGTGGTACCAATGTTTCAGAAAAATAGTTGTCTATTAATTAGAGTAGTTTTACAGTAACTAGAAAATGGAATGTGAAAAAAAATCAATTTTTTTAAAGAAAAGTTTCTTATGACATTTTGCCGCCATCTGAGCGCAGAAATAAGGTGCGAAAACTTCAGGAGAAAACCGTAGAGGTAGAGATTGCATGGCAAGAAAGTTTGGCCATCGACAACCACAGTAGCCACTGTCAGCGACAATGAACTTGTGCTTTGACGAGGGAGATGCCATTAGAGTTTCGTCTGGCTCGCCAAGTCGGAACAGGTACCTATTTTGTAATGAGGCAGAATATCTGTCAACTATTCATGAGTGACTCACAAAAGCACACATCTTGCCCGACCTGGCCGAAGCCCAACTGGGATAACCCCGACGGTGCAGACAGACCCGCAGCAGGCAACCACCCCGTGCACGACCCAGACAAGAACCCCGCGCACGACCCAGACAAGAACCCCGCAACCGCCACCCACAGGAAATACCCCACAGAACCAGAGACACAGACGGGCTCCAAGCAGTGCAGACGGATATGCCAGAGAAAATAACGTAATTTAGAAGACGAGAAAGAAAAAAAGCTCTGCCTGAGGACACACGCACACGCCAACCTTCAAGACAAATCTAGAAAAAGAAGGAGGCAAAGAGAGCACCCAAACGAAACGACTGCTCAGAATTAATGGCTGCGAGCGAGAACGCGAAAAACATAAGAAACCAAGAAAGGAGTCAACATTACTGGCATTGATTCAAATAATTTCGAAAAAGAAGACGGCATCATTACAAATCCCAGATAGGAGACGACTTGGCCTAAATTGGGAATGGTCGATTTTGAGAGGGAACAGTCGCAACCCTGGGCGCAAAACCAGCAATATGGTTAAAACCTCATCGTTGCTGTGCAACCCACCCTGCGGAACCTTCGTGAGCCGGCGTGTCCTGTATTCGCCAAAGGGCACCACCCCAATGGCGAGGACCGTGAGCTCTAGGGTTGGACCAACTCAAGGAAGGCCCAGCTTACCTAACAAGGCTGCAGTCGATAGGTCAGAATCCTAGGACAAGACCAAATCTCCTGACTTACGCAGCTCCCGTGCCATTTCGCTCATCATAACAGGTTCATGAGTGACTATGAGGCTGTGCTTCGCCAGCGTTATCGGTCACCACGAGACTGTGCTTTGACAGCGACTGTTGGTTATTAGGTCGAGGGCAATGTTTAAGAAATGTTTCGACTCGTGAAAATCATCTCCGACCTTTACCCTGCAGTTGCTGAAGATGTAAGCATCAGAAAAATGTTCGAATGTGATGCAGACTTAACGAGGAATTCTAGACGTCACGCTGATAGGACTTGATAGTTGGCGTACAAAACCAATTTCAAATCTAGATGGACTTTTATGATCATGAGGACGAGGTTATGCTTGTTAAATATTTTTATTCAGGAAAATCATCTCTGATATACTCGTATATATATATATACAGTGATTTCCGCTTATAAGAATCACGTTTGTTATTACTGTTTTTGATTCTTATAAGCGGTTGATTCTTATAACCGAAATTTAGGTTTTTGGACTGGAACACACACACTTATATATACATATATTAGATAATTTACCATAAAATACTCTTTAATTTACATTAACTATCATTTATTAAATTTTTTTTTATAGTTTTAAAAATAAAACTTAATTTTTAGACCTATAAGTAGATACACATGATTATAGTAAGAGAAGAAAAAAATACAATATTTTTTACAAGTTACAACATACCTGCTTAACAGTTTTAACATTTCAACTACAGGAAGGGAGCAAGAAAAAGTTTTCTACTGTAGTTTGACGTAATGAAGTTTTCAGAAGGCTGTTTATACCTCTTTCAATACTTATAGTCTCAGACGAAGATTTACTCGGACGGGTAAAGTTGCCTCCGGGTCAAGCTAATAGGACAGTTTTGTGGTAAAGCGTTTAAGGGGAAACGATTATGTTATGTCTAATAAAGAAAGGGGTGAATTTTACGACTATATTCCATCCCATCTTATCAATCTTTCTTTAAAAAAAAGAACGAACTTCGTGCCTTTTGAGGATTTAAGTAGGTTTTTTGGAAAAATGGAAGTAAAGCGAAGAGTGTAAACTGATTCTTAAAACCGGTGGATTGATTCTTTAAAGCGAAAATTGTAACATGGAAATAATTCATTTGTTTTTGTTTTCGCGATATTGATTCTTATAAACGGTTCATTCTTATAACCAGTGATCACTATAAGCGGTGGTTACTGTATATATATATATATATATATATATATATATATATATATATATATATATATGTATGTATATATATATATATATATATATATATGCGTGTGTGTGTATAAAGCATTTTAGTATATTTATATATGTATATATATACGAGAGAGATAAATAGTGAAAACAGGATATTAGGAATGAAGATGTAAGCATTCGAAAAAGTCACGATTACTAAATTTTATGTTAAATGTCATGATGGGGGAAATCGAAGAAAACTGAAAAGAGGAGTAACGAAAAAAATTTCAATTCAAATCAAGGCAATACTGCCATTGATGATGATTGTCACGATGCAGTTCTTGTTGAATGTTTCGATTCAGAGAAATTATCTACGAGCCAGCCTTGCGATTGGTTTAGGTCTAAGCATAAGCGAATGTCAGGATTACTCATTTAAAGGTAAACGTCTTGAAAACTTTTACGCAAAAAAGGAATTTAAATGGGAGGAACAAAACGATTTCAAACTAAATGGGCTTCTACCTCGACCGATGTTGGTTACATTTTCATCACTGGCAGAAGAAACAAAACAACTGTGATTTTTTTTTTCATTTAAAGGAAGAAAAATGATATTTCGTTGTTCCTTTCCCAGTTATCTTCGATCATTTATTTGAAATCTTTCATTATCTTTAATTAAATGAAAATCGTTGCCAGACTTGCCGTGTATATGAGGAAGATAGAGGAAAGAAAAATATGAAACGGCTCCTCTTTCTTTGCCCGTTAACATTTGGCAAGCGATGTCCTTAACATGGCACATCTTTAGAATATAACAACATGACTTCAAACGATACCACCAAGAGAGAAAACTTCGCTAAGGTCTTGTGTTAATTTCAGGTGGCCATAGGAGGTGATATTAAATGTGGCGTGCGAATAGATGAAGCGGTATTTTTTAAAACTTTATCATATTAACTATTAAAAATCATATTTTAACGTAATTATATTATATAGGTTTTCAGCTTAGGTTCACATTACTTATGCCTTTACTTGCTTTCTTAAAAATCCATCTGCTAACTTAAGACACAAAATACCTTTTTTACATTAAAAATTAAAATTTCAGGACATCAAAATTCAATGATAATTAACTAAGGATTTTTCAACTTTGTTTTGCCGACATGCGGTTGAAAAGTTTTAACTACGTAACACTAGGCGATATATTTGTTTGAGACCGGTTTTCCACCCAAACGTTTGCTGTCATGGCAGGGTACCGTAGTCAGAATTATCTCCCAAATTAACTGCCCAGGGTTTCTTTGGCTCTCCTGGTACGCGAAAGTAACGTAAATTAAACATATTTTCTTCAAGGTAAAAAACCGCTATTTCAATAATATGTGGCCGTGTTCTAAACACTCTTCCTTTCCGCAAGTGTTTAGCATGTTTGAGTTAAAAAATATTTATAATGTACAAAGACCGGACACGTTCTAGGACAGGGATTATTAAACATGATATCAGGTCTATTTATTTCCTAAAGAACTATCTATAAGACAAAAACCTCATGTGGTCTCACGTGATTCCGCTTTAGTGAATATGGAAAATATGACATATTTTTAAATTCACAATGTGAAAGTGTTCATATTTTTTTTTGTAAATGCTGCTTCATAAATGAAAATCGTATCTAATATCTGTTTTCGCTGGGATAATTTACTTTTTTGTGATATAATTGTTAAAATTTACATCATTCTCATTTGCATATTACAGAACGGCGTGCAAGATATAAACAACCCCTTGAAGTCCCGTGAGATTTCTCTGTACAGAATGTGAAAAATAATGGACTTACATTTTTTTTATGAAAAACGTATAATATAAATGCTTATTTTTAAAAATTTTTGTAAATGTTCCTTCACGTGTGATAATTTTAATTTGATAATTGACCCCCAAAAGTTTTTCAGCGATGATTTTATTATTTTTTTTCTTTTTCGAAACTGTTTTTAATTTGAACTATTTTCATTTTCAGAGCCTTGAACGACAACCTCTACTCAACCCAGAAGAAGACAACTCAGAGATAAGTCTACGCAATATCTTTTCCCTAAGTAAGAAAAGCGTTCGTTTATTTCGACATATTACTGCGAAAATAAAATTTAGAAATCGCATACGCAGAAGCTAGACAACGAAAGGTACTTAAACTGTTTCATATAACCAATATAAGGGAAGTTGTTAAGTTGAATTCTGAATGAAGCAAGTTGTTGAAAAATATTATATAATGATATTTGTAAAAGGAAATTGATTGTAACCAATTAAATGCCTTAGTATATACAGTGTAACAATTGATTAAAAAAAAATAATATCTTTTTGTCATATACTGAGGGGCTTCGCCCCTAGGCTCGCTACTCTCGCTCCTCTGTTAGGGTCAAGGTCAAGGTATACTGACTTTGTTGGAGTGCCCTGGTCTTACGACTTTACCACCAATAGCAAGATATGTACATCAGAAAATATGTGCTCAGCAGTAAAATAAAAATATAAAAATTAAGCGCTATTCAGATAAGTAAAATGAAAAATATAATAAGAATTAAAAGAATAAAATTGAAATATTTAGAATAATTAGAAAAAAAGTGTCCACCGGGTTCGAACCGGGGACTATCGCATACGAGCAGCGCGCTCAAGCACAGCGCCAAACATGGCACAGCATGTGGAAGGAATAAGTTGCTAATAGCGAGATACATAGGGGTGATTCTCGGGCAATGCAACAGCTTCCATCCATTTACTGTTGAAGGGGAATCACTGCGAAGAGGAATCACTGTTTCAGCTTTAAAATTCAATTAAAAATCGAAATTTTAAGATAGAGACTTGAAATGAGGTTTATGTGAATGAGAAAGCTTTCATCTTCCAGATGATGTAAATATTTTCTTTGTAAGATAAAAACTCGAGAAGCATCGATATTACATCCCCATATGTGACGATATTTCTCGAAAAAGTGGGTTTAATTTTTGGATGAAAATATTAGTCTGTTTTAAATTATTTTTAAACAAATGAGGTCTTGTTTGAAGGAGAAATGTCTGTAGTGTTAGATTGTAAAAAGATCAAAATTCTACGATTAATTTTTGGCGAGTCATCGTAATCTGAACATGAAAAAGTCAATATTTTTCCACAAAACATAAAATTTAAAATAAACTTAAAGTCCGACGAAGATGAGACATGTCTTACTTTCCTCCCCATTTTCCTGCATCCATTGTATCGGTCTCGACCCCATACCCCCAGCGGTTTCCAAGGAGATAGCGTGACAAGCTTTTGACAGCGGCGGCGGCGCCAGTTCCTTTTTTTTAGAATATATATATATATATATATATATATATATATATATATATATATCCAAACTGTGTGTCCTCTATGCTCAAAACATTTTCACAAAAAAGGTTGTCTTGAAGTGATTAATAATGATTAATTATTTATTGTTGAAAATTTTGGATTTAAAAAATGGGGCTGCAGAAAATAGACCAAAAATACTTTCAAGTTTAATGAATCAATTTAGGAATGTTTGACTTTAACAAAAATTTCTCCCTTACCTGAAAATATTGGTTTATTTGTATATATCCAACATGCTTCATGTCATTAGGCATTAATTTGTTTGATTTATTTTTCAATATGCATTTTCACTTGAGCATTTTATACATAATGCATGTAGTCATTACGTTTCCTTTCGTAAAAAAGAAGCTTTGCACTTAAAGTAATGAATAAACTTAAGTAATGAATATTTTCCATAAGAAATTCGAATAATAATTCTTCTCCTCCCTTGCATCAATTTCTTTCTAATTTTGTTTCTTTTCCTTTGTTACACGTTTTCCAATCGAAATAGCTAAAATGCCCAGGTCGATGAATGCAGAGATAAAGTGGCGGGTATCATTTTGTTTACACTTGAAAACTCTCGGTGATTGCTCATGTTATGTTAGATAACAGGGATGGCCAAACTGCATCATTTTCTCATTTTGGAAACTTGTGCCACAATCAAAATACCAGACGATAAAATTAGCATTAACCCCGATTTTGGGTACAACTTTCAGCTGTGAATTCCTGTATTCTACATTTAGGATGTTGAAAAATAAACCAGGTTCAATGTTGACGAATCAACACTTAACTGGATGGCTACGAACTGCCACAACGCTTTTTAAAATGCTCCTTGCCATCCAATTTTTAACTTCCCCCCTTGATTTTAAATTTATATCGCTTATAAATACATTGTGAACAGAGTTATTTATTACTTTCGTTGAATAGTTAATTTTTTTGGAAGCATTTTCATGCTTGTACTCTGAATTTTCGGGGAAATTTTTGTTCTTTTCTACATTTAAGGGGGGTCCAGGGCACAAAATTGTTCGAATTTTCGAGAAAAAAAATTATTGCATTAAACATTGCTAGAGCTTGAAACAATATGCTTGAAAAATATTGCATAGAGCTTGAAACGCGACCTGAATGCTCTCTGTGTCGCAGTTACAGAATCGTTGTTGTTTTTAAAGAATGCCTCGATAACGGAACCGCGATGTTCCGTTATATGTGCCTCTGCATGATAAAAATAAATAAATAAATAAAGTAATAAAAATATAAAATAAAATAAAGTAACAATCTCTCAACTTTTCTGTCTGTTCAATACAAATTATCAGGGGCTATTTTAACACCTGTTCAACTCTTTTTTTTTATTATTTATTATAAATTGCGTCAACTCGTAAACATTTCTTTTTCCTCCTGATATGTTGTATTGTAGGGTAGACTGGGGCTTGTTAGCCCATTTTTTCTTCAATATTTTTTTTTTTAAAAATTTATTTAAAATTTTAATTTTTTTTTAGTTTGTACTATCAGCACATCTTAAAGCAAAACCACGTATGAGAAAATGTGAAAATATTAATTAATAGTTTCTATATGAAGCTCAGCAGGACATCAAGTCACTGGGCCAACCTACCCTGTACCGTAGTCAATAATACGACAAGCCTTTCGCTTCAATTACTTTACTACGATACGTTAAACATACTACAACTACAACAGTTAAAGCAAGTATGTACAGCGAGTTAGAATATATACAGTTAGATATGTCAGGATGTCTTCGGGTTCACCGACAACGCGGCCTTTCGGCCTTTCTGACCAGAAGAGCTCCGTGTCTCTCTGGCACTCAAAAACAGATCTCTTCTCGTGGACTATTGGTGTCTTCTTTTATACTGTCGGCGAATTCAAAAGGCTTTCTCCGGCGTTTGAAGTGCTCGTAAGTGTTCGAAATTTTATGGGATTCTAAATGTCAGTATAGTGTCAAAAATCTCAAAAGCCCTCGAACCACTCTGGGATTTATACGTTCTATAACGTCAGAACCGCACATTACAAGAACTTTATGGCCTCTTATCCTAGAGTTTATGAGACCACCCAGATTAACAGTTCGCCGATAGATGACATGTTGAGGGGTAGGAACGGGGCATAATATACTTATATAAATAATAATTTCATGTAGTAATTGAGACAATGTCACAACCCCATCGGATGGGGCAGGTTGGCCTTCTAAGTTGATTTCATTTTCGGGAAATCTTTAATTTAGAAAGAAATCAGAAACGGTTATTTATAAGTGCAAAACAAAACTCACTTCAGTGAAAATTTGAAGTGGCTTTCGTTTGATTGCTTCTCCGCTGTTGACACTGTTATGGGTGAAAGAAAACGTGCTAAAACACACGTCGCTTAGCTAATAACGCAATTTACCGGATAGTTTGAAAAATATCGCAGATGGGACAACGTGCCCCTATGGCCAACATGCCCCGGTCTACCCTACGTAACGACTATTATTTTATTTCAAAACTAGCCGAAAACCCGCACTTCGCTACGGAGTACATTCAAATTAAATACAACGGTAAATGTATGCAATTAATGCGAAAATAAATAAATAAATAAATATCTATCTATATATATATATATATATATATATATATATATATATATATATATATATATATATATATATATATATATATATATATATATATAATAAATACGACGATCAATATATACAATTGATGTAGAAAAAAATATATACATTTATAAAAAAATCGTAAGGGATATTTTTATAGACAAAATAATGTCCAATCGTCTGCCGCATTAGCAAGAAAAAAAATATTTTTTATCTATTTAGTTGTTATGCACTTGACGATAAATTTATTTAAAGTACCAGAAAAAGAAACCACGTGATCGGCATTTAATAAATTAAATTCTAAAAATTAATCTTTAAAAATTCACCAAAAATCAGAAAATCGAGGTAAAGGTTCGAAAAAGATTTCATTTTAAAGGAATTTTTAGGATCTTTCTTGTGATATAAATTTTATAACCCTCAAATTATTATTTTAAATTCAAACTTAAAATAAGTTACTAAAACAGCTTAAAAATTTAATTCAAAAAAGTCTAAGAAGAATTTTTCAAAAATCTCTCTTAGTGCACCCCTACACCATAAGAAGAATCGCCATGCAAAATTTCAGCCCTTTAGGTCCAGCGGTTTTTTCTGTGCGTTGTATGTCAGTCAGTCAGTCAGTCAGTCAGTCAGTTACGGAACTGTTTTATATATATAATTTCATTTGGAAGTCAATATTTTAATTCATTCGTAGCCCATTTCAGGAAAATAGAATCGCTAGTTTTTAAATATTTACACGAGAGAAATCTATCAACCACTTGTAAATAACCATATGAATGTTGTATGGCATGCTACTATGTATTTCATTGACCCCTGATGTTTCATTTCAGTGGCCAGAGCTTATAAGATTAATCAACCGTTCTCAATACCTGTGATCGGAATCGTATTTGGTAAGATACTCGTATTTCATTTTTTTTGCGTCATGAAGTTTGAATCCTATAACTCTAAAATGTGTTTACAGTGGTACCTCGGTTTAAGAACGACTCGGTTTACGAACGATTCGGTTTACGAACAAGCGCAGGAGATGTGCTGCCAGTGGCGCACCCTTTTTTGATTGTTTAGGTCAGTGGTTCTCAAACTTTATACAGTCTGAGCGCACTTAAATACTACAGATACTTGCTGGCGCATTGTATACAAAATAGGACTAATATGTTATAATTTAGTTAAATATATAGAAAAATAACGCATTTAATAAAAGCGTACTTAACATATCTCTATGAAGTTTATTCATTCCTGTGTTAATGAGAAACATGAGCTTGATTAGACCTTGCGATTTCTTCAATGTTTGGTCTTAGGTTGAGAGTTACAAACTCTCATTTCCTCATCAACGCATTGAAGAGTTCAGGCCTGTTCACATAGGAGTCCGTTGCGTTGCGTTAAGGAAAATATGACGTTGAGACGAAAATAAACCAATCATAGGCGTTAAAAATTTCATTGCTAATCGTTTGGAGGCATATGATTGGTTTATTTTCGTCTCAACGTCATCTTTTCCTTAACGCAACGCTTTGGAATCCTATGTGAACAGGCCCTTCCTCTTTTTTTACACTTAATTGTGGCGAGGGTTGAAAATCCCCGTTCACATAAATATGAGGTGGAAAATTGCAATAAAATTGCCAGCGCTTTTTTAGATATCGACACATTTTCTTCTTTTATATGTGTTCTTCTGTGTGATGTATATGATGTGTGATGGTGTGATGATTATGTGTTATTCTTTCCATGTTCTTCTTTGATAGAAATGCAAAAAGCTTCAAGAGACAATTCTTTGTATTTAAACACCAATCCTGTACAAATGCCTACACACGATTTCCACAATCACTGCCATTTTTCAAGGTAGTTATTCAGGATGTTAAATATGTCCTCACCTTTCGTAGTCAGACAAAAAACTGATTTGTTATTTGATTTTCGCTAATGAAACAAATGAATGCCATGAGTTGCGCCTTGTTGGTAATGTCGGTTGACTCGTCTACTTGCAGTGCAAAATCAGAACACTGGAGTTTATTACCACATACATTTTTCTCAATATCAGAAGACATTTCCAAAATACGCCTGTTAACAGTATCATTGGACAGAGGTATCTTGCTTATTTTCATAGCTGCTTCATTTCCTAACATCGTACTGACAATCTTTTGGCAAGCAGGCAAAATAAGTGACTCACCCAAAGTATGAGCTTTCATATTTTGTGCGATCAGTTCTGAGACTTGGTAAGAAGCAATTTGAGCTTTATCAGAATCAGTCATTGAGCTTTTAAAAGAATCACCTTTTCTTTGCTGTTCGGACATTCTCTTAAAATAATTTGTGGGTTTGTCTTGTAAATGAGAGTGTTTACTTTTCAAATGTTTACCAAGTTTAATAGGGAACATTGATTCATTTAACATTTTTAGTCCACAAACTAAACATACTGGCTGCGGTTTATCAACATTTCCGGTCCAAGAAAAGCCAAGGCTTAAAAGGAGACTCACGACTCTTAAGTCGAGTAAATAAGGCGTATTTTCATACTTTTTGAATTTTTGTAACTATTTCAATTTACTCCCAATTTTTCCAAATTTTATTTATATGATAAATTGACATATTTATTTTAATGAACAAATTTTCATTTCTCAAAATAATTTTAAATAATTTTTTTTAAATGCTTTAGATATACCTTGCTTTTTAAGTATTTTTAATGTATACTTGCTTGCGCGCAGAACTGTGAAATTAATTTTACACTTAAATGTATAATTCCTGCTTTATATTTAAAATAAATAATTCAAAATACAATTGAACTAAAACAATCAACATTGAACTTTTTTTTCAATTTTTTTAAAACTGCTCAAAATATACTTAAAATTTTCTTAAATTTTTGCATTAATTTACCCCTGAAAAAATTACAAAATATGCAGTGATTGCAATAATTCTAGTTCAGACGCAATAAAATAAAATAATTATGCAGTCATAAAAATTTCATGGAATTATGTTTCGTAGTTTTTGAGATATCAGGTGCGGAATGATGCAAAATTACATTTTGAGAAAAATGAGTCTAAAATTTTTCTTACCATTAACATGATCAGTAATTAAATATTTAGAATATCAATATCTCCGGAACTAAGCGGAATATTTTCATGCGGTTTGCTTTATTTTGTTCAGAAATGATCAGGCTTTAACATATATTTTTTTCAAAAAAAATCTAATGTTTTAAAGATTTAAGACTAGTGTGTCCCCTTTTAAATAACTCTCATCGTATTTACGAGTCGGTCGCGATTTTGATTTCTTACTAGAAAAACTTTCCACATTTGAGGTTTACTCATTTCCAGGATTACATTCATCAATATCACGCATCTTTTTAAGGAACTTATCCATTTTTATGGGTGAATTATTCTTAAAAAACACAATTATATCAACGGTAATTATTCTGAAAGTTTGTAAAAGGCACAATACGTTTACTCTTGACGGCAGTTCACAAGACACGCCACGCCCACTCACCAACGCCTGAAAGGTTTTGAAACGACTCATACGCCTGAATGCAGAGGCGATTTTGTTCTTGGAAGTCGAAAAAGTATGTTTTGAATTTTCTCTTCGTGGCGAGATTTGGTGGCTTAAAGTTCAATTTCTCTCCGACTTGTTTCAAAAGCTGAACTCTCTGAAGTCTTCAAGGTCCATCCGAGAATATAATCACATCAGCTTCAAAACTTAGGTCATTTGAAGAAAAATCAACTCTGGGGAAATCTGAAATATCAAAAGGAAATTTTGACTGCTTTCCGAGTGTCAATGAATCTCAGTCGAAAAGAAATTACATAAGAAATTATAAGCACCATTAACGAACTTCAAACCTCACTTAAAATCTACTTTCCTCCGCTTGCAGTTGACGAATATGAAAGGTTAATCAACCCATTTGTAATTTGCAAGACACCAAATTGCCAATGAATCTCAGTCGAAAAGAAATTGCAGAAGAAATTATAAGCACCATTAACGGACTTCAAGCATCACTTAAAATCTACTTTCCTTCGCTTGCAGTTGACGAATATGAAAGGTTAATCGACCCATTTGTAATTTGCAAGACACCAAATTGTCAATGAATCTCAGTCGAAAAGAAATTGCAGAAGAAATTATAAGCACCATTATTAACGAACTTCAAACATCACTTAAAATTTACTTTCCTTCGCTTGCAGTTGACGAATATGAAAGGTTAATCAACCCATTTGTAATTTGCAAGACACCAAATTGTCAATGAATCTCAGTCGAAAAGAAATTGCAGAAGAAATTATAAGCACCATTAACGAACTTCAAACCTCACTTAAAATCTACTTTCCTTCGCTTGCAGTTGACGAATATGAAAGGTTAATCAACCCATTTGTAATTTGCAAGACACCAAATTGTCAATGAATCTCAGTCGAAAAGAAATTGCAGAAGAAATTATAAGCACCATTAACGAACTTCAAACCTTACTTAAAAGCTACTTTCCTTCGCTTGCAGTTGACGAATATGAAAGGTTAATCGACCCATTTGTAATTTGCAAGACACCAAATTGTCAATGAATCTCAGTCGAAAAGAAATTGCAGAAGAAATTATAAGCACCATTAACGAACTTCAAACCTTACTTAAAAGCTACTTTCCTTCGCTTGCAGTTGACGAATATGAAAGGTTAATCGACCCATTTGTAATTTGCAAGACACCAAATTGTCAATGAATCTCAGTCGAAAAGAAATTGCAGAAGAAATTATAAGCACCATTAACGAACTTCAAACCTCACTTAAAATCTACTTTCCTTCGCTTGCAGTTGACGAAGATGAAAGGTTAATCAACCCATTTGTAATTTGCAAGACACCAAATTGTCAATGAATCTCAGTCGAAAAGAAATTGCAGAAGAAATTATAAGCACCATTAACGAACTTCAAACCTTACTTAAAAGCTACTTTCCTTCGCTTGCAGTTGACGAATATGAAAGGTTAATCGACCCATTTGTAATTTGCAAGACACCAAATTGTCAATGAATCTCAGTCGAAAAGAAATTGCAGAAGAAATTATAAGCACCATTAACGAACTTCAAACCTCACTTAAAATCTACTTTCCTCCGCTTGCAGTTGACGAATATGAAAGGTTAATCGACCCATTTGTAATTTGCAAGACACCAAATTGTCAATGAATCTCAGTCGAAAAGAAATTGCAGAAGAAATTATAAGCACCATTAACGAACTTCAAACCTCACTTAAAATCTACTTTCCTTCGCTTGCAGTTGACGAAGATGAAAGGTTAATCAACCCATTTGTAATTTCAAGACACCAAATTGTCAATGAATCTCAGTCGAAAAGAAATTGCAGAAGAAATTATAAGCACCATTAACGAACTTCAAACCTTACTTAAAAGCTACTTTCCTTCGCTTGCAGTTGACGAATATGAAAGGTTAATCGACCCATTTGTAATTTGCAAGACACCAAATTGTCAATGAATCTCAGTCGAAAAGAAATTGCAGAAGAAATTATAAGCACCATTAACGAACTTCAAACCTTACTTAAAAGCTACTTTCCTTCGCTTGCAGTTGACGAATATGAAAGGTTAATCGACCCATTTGTAATTTGCAAGACACCAAATTGTCAATGAATCTCAGTCGAAAAGAAATTGCAGAAGAAATTATAAGCACCATTAACGAACTTCAAACCTCACTTAAAATCTACTTTCCTTCGCTTGCAGTTGACGAAGATGAAAGGTTAATCAACCCATTTGTAATTTGCAAGACACCAAATTGTCAATGAATCTCAGTCGAAAAGAAATTGCAGAAGAAATTATAAGCACCATTAACGAACTTCAAACCTTACTTAAAAGCTACTTTCCTTCGCTTGCAGTTGACGAATATGAAAGGTTAATCGACCCATTTGTAATTTGCAAGACACCAAATTGTCAATGAATCTCAGTCGAAAAGAAATTGCAGAAGAAATTATAAGCACCATTAACGAACTTCAAACCTCACTTAAAATCTACTTTCCTCCGCTTGCAGTTGACGAATATGAAAGGTTAATCGACCCATTTGTAATTTGCAAGACACCAAATTGTCAATGAATCTCAGTCGAAAAGAAATTGCAGAAGAAATTATAAGCACCATTAACGGACTTCAAACATCACTTAAAATCTACTTTCCTTCGCTTGCAGTTGACGAATATGAAAGGTTAATCGACCCATTTGTAATTTGCAAGACACCAAATTGTCAATGAATCTCAGTCGAAAAGAAATTGCAGAAGAAATTATAAGCACCATTATTAACGAACTTCAAACCTCACTTAAAATCTACTTTCCTTCGCTTGCAGTTGACGAATATGAAAGGTTAATCAACCCATTTGTAATTTGCAAGACACCAAATTGTCAATGAATCTCAGTCGAAAAGAAATTGCAGAAGAAATTATAAGCACCATTAACGAACTTCAAACCTCACTTAAAATCTACTTTCCTCCGCTTGCAGTTGACGAATATGAAAGGTTAATCAACCCATTTGTAATTTGCAAGACACCAAATTGTCAATGAATCTCAGTCGAAAAGAAATTGCAGAAGAAATTATAAGCACCATTAACGAACTTCAAACCTTACTTAAAAGCTACTTTCCTTCGCTTGCAGTTGACGAATATGAAAGGTTAATCGACCCATTTGTAATTTGCAAGACACCAAATTGTCAATGAATCTCAGTCGAAAAGAAATTGCAGAAGAAATTATAAGCACCATTAACGAACTTCAAACCTTACTTAAAAGCTACTTTCCTTCGCTTGCAGTTGACGAATATGAAAGGTTAATCGACCCATTTGTAATTTGCAAGACACCAAATTGTCAATGAATCTCAGTCGAAAAGAAATTGCAGAAGAAATTATAAGCACCATTAACGAACTTCAAACCTCACTTAAAATCTACTTTCCTTCGCTTGCAGTTGACGAAGATGAAAGGTTAATCAACCCATTTGTAATTTGCAAGACACCAAATTGTCAATGAATCTCAGTCGAAAAGAAATTGCAGAAGAAATTATAAGCACCATTAACGAACTTCAAACCTTACTTAAAAGCTACTTTCCTTCGCTTGCAGTTGACGAATATGAAAGGTTAATCGACCCATTTGTAATTTGCAAGACACCAAATTGTCAATGAATCTCAGTCGAAAAGAAATTGCAGAAGAAATTATAAGCACCATTAACGAACTTCAAACCTCACTTAAAATCTACTTTCCTCCGCTTGCAGTTGACGAATATGAAAGGTTAATCGACCCATTTGTAATTTGCAAGACACCAAATTGTCAATGAATCTCAGTCGAAAAGAAATTGCAGAAGAAATTATAAGCACCATTAACGGACTTCAAACATCACTTAAAATCTACTTTCCTTCGCTTGCAGTTGACGAATATGAAAGGTTAATCGACCCATTTGTAATTTGCAAGACACCAAATTGTCAATGAATCTCAGTCGAAAAGAAATTGCAGAAGAAATTATAAGCACCATTATTAACGAACTTCAAACCTCACTTAAAATCTACTTTCCTTCGCTTGCAGTTGACGAATATGAAAGGTTAATCAACCCATTTGTAATTTGCAAGACACCAAATTGTCAATGAATCTCAGTCGAAAAGAAATTGCAGAAGAAATTATAAGCACCATTAACGAACTTCAAACCTCACTTAAAATCTACTTTCCTCCGCTTGCAGTTGACGAATATGAAAGGTTAATCAACCCATTTGTAATTTGCAAGACACCAAATTTGACAACGAAAGAAAAAGAACAGCTCACTGATTTCAGAAACGATGAGTTTTACCTTTTAACATTCTTCGAGAAAAATTTGGATGAGCTTTCGATCAAAAATTTGTACCCTGCAATCAGCTTTGCAAGGTATTAAAAATTCTTCTGCATCTTCATGGTGCTGTGAATTTAGATTTTCAGCATTGACAGAAATCAAGTCCAAAATGCGAAAGACTTTTTTATAAGTTGACGATGAAATGAGAACTTGTCTGGCGGCTTTGAAACCTCGTTTTGATTTAATTTGTACCCCCAAAAAAAACTGGTTCAGCCCTCTCATTGAATAAATTTTGTAAATAATTTTTTTTTGTATCATACCACTTTTACATTTTTGATATTCAGGTGTGCCGCAAATAATTTTTAGTGGGCAAGTCCACCAAAAAAGGTTGAGAAACGCTGCCCTTATGATCCATGACGTATTTTATTCACTGTATTCATTATGCTACTACGAACAATTTATAAACTAAACTATTTCTTCTATTTCGGCACTCCAGGTGCTTATTACTACCAAGAGTGTCCTGCGCAAGTGAAAATTCCTATAGCCCTGATTTCTATGGCGATTCTCATCTTTCTTCGTTGTACCGTCGACCTCCCAACTGATATCAATGACTTCTTGAACAACGAGTCATATCGCCCTTCGCAATCGTGTCCCGCGAATTTCTTACGTGCGTTATTTGACATCATGGCCATGAGTGTTTTGATAGCGGGTAAGTATGTGACAATGTATTCTCTTGCACTCTTTTGTTTTTAACGTAGGATTACGTTCCTCCATAACGGTCCTCCGAAAAAGAAAATTTCAAAAGCTTAAAGCCGTCCGTCCATCCGCCCTCGCGAGTTATAATTTTGGCAGTCTACTCGTCCAAACCCAGTCTATCGTTTGGACGAGTTAAACAGGAAAGTACCATGATGCGTCAAAATGTTGACGTACATATATGTATATATATACTAGCTGAAAACCCGCACTTCGCTACGGAGTACATTCAAATAAAATACAACGGTCAATGTATGCAATTAATGCCAAAAAAATAAATATATATATTTATAATAAATACGACAATCAATGTATAAAATTGATGTAATATATATATATATATATATATATATATATATATATATATATATATATATATATATATATATATATATATATATATATATATATATAAATATTTATAAAAAAATCGTAAGGAATATTTATTTTTTTGGATAATATCCAATCGTCTGCTGAATTAGAAAAAAAAAATATTTTTTGACTATTTAGTTGTTATGCACGTGACGATAAATTTATTTAAAGTACCAGAAAAAGAAATCACGTGATCAGCATTCAATAAATTAAATTCTAAAAATTAATCTTTAAAAATTCACCAAAAATCAGAAATTCAAGGTAAAGGTTCGAAAAAGATTTCATTTTAAAGGAATTTTTAGGATCTTTCTCGCGATATAAATTTTATAACCTTCGAATTATTATTTTAAATGCAAAATTTAAAGGATGTTACAAAAACAGCTTAAAAATTTAATTTAAAAAAAATCTAAGAAGAATTTTTCGAAAATCTCTCTTAGTGCACCCCTACACTATAAGAAGAATCGCCATGCAAAATTTCAGCCCTTTAGGACCAGCGGTTTGGTCTGTGGGTTGTATGTCAGTCAGTCAGTTACGGAACTGTTTTATATATATATATATATATATACATACATACACATATATAGATACACATATACATACAAAAGAGGTAAGCAACGATAAGTAATCCTACATTAATAACCCGTGGTAGTTTCGTTTACGGATGCTACATCGACAACAAAACATCCAATTCAAAGGATGCGCTGAAAGATTCCAACAAAACAAATTGTCCGCTAGGGGGCGCATTACATGGAAATAATTTAAGCAAGCTACAAATTCCAATTCAAGCATAATTTATTCATTACACACTGTCTTGCGATGTAAAGAAAATTGTTCAATGTGGGCTCCCTCATTAGTTATGTAAAATGGGCGGGCGATGAACAGCGTCTTCAATAGCGGACCGCGGCTGGTCGCCAGTAATCTGTCGAACATACAATGTTATGCGGTCCTTCAGGAGCACCAAACTTGTAACTTTCCCCCTATAAACAACGTTCTTTCAATGGCCCATAACCAAAAATCTCACGGAGTGAGGTCGGGAGAACGGGACGCCAAAGAGTAGGAAGCGATCGGCTAATCACCACGTCATCCGTAAAATGTTGTCGCAAAAACAACGGCCATCGCTACTTCTGAAACGACTTCTTCGCTGATAGGCTTTCACCCTCTGCCACGTTGAACTCTTAAACACCCAGTGTTTTCAAATCGAGATATCATGTCTCTCACACCTTGTGGAGACACTGGGCACCGACGTAATATCTTTTGTCGTCGAAATTCGGGAAGAGATGCAACAGCATTTCCCTGGTGTTGATAAAAAAAAAGGTTTACGATTAATGCACGTTCTTGTAATTTAATTGCCATCGTAACTGAAAGAATGATACTCACTCGATCTCATCCTTTTTATACCCAGATTTCACTTTGAATTCGTATGCCTATGCAAATACGATTGCTTTCTTCTTCACTTGCAGTGCTACATTTATCAAGTTTAATTATGATCACCTGGTGTATATATATATATATATATATATATATATATATATATATATATATATATATATATATATATATATATATATATATATATGTATATATATATATATGTATATATATACATATATATATACATATATACATATATATATACATATATATATATATATATATATATATACATATATATATATATACATGTATATATATACATATATATATACATATATATATATATATATATGTATATATATACATATATATATATATATACATATATACATATATATATATATATATATATATATATATATATATATATATATATATATATATATATATATGTATACTCGTACAGTCAATAAATTCGGGGACTATATTTACTACAACTACGAATACAAAGTCTTCTGAACACAATCACCTTCAAAATAATGTCCTTCCGCAACTATACACTTCTGCCAGCGTTGATACAGCTTCTGGAAACAGTCCTGGAAACCGTTGCGTGAGAGCTGCCGTAAAGCGGTTGTCGCTGTTGCCATCAATTCTTCGGCATTTTCAAACCGCTTGCCCTTGATGCGATCTTTCAGTTTCTGGAACAGGTAGAAATCGCAAGGAGCGAGGTCTGGGAATACGGGGAATGTGGCAGAACTGTGGTGCCGTGTTCAGTAAGGGCTTGTTGCACCATCAGGGATCGGTGCGCCGGGACATTGTCATGGAACAACATCCACATGTTGGATTTCCAAACGTGTTCACGTTTACCACGGATTGCCTCCCGTAAACGACGAAGAACCTGTACATACCATTTGTTGACGATGTTACCTTGTATTTGGCGCAGCTTGCCCTTTCTGGACCTTGCGCCAATAAACTTCAACCAACCAAACAACCACTGCTCCTACCCCTTGAATGTTCGCCTCCGTTTCTGGGGTCACTGGCCACCCACTTCGCGGATCATCTGCAACAGCATCTCTCCCATTTTTAAACAAGCCATCAAAACAATCCATCAAAACAAACCATCAAACAAGCCACTTGTTTTAAACAAACAAGTTTACAATACCATTTGAAAACTTTCGATCTGCACATAGCTTCGTCTCGATACGCTTTTCGCAGTAACCGTAACGTTTCTGCAGTGGTTTTTCCTAATTTGTAGCAGAATTTAATGTTGGAACGTTGTTCCAAAAAGGACATTTTTCTACATCTACATCATAGGCTGACAGACTGGAGCCAAATGGTGAGCTGCGGGCCTTAGCAGTTGTGCAAAGCGTCATGTGACATCTCACGCGTACGCAGATAAGCCTACTTGGAATCCACATCGTTATTTCGGTTCCCCCGCACACCGGGCATGAGGGCGGAGAATAGTCCCCGAACTTATTGACTGTACTGGTATATATATATATATATATATATATATATATATATATATATATATATATATATATATATATATATATATATATATATATATATATATATATGTATGTATGTATACACATATATGGTGCCCGGTATTAAGGGCTTAAGTCAAAAAAAGTGATTTTTAGATATTTGGTAGTTTTATAAAAAAAAAAAAATCTTTTGCCTTATATAAAAGGCTTAAATCTATCAATTTTGTATACAAATGTACATTTCTTTCTACAAAAGACTCAAGTCAAAATTATTGTTCTGCGATTGGTATAAAAGTGAAAATCTTCATATATTTAAATCACTGTGTTTGATTTAAGCCTTATACTAGGTTTATCACTGTGTTTGATTTAAGCTTTATACTAGGAACTATAGATATATACTTCAATAAATAGAACAGTTTAAATGCTTTATTCTTCCTTGCACAGTTTTTATGAAATTTCTACACTGGTGTAAGAAATTAAGAGAATTTGCAGACTTGGTCGATTATCTCTAGAAAAACTGTACCGATTTTAATGAAATTTGATATGTACATACATTGATACAATACAAAACAAATAACCATTCAATAATTGTAATACACACGCATGATCGTGCGTAACACTCGTTGGAGTCGGAAGGTATGAAACAGCGGTTGCAGAAGAAACAAAGAAATGGGTTAATAGGGGTATGGTCCTCTCTTACAGATATACAGGTCTCGCAGAGTGATTGCATACTTGAAATAAAGCAGTTTATCATTTTCTGTGGCAATTGGTCCCACTTGTTCAGCAACGCTGTATGCATTCCCTGGATGGTTCTCGGAGGGGGGTTGCGAGTTGCAATTGCCCTCTCCAGAGCGTCCGAGACATGCTCTATAGGGTTAAGGTCTGGAGATCTGGCTGGCCAATCAATCCGACGAATATCCACACTCTCTAGAAATTCGTCGACCAGAAGAGCTCTATGTGGCCTCACGTTATCGTCCATTAAAATGAACTGAGGGCAAACTGCACCCCTGAAAAGGCGAACATAAAGCTGCAAGACCACATCCGTATACCTCACACCAGTCACAGTGCCTCTTTCAAAGACATGGAGAGGTGTGCGGCCATCCAACATGATGCCTGCCCAGACCATTAAACCTCCTTTTCCATAATGGTCGATTGCGCGGACATTGGAGGGTAGGTAGCGGGTCCCTGGTTCTCTCCATATGAACGTACGGTTAGAATCGGTGTTTAGGCTGAACCGGGACTCATCAGTGAAGAGAACGGTCGCCCATTGATCCATACTCCAATCTCTATGCTCTCTGCACCATGATAAACGGATTCTCCTGTTCGTAGAAATGAGCGGGACGCAAACAGCAGGTCTTCTTGCAAAAAACCCTCTCTCCTGAAGTCTTTTAGTAACAGCCACCCTTGATACACGGGTTCCTGTGGCTGCATACAAGTCACGAGAGAGCTGAGAAGCTGTAGCAATCCTGTTACGCCTCGCTGTAATCGACAAATGGCGATCTTCTCTGGCCGTTGTGGCTCTTGGACGACCTTGCCAAGGCTTTCTCTCGATGGATCCGGTATCCTGGAACTGTTTCCATAAGTTACATATGACGCTTGGCGTTATATTGAACTCTCTACAAATTTGGACTTGAGATTGGCCTGCTTCTAGCCTCCCCACAATTCGCCACCTCATTCCATCATCTGGTGGTTACTCATTTTTACTGTTACAATTTGAAATTAACCGATTGCTGCAAAATAACACCAAGAAATTCGCCGAGTTGTGCTAGCGAACGAAATGTGTCTTAACTTATGCGCGCTTATAAAGCATGTTTCTCTACTGGCTCCGCCTACACACACGTGTACGCTTACGTATTTGACGTACAAGATTTGCATTTTTGTCTAGAAGCGGTGGTTTTACATTCACTTCTGTTCATTTCATGAAGTTCGATAAAATATGCAAATTCTCTTAGTTTATTTCACCAGTGTATAACAAAATATACCTTTGAATTCGCACTATAAAATATTTCTATTTTTTAGGAATTTTTAAAAATCTGAATGCTATGTTTTAAGCCGATGCAATACGCGTCACGCTTTAATTAAAGAAATAAGAAATGCCATTTTTCAATTCTGAATTTCACAGTAAAATTTCTACTTTTTCCTATAGAATGCTACTGGATCTACACCATCCATCCTAACACAACAGATCGCAGTTCTCCGGAGTACTGCGATTACTTCTTTTATAATGTGATGTATTGGGGATCGACCATGGGACTTATAATATTTATTGTTCCCTTTATCATGTTAGGCCCTTTTTTTCTCACCCACTTAATGAAAATTTTCCGATGAACTCAAAGCACGTGTTACTGACCAACATGTATACCTTTTTTGAAAATAAATGAGATGTTTAAGCGAAGGATGTGGTTCTTTTTATTGTCTAACTAGCTGGCTTCGCCCGGCTATGCTCGGGCCCCACAAAAGAAAAAAAGGCCCTTTTCAGGGCCATACAAATGTATTAAATTTCCGACAATAAATTCCCGTCAATTTTCATTCCCGTCGCTGCCGACAGATGGCTGCACCATACTGGAGATGGGTGATTTGATTCTTTCGTCTCAGCGGTGGATTGCTTTTAGAATTAAAATATCTGTAAAACTATTAAAGTAACAGAATAACTGTAAGCGGAAAAATTTATCAGTTTTTAAAGCTCTTTCCAAATATGTAACATTTATGTACTTTCATGAGAAAGAAAAATGCATCGATTTTGACATTATCAAATATGGCGGCTGGGAGGCTCTTACATTTTCTGGACTCACCCTTCAAAAATTGTTGGTTTTTTTATTAATTAAAAATTAACGGTAATAAAATTTAAAATTCGGGCTTCGAGGTGCACATGTCCAGACTCTTCACTACCCGTGTGCCAAATTTCATAACTGTAAGTTTCACAGATTCGTCTCGAGGCCGCACTAACACACACACACGCGCAAATATTCGCTTTTATTAATAAGACAACACATGGGCTAGTGATTTCTACACGTACTCACTTCCCGGCAGTAACTTACCGGCGTTATGACGCGCACTTTTACTACAAATTATAAGATCGAAATTTACGGGTGCGCGTTATACGCCGGATATAAAAAAGGATAAATTATAAAATAAGGAAAAGATATGGACATAAAAAATTAGATTTCTACACGTACCTAAATGCTGTTTATGTAAAAGAAATGACATACCTTATGAACTTAAAAATCTTAATTATCGGATAACATGAGTAGTTCGTCATATCCGTCTTTCGTTATATCTTCAGGCACATCATCGAATTTAATTTCCTATAATATATAATTTTAGTACCTCTACTTAATTGCGAACAGTTTTCACACGGGGGGGGGAGAAAAATAAATGCAGAATTTAGACCAAAAAAAAGAACATCGCTTGATTAATTACTTAGGCTTATACTCCTATTACAAAGTTATAATTTTGACAAAATCATGGTAATTAGATAAGCCACTCTTTTAATCATAACGAAGCAAATAAGCTATTGAATTTCTCGTAAATTTCTGCTGAAAAATACATTTTTGGGAAAGTTCGCTTTATAAAAATATTGTAAATACATCTTTATAGATTTCCAAACTTTCGTTTCATAACAAGATTAACCTTAAGAAATTACAGAGTTATTTTAAATTATGAATTTCATGAATATCTATTTGAAAGGAATAATTACAAAATAAAAAGAACTTTTTATTTACCATGTTTTTAAATTTTCCGTTGAATCATATAAACTTGACAATTCTATGTATTAATAAATACTTTTTAAATTTTTTTTTGATGAATTATCCCATCAACCTGAAAGAAAATGATCAAATGCGTAATATAGAGGTATCAATTGTGTAAACAATTGCGTTTAATTTTTCGTTCCCGTCTCGGACGATAGATGGCAGCACCATTCTACAAAGCAAAATTAACTGAAAATGAATTCAATGCTGCTTAAAGGTGGCTAAAAGTATCGAAAGAATGCATTGTCATCGTGTTCTGAGCTATTCTAGAAGTTTCAATTGTCTATATAGTCGGGAAGTTAGTTAAAAATCGATTGCAAGATTTGTACTGGACAAACACACACACAAACAAACAAACAAGAAAGCGAGTTAATAAAAACAAGGTAAAAAATAATTTTCGAGGTAGGAAATGAAAAGAAAAGGAAGTTGCATACATTTTGATAGTCATAACAACTTTTGAAAAAAGAAAAAAAAAATCAGTTTTTTCCATTCTGTCCACATCGCCCAGTGCCCTGGATTTATACTGATAAAAACTTTTGAAAAGAATTTTATAGACAATTTGATTCTGTCCTTTGTGCCTCTGGATAATTTTTTTTTAGTGGACGAAGTACTGACCCTCACTTGAGTAAATACCTTAAATAATTTCTTCTATGGCGTTAGTAGGGTGACAAAAAAACACAGCTATTCGTCACAAAGAAAAAAAAACTTTTATTCACATTGAAACGACGAGGGACAACACTTCAACAGCACAGACGTATATCCCAACAGAACGTTTTCGTGAAGGTAGGTCATCTCTCGGACGAATATCCAACAGCATGAAAAATCAGTAGGACGAAAAATCACTTGCACATTAAAAAATAATTACAAGATAAAAAGACGTTTTATATATCATGTTTTTAAATTTTCTATTTAAAAAAAAAAGAAATGTAATTTACATGCAGCTTCTTCATGAGCTGCAAACGAATTCGCATCTTTCATAGTTAATTATGGATTTCAAAATTATAAATTATAATCTACAATTTGAAGGGAAAAAAAATCAATGAATTTCGCAGAGAAAATATCGCAAATAGCATGTGGGCATAAATAAAAATTATCCCCTTGTAATGAAAATGTAATATGGTTGGTTCACTATAACGTTAATAGATGGCGCTTGTAGCGCAGTTACTTTTGGCTCCAGACGCTAGTCGTATTTTTACGTAATGGATTTTAAAATATGGAATAAAGATGGCTAAAAGTATTAAAATAATGCATTGTCATCGTGTTCTGAGCAATTCTAAAAGTTTCAAATGCCTAGCTAGTTGGTAAGTTAGTTAAACATCGATTGCAAGATTTGTACTGGACAAACACACACACTAATAAACAAACAAGAAAGGTAGTTAATAAAAACATGGTAAAAAAAAAAAAAACGTTTTCGGATTACGCCAGGGATCACGCATCCTCGACGCGATGTTCACTTGACTGCCCTTTTTCAACTCGTTCGACACCTTTTTACCTCTCCTCACTCCACTCGAGTTCGTTCGGGAAAAAAACTTGCAACCACCGTCCAAAATCGGTCAAGTAGCTTACATGTTTTCTCCAAGCCGAGTGGAAGAAAATACCACTAGCCGTCATACAAGGTTGGTTGGTTGGTTGGGGTTTTATGGCGCAAGGTCCAAAATAGGACCCAAACACATGGTAAAACCCGAAAAAAGCGTATCTAAAAGTGAGCATTCTTAGAATCTAAACTAAAACCGATGATAAAAACATATACACATCATACAGCGAAAAAAACAATCAAAATATTAAAAAATCCATATAAACACACAGATTAGAGTATAAAATTCCGCTGGTTTTGAAATTTGATAAAAAAAGTCTTACGTAAATAGCGATAATCCAGTCATGCAAAAACGTTATAAAAGAGGCCAAAAATAGTAATTAATTACACTAATCAAGAATAACGACAGAGAATAACGAAGAGCCGTGATATAAAAGAAAAAAATTAAAACACAACTAAAAACAAGCGACATGAAAACACTGATATGAGATAATATGAAGACATATACAATGAATAAAAGTTGTAAAAGACAAAATTTCATTTAACAAAAAGAGGAG
The DNA here is from genome assembly GCA_907164885.2 of Dolomedes plantarius. Taxonomy (NCBI): domain Eukaryota; kingdom Metazoa; phylum Arthropoda; class Arachnida; order Araneae; family Dolomedidae; genus Dolomedes; species Dolomedes plantarius. The sequence goes on along the minus strand of OU015497.1, from coordinate 10,860,310 downwards.
TTAAGAATCCTCCAAATCAACTTCGATGTCAGAGTCCTCGGACACGTACAATTTTAGATCCGAATTTTCCGCGACTCTGCGGACGTACTGATTATTTTTTAGAATGTAATCCGGATCATTAGCTTTCCTAGAAAGGGCAACGCACTTTCTAGGAATAGCCACTTTTTTCTATTTAGGTTTCGAGGGATAGGTGAGTTCGTATCAATGTGGTATGAACAAGACTGATTGGATGAAGTAACATTTTGATGAGCGGTAGTTTTGACAGTTTTAGATATATTGCTTTTAGATGAAGTATCCTGCTGGGGTGTCTCTTTTTTTTGTTTTGTTGTCTGTTGTGTCTTTCTAGATTCAGTAATATTTGGATGTGCTGGAGGTGATGACGTTTGTCTGGAATTTCTGCCGTGAGAGGTTGCCTGTGAAGATTCTTTATCCTGTTTAGAGTTTTTGTTGGTCAATTTAATTGGCGAGAAAACAACTGGTTCGGTCTGAGTGCTTGCAGGTTTCATTATTTTTTTTAAAGCAGCAGAATATGAAACACCAACCTTTGGGGTTTGGGTTTCCACAAGTTTCCTTGCCTCGGGAAAAGAAATTTTTTTTTGTTATTTTTAAGGTTTGAATTTCTTTTTCCAAAAACCACTTCGGACACGAACGAGAATAGGCAACATGATCACCCTGACAATTTACACATCGATGGGGTGCATCGCAGCTATCGCTGTCGTGGCCAACTTCTGCGCAACGGGCGCAGGTAATAGATCCACGACAGGAATCCTTCGAATGTCCAAAACGTTGGCACTTGAAACATCTTAACGGATTCGGGATGTACGGGCGCACAGGGCTACGGATCCATGCCATCTTCACGTGACTTGGAAGGGATGGCGTGTTAAACGTCAAGATGAGGTGCTTAGTAGGAAGCATCTTCCCATCCCGACGTACAGTGATACGTCTAACAGCCGATACATTTTGATCTCCCAGATTCTCAAGGATCTCATCTTCGGGTGTGTTGAGAAAATCCAACTCCGAAATAACGCCTCGCGAGGAGTTTAACGTACTGTGTGCCGATACAAGAATTGGAAATTTGCCTAAAGAGTTACAAGTTGAAAGAACGGTAGCCTGTTGGGTTGAAGAGACCTCAACTAAAAGGTCCCCAGATCGCAGTTTTTTTAATGGATTTAACTTCACCAAGTAAACACTGCATTGATTTATAGATCACAAATGGGGAAATATTGTGAAAGTTTCCTTCTGCTCGTTTAATGATAAAGAAACGGGTTGTAGAAAAAGCGGTACATTCGTTTAATTTTGGTGACTTATCCCTCACCGTGGGATTTTCAGAAAAAGTGTCCATATAAAGGGGCATAAAATTCAGTTCCCGGCCGCACCACCCACCATGGAGCCCAACAAGGGGATGCACATACGTTCACCGGTGCTAACCGAGAACTATACGCGAACGAAACGACCCTGAAACGACCTCCACCCTTAACGAGATGTCCAGAAATCGGAACGATTGCTTGGTTCCTAGCCGAAGACAAAAGTCAACGACCAGCCGATTGATACTATAGGGAACCACTATGTACCTCCCGTTTACCCGAAGCAGTGTGTTGGGCAACCAAAACTGACCCTCAACTACCAGGATTCCCTTTTCCGGTGACACGGGTCTCCACACACGGCAAACACGTGGGTGATATACACGTCATTAGAAGCTAGAAGCAAGAGAGGCAACAGCTTCTAATGAGGTGCCCTCGCCTCCGAAGAGGAACCACGCCGAGGCAGAAAAAAAGAAGAAAGGAAAGGAAGAGAGGAGAGGAAAAAGGAAAGGAGAGATATTAAAGAAGGTAAACCCCCTGAGGGGCCGTCATACAAGGACTGTTGGAAACCCTGCCCCGGAGGGTTGAGGCTCTAATTGCCTCTCGTGGAGGCTCTACCATGTATTGAATAGGAATAAATTTTGTTTTTCTTTTCTATCACAGGTGTCCAAATACTTATCGGTAGATAGTATATGCTATTCATATTGAAATCACGCTGTTTATTAATTTTAATTTTTGCTCATTTTTACCTTAAGGAAATACAAATACATATTAATATTTAAATATGAATATTTATGCACATGACATTTCGCAAATGCAAATGCAGAAAGGAAGCGAGGTAATTTTTTTATCTTTGTTATGCAAGTAAATATATACCCAAAATCTACAATTTTTTGAAGAAAATATTTCATCTACCAAAATATTTTCGTTGGGGATAGGGGGATTTTTTTTTTATTTTAAGAATTTTTTTTTTTAATTTTATGGGTAGCGGTCGAAAAAAAGTTTGCTCACCACTGGTCAAGAGAGCCTCATACCATGACAGTGAAATTAAGATTGGTCTGAATGTCGTCGAAAGAAGGATTTGCAGGAATCATCTTTGGTTTGCGAGTTTCGGCACCTCCACGCAGCTTAGCATGTTTAAACATGCTTTATTGGATTCGCTCAGCTCAATGTAACCTATGCAGAAAAGAAATTTTCGATGAGTGTCGACTTAAATTGAAAGATTTTTTTTTAATTGTACTCCGTAACAGAGAAAGAAAAAATTTTCCCGCCTATCTTTTTTCATTCTTTAAAACAAACGATAATCTATATACAGGTAGCCCTCCTACCGCACGGCATCTTACAACACGGTTTCGCTCTAACACGATAAGATAAATTGTGGGAACCCTCGTATAACACTGCAACCTGTAACACGGTTTCGCTCGAACACGATTGAAAAATTGCGAAAACCTTTGTACAACACTGTACTTCTACAGCACTAGATATCATGGTTTTTGTTTAACACATTTAAAAACTAAATTACCTTAAAATAATGACGGGAAGGAATAATGAACTATAGTGGCTTTACATGAAAATGTATGAATAAATTATATTTTATTCATTCATAACTCTATAAAATTACAACAAGGCCTAAGCTTAGCCGAAAATCTTGAATCACCCTTCCGCTGAAAGAAGCCGAAAATTCAAAAGGGAGATGCAAATTTAATGGTCCATCTCCATACCGTGAATCTACAATGACCTTATAAGAACCAGCAAATAAACCAAATTTGCAGATTTTTTTAAAGAGGATAGAAGGTGCACAAAATCTAAATGAAGAAAAAGGTTCTGAAAGTATAGCTGATATTTTTTAACCGAAAAAAAAGTTTTCGTTTGATTGTACTGAGCAGTGATGAGGGAGAAATTTATTAAATTAAGGTCGCATTCAATGAAAATAATATTTTTTGTTTCTTTACATTTTGTGTTATACATACATTTATATTTTTTATTAAATTTAAGTTGCTTATATGGAATTTTTAAAATAATGTTTGTTTTCAATAAGTTTTCAGAACGTAACCCCCCTTTTTTGAACTGTCTCTGGGTCTCATATAACACGGTTTCACACAACACGGTATTTTCTAGGAAACTATCTACCGTGTTATAGGAGGGTTACCTGTATATAAAACAGTTCCTTGACTGATTGACAGATAACGCACAGACCAAACCGCTGGATATGAAGGGCCGAAAATTTGCTTGGCGATTCTTCTTATAGTATAGGGGTGCACTAAGAGAGATTTTTAAAAAATTCTTATATTTTTAAAAATTTCATTTTTAAGCTGTTTTTGTAACATTCTTTAAAGTTTGCATTTAAAATAATAATCCGAGGGTTATAAAATTTATATCACGAGAAAGATCATAAAAATTCCTTTAAAATGAAATCTTTTTCGAATCTTTACCTCCCTTTTCTGATTTTTGGTCAATTTCTAAAGATTCAATTTTAGAATTCAATTTATTAAATGCTGATCACGTGGTTTCATTTCTTTTTGCGATACTTTAAATTAATTTTGCGTCACGTGCATGACAACGAAATAAATTGACACAAAAAAGATATTAAAATATAGTAAAAGATAAAATTTAACTACTAGACTCATTTAGGTGGAAGTTTTTTAAGAATTTCATTCGAAATAGCATGTTTTATGGATATCATACATACAAATTAATTGCTTACATTGACCGTTGTATTTAATTTGAATATTTTCTTCTACATTATTCTGTATATAAAAATATCCAATACGATTTTTTTATAAATATTTTTTTGGGCATTAATTGCATACCTTTGTATTTAATTTGAATGTACTCCGTAGCGAAGCACGGGTATTCAGCTAGTAACATTATAAAATTTGAATGAGTCTTGGGGAAATGTCCTCTGTGTTTTAAACGCTAACAATTTCCTTAGGTAGACGATTTTTCTAATAAGCATAATACAGCAGAGTCAAAAATTTCTCTCTCTACAACGGAGCACAGTTTTTAAAAGAAATATTCTTTAAATTCGAGTCGACAATCACTGGACACATTTTCTCCATAGGTTAGCATTGAGCCGTGCGAATGCAATTTGTCTACTCACTACCCAGCATGCTTAAGTAATAGTTACAATTCCGAACTGATTTCAAAATGATCAACCATTCGGTGGGAACATCTGCCTGGAAGGCAGATATAGATGGAATATCTCTTTCCCATGTATTCCTAACTAGAAATTCCAGAGGGTGTTTGAGGTTTATTGCATTTCATGGTAGCCACAATCTTCAAACCATTTCTCCTTAATTCTCGACCAGCTTCTATTGAACAGAACCAGTTATCACAGGTTATATTACGCTTCGTTTTGTAGAGGCATTTAGTTAGTCGTACGAGTGATTAATTTAATTTTTACCTGAACCATAGAAGGCTGGCGCCACGAATCACCCTTCCACACTGAAGACGAGATGTTGACTGAAGCAGGTGTAGACTTACAGTACCCAAGGTAGAAGGGTGAAACCCAGCGTTGAATAAAGAAACCATAGCTGTCTGAGAGCCAGATGTTCCCAACGAAGGGTTAAAATTGCGTGTAACTAAGCATGGCCAATCATTAAGGCTGCTATGTACTAAGAAAAAAAATCACATTTCCCTTTTCCTCTTCTTGCAGACTCTTGTGGTGAGAGGAGTCCAGTTGACAGTTCGAGTATTCCACCCCCTTAGAATTGACATATTGAGGGATTGTAATGGCTCTCTCTCTATAGGAGGGTTAACCGCTGCCCCCAAATTTTTTATTTAAAATATATTTTTGTCAACTATTGACAGGTACATAAATGCTGATAATCAAATAAAATTCGTATTGTCAGATAGCCTGAACTTTTCTGCAAAGCGCTACCGGATTCATTTTGTAAATTTCGTCCACCGAAGGAATTTATGAGCGTTTAAAACACACTATACCAGATTTTTCCCCGAATAATTTAAATTTTAAAATATTAATTGCATTTTTTTAAAAAAAACGAAAAATGTACACAAATGTAAAATTTCTTTCTCTATGACGGAGTACAATATTTAAAAAAAAAATCTTTGAATCCAAGTCGGCAATTCTTGGACAAATTTTCTCCATAAGTTAACATTGAGGTGAGCGAATCCAATGGCGTTAGTACATAGCAGCTTTAATGTATGCGGTCGATTCAGCACATAAATTTGAGATGCATCTACATGCTAAAAATTGTGGAGAAAATGACCTGAAATTGTTTATGCCATTCAGTTCCGAGCTTCATTGTCCTAACCTATATTAATGTAATAAAAGTTTGAAAAATAATCTAAAGTTTGCTAATGTTTTTTAAAAAAAAGTAGAATTAACTTATTCTTTTATTTCTTTCTTTCTCTACAAATGATTTGTGATGAGATATTGTGTTTAATGATTTGAAAAATTTCAGTTCTTATTATGCATTAATTTTTGCAATGCACTCGATAGATTCTTTTCCAGCCGATTTTTCAGCTGACCGTTCGGAGGCCATGGTGAGTGCCCATGATTCGATTTTTATCTTACTCTGAGTCATATTCAGGCTTTCGCCACTGCTGATAAGTGACGTCATTACGGCAGCTCGAAAAACAAACCCCTACTGCCATCAGAGAATGATAGGAAGTCCTTTCTAATCCTCACAGACAAATCTTATCAGTAATCTGATACTACAACTTCAACAACAACAACAAAAAAAAAGCCAGCAAAGTGAAAGCATCTCAGAAACGTTTTATAATTCATTAGAATAAACAGTCTGACAGCGTTATGCAATCAAGAACCAAGGCTCAAAAGCAGGGGTGAGCAAACTTTTCCAGGGTACGGGCTACTTCTAATTTTTTCAAGGTGTTGCGGTCCACCCAGTGGCGTAGGTGTGGTGAGCTTAAAAAAAGGTCTACAATATTTATTATAGCTTAATAATAAATACGGAATAATAAATACTTTCAGTTTCAAAATATTTTGAAGGTTTTTCACTTGCCTTCGACCAGGCATTTCCGGATTGAAGTATAGATCAGGGGTGGGCAAACTTTTTTAGAAAGGGCCACATCGTAAAAAAAATTAGACTCGGCGGGCCAAGTAGCAAACATGAAGATATGAATGGGTAATTTTCTCATAGGACAAAAACAACGTTCATTTTTTCATTATGAAGTGATACTTTTACATAATATTTATACACATTTTACTAACACGTACCAAAAAAATATAAAATAAAATGAATTGAAATAAACGATTTACATCTATATATTAAAAAACGTCATTATTACATAAAATTAAAATTTCTAATGCAAAGGATGTAATTGTTTTTTCTGAGATAATATTTCATCATACTGGAATTCGAAATTACTACTTCTTAGCATTAAAGTTGTTTGTAAATGGGCATCTGTTATTAATGATCTGAATTGCGATTTTACATACTTCATTTTCGAAAATGTCTTTTCGCATTGGTAAGTACTCCCAAATACTGATATAAATCATATGGTTTTAATTGAACGTATTTATCTTCCGAAAGATATTTATAAAACTGGGTTAGATCCTTTTCTTTAAACATCATTTCTAACGTATCATCAACAAAGGAGAGAATACGACAGTAGCACCACTCGCGGTCATTATTCACAACTTTTTAGTGATGCGACATCGATAACAAACATCGATGTTTTGATACATCGATATTCAATATCAAAACATCGATGCTAATAAAACATCGCCCAAAAACCATCGATGTTTTTAAACATCGATGTTTTAGAACATCCATTTTTTAAAACTAGTTTAGTAATCTCTAACATTAATGTTACTTCCGTTAGTCGTGGGGGGAGGGGGTGATTAAATTTTACTCTCTGATTGGGCAGGCACAAATGACAAAAGCTTGGTTGCTTTGGGCTACATTGATGACTCAAAATTCTCGTTGTAAATACCGCCTTGTTTCGCCTTCAAATGTCCAGATAAATTCGTGGTATTGCCAGAAATTTTGAGGGACTTAAGGCAAATATTGCATTTCGCCAATTTGTCAGTGGTTTTGTAAAAATATCTCCAAACGGTACTTTTGGGAGGCATCTTACTAATAATATTAACGTCAACTTATATAAAACCAGAACAAAACAAAAACTTAAATGGATGCACTAGTATATACACTATTTGTAAAATAAAACCCCATGGCAGGTTCTGGAGTGTCAGGAACATTCCAAGCGCTCTGATTGGTTCATTGGTTGTTAATTGCCATTTGTCTATTTGCTAAGGAATCATTCCCCCTTTTGTATTCGTCCTTTTCAGAATTCAGACTTAGATTTACTGAGTGTGAAAATTATGCTACGTGGTAATTTTTTTTTTATTACGGTACTTTTTCTTTAAAAAAAAAAAACATCGAGACAACGTAAAACATCGAGCACAAAACATCGATGTTAAAAAAAACATCGGCTTCAATAAATCGATGTTTAAAACATCGATGTTTTTATCAAAACATCGATGTTTCGAAAACATCGACATCGATGTCGCATCCCTACAACTTTTCAACCCAACTATCGGCCGTTGCATAATAGCGCGTAATGTGCTTTATTTTTCATGTAAAAATCAATATCATCCCGCGGGCCGGATCGAAAACAAGCGGCGGGTCGTAGGTTGCCGATCCCTGGAATATATAGATTACCCAGTATTTTAGTGCGGTTTCTGTACTGCACACATCAGGGGAGTTTATAATTGGTTGAGGAACATTAGGGTTTAGGGCAGTGGTTCTTCACATTTTGTTGATCGGGGACCACTTCTCAATAAACAATTTCGTTGGGGACCCTCTCCCCAACTAACCCTTTGCAACGCGATGAAAGCGAACTTCAGGGTCGTTTCCCAGTATTTTCAGATATCTCAGACTTCCGCGTTTACAGATATTCCCCGATTTTCGCAGTGGCGTAGCGAGGGGTAGGCAAGGGGGTCTATCATGCCCCGGGCGCCACTTGCACAGGGGCGCCAAATTGTCCTTTTCGCAAATTCTATACATTGTATTACTATATGTTTTTCGGAAAGGGGGGTATTCAAAAAGGTAGCGTGCCCGGCCCACCAGTTATGCTCGCTACGTCACTGGATTTACGACCGAGACATTGGTCGTAAATTGAGTTGGTTGTAAGTCGAGTTTCAAACAATTTCTTTTGTGTGTGTATATGCGCATACATATATTTTTTACTTTCATACGTAATTTTAAATAATTGTGTTTAGAAGACATAAATCATTCTTCGCCATCACAACTCATTATCCATTGCACCAGAATTTACGTTGAACGTTTTTTCAACAAAGTTATCCATGGTAGTTTGAACAGTTTGCGTCTTCTTTTCCTTGTATTATTGTCTGGTAGCGAGCCAGATTTTCTCGAATACGACGATCTACACTCGTGAATCTTTCTTCATTTGGATCCATTGCGTCTAATTGTCGTAGTCCTTTACTAATATAATGTAAAGCTGAAGCCATTTCTGGAGCCAATGAAGGTTTTTTTTTTGGATTTATCGCATGGATATCGAAACTATTGCATCATACATTTTGTATGATTGCGTCATAAATTTTTGCAGTATTGCAGAATATTGCATCATATTTTTTAATAATTATATAATACATATAGGTATGTACTGTACATTCGAGGAACAGTATTTTTGAGAATTTTTTTTAAACTTAAATATATCGGTCGTAAATCGATTGGTCGTACGTCGAGGAATACCTGTATACTGAAATCGACTTCCTCGCTTTTTGAATAACTACTACGAGGAGTGTCGTGATGATTGTTGTAACGGTCGAATAACGACTTTTTTTTTTTATCATCACTCCATAAGTTGTACTAACTAAACCAAATGATAGTAATGTCATAGTAATTAATCATCATCTCACTTAAAAGATAACTCAGTATTAATTAATAGTTTATTTTTTTTTTGTTTTACGGTCCCCCCTTTTATTTTGTTTGGCTAAATGGCTAATTCGCCATTTTGTTCGGACTGTCCGCCATGTTTTTCCTTTTCTTGAAGGGTTGGGGGAGAAGGGCCGGACTTAGGCTTGAATGACCACTTCTTGGTCCAATGAAAGACGGCGCTGCAGCGTGGACTCTGAGCGACCAGACAGGTTTTCGCGGGAGTGCGGCAGTATCGAGTGAATTCGTGAGCGTGGAGGTCGGGAAGTTTCTCTCTCTGGCTGGAGTGAACTCTGCGAGGATACACAGCTTGTTCTCCGACGAGAAGGGTTCCCAGAATCTCTGGTCCAGTGGGCCGCCATTTTGTACGACACAGGAGTGCAATCCCCACCGGAAGCTGGAGCGCTGTCCTTCTTAGCCATTCACCCTAGCTCCTTCACTCCGTGGATTCATCAGACGTGTCCCATGAATTGCCTACAATTCTGATCCCAGAGTCGCATTCTTCCCCACGACTTAGGAGTATAGAATCGGGCGGAAGCCTGGAGCACTACAATTTCGGCCCTTCAGCCGAACTCCTTCACAGCGCAAAATTTTGTGAAACGGGTGACGTTCTTCTTCTTTTTTTTATATATATCATAATTACCTTTTCTAAATTTTTTACAACAAGTAGAATCCTTCCTTTAGGGTAAATTTATATGTTTTTGTGATGTGTACTAATGTGTAATATGATGTGTTCAGAATGGTCAGGAAGCTCATGATTATTAACTTGTGACTTCCCAACGTAGATTCTGTCGACCAGTACCCCCGTTATTCTTTCCTTAGCTAGTGTTGTAAAATTCCTTATTGACTGGTCATTCCTTGATTTTTACGAGTGTTCATAGGAAAGATGAACAATTCCTTATTATTTGATCTGTAATGAAATGTATTATTTTTCTTTATTAAATGTATGTGATAGTATTTGATAGTGTCTGTCATATTTATTCACTAAGGACATATATTGTGCAGAGGCAGCCAAGGCTAAAGTATTTGTTTCCTTTGAACCTGGGTCAGAGAAAAAGTGCTAGTGGTGTAAGCACTAACTTATATATCTTATTACGTATCTGTAACTAAGATACGTAAATCTCTTCGTATTCTTCACCACAGGAGTTACGTTAGTGATGACTGTAATATTAAATTTAAATATGAGCTTTTGATTCTTTCGCTACAGAGTAATTTCGTCGTAAGCGGTTATTCAACAACAATCCTAATCGCAGGTTTTTAACCAACGGTTACAGCGCAATTAGTTCCATATAATTCTAAATTTTCTCGCAGGAGGAAATGTAGTTTCTCGTCTCATATATTAGTCAACAATGGAATGAACTGCTGTCTCCTACAACTAAGATACAAATTAGAAAACTCTGTATTTTGAAAAGCTGCATTTTGGCTGCTAAACAAAGTCTTGTGTATATTGTCTGTCCATAGTGTCCATAGATATTTTATTGAGAAGTTCGAAAGTAGGGATCATGTTTTATTTTCATCGGGGATTTTAAGAAGCTGTGGGCGTGTTCATGTTATCGGTCATAAAGTTCACGATCGTTGTTGGTTGTATGGAAACATTCGATTCTCTCTTACAATTCGCGGCTAAGACATATAAGTGACTGTTGTCTTGACCTTTTCCTAACGGGGTGGGATTGCATGTATCCCAAGAATGAATATATATATATATATATATATATATATATATATATATATACAGGGTGATTATAATTAAAGTTTAAGTTTCAAAACGCTATAAAAAAAGAACCACTGATGAGAATGACGTCAAATTTGAACGGCATGTTATTGAAGAAGGCGGAAAGCGTATGTCAGAAGAAAAAATTTAGTTTCAAATTTTAACAACAGATGGCGCTGTAAGCGGCAGAATCACGACGCGAAATGAGAAATGATTCTTAAAACAACGGCTAAGGTGTAAGTTACAGATTAAAACGCATTGACAAATTAGAATTGTTGAGTAATTTTATTTGCATGACTGTACATATCACATCGAAAGGGACAAATCGGTTTCAAGAGTTTTGCGGCGACATACCGCATAAGAACCATTTATCAAAGAAGTTCGGAAATATTTCGAGACTGGCGCAAAGCATGATCAATATGGTGTCCACCGTTGTGTGCAACAAGTTGAAAGCGACAAACAGCATGTTCCACAACGGATCGCAGTGTCTCCGGGGTGATGTTCAGAATGTGTTGCGAAATGCGTGCCTTTAATTCCGCTAAATTTGCAATTGGAGCACGGAACACATCTTTGAGATAACCCCACAGCCAGAAGTCACACGGAGTAAGATCGGGTTATCGGGACGGCCAGGCTGTAGGGAAATGACGGCTGATAATTCGAGCATTTCCGAAATGGCGCCTCAGCACCTGCTTCACGGGATGTGCAATGTGCGGAGGAGCGCCATCTTGCATAAAGATGATTTCATCCACACATCCACGCTGTTGAAGAGCTGGAATCACGTGGTTGCGCAAAAAAGACGCATAGCGCTGACCAGTGACGGTAGCGGTAACAGGACCGGAAGCACGAAAAAATATGGCTGCTCGAAAAAATATGGCTGTAGGATGAATGATGCCGTAAAGCCGCACCACACCGTGACCTTTTCAGGATGAAGTGGTACGGGGTGCGTTGCCAGTGGATTTTCTGTTGCCCATATTCGACAATTCTGGGTATTGACGTACCCTGTCTGATGGAAATGGACTTCATCTGTCCACAAAATTTTCCACGGCCATTCATTATTCACTTCCATGCGACCAAGAAATTCTAACGCAAACGTCTCCATTGCTGGCAGGTCAGACGGAAGCAACTCCTGCACATGGCAATTTTGTACGGATAGCATTGCAGGATGTTTCGTACAATTTTCAGCACCGTGTTCGTTGGCCTGTCCAATGTTCGGGCAATTCCTCGTGCACTGCACGGTTGCACACCACCGGCCGACCCCTCCTGTAATGCTGTGGCCACTTCTTCAAGTACCGTCGAATGCATTCGTTTTCTCCCTCTACCAGATTGCACATCAGACGAACCTGTCGTTTCGAATTTTTGCATAATTTTCTTCAGACCCACGACACTCATTGGACCATCGCCTTCTTTTACACCCTTCAGTGTCCTGAACTTTTGTAGAGCTACTCTTGCACAATCATCGTTCTTGTAATACAGCTTTACCAGCAGAGCGCGGTCCTGCAGTGAGACACCCGTGGCGAACGTCTGAGATGCGAAATGAGGAACAGCCGTGTACCTGGCGGTTTTATAACACTGAAATGTATCGTGCGCATGACAGGTATTTTAATTTACATCTTCTGCCGCTTACAGCGCCATCTGTTGCTAACTTTTGAAACTAATTTTTTTTCTTCTGCCATACGCTTTCCGCCTTCTTCAATAACATGCCGTTCAAATTTGACGTCATTCTCATCAGTGGTTCTTTTTTTATAGCGCTCTGAAACTTAAACTTTAATTATAATCACCCTGTATATATATATATATATATATATATATATATATATATATATATATATACACGTGTGTCTGTGCGTGTGTGTATGTAAACAATAATGAGACCCATATAGGGTGCACTCAAGAAATCCCCTGCTCCAGCCGATCCTAAATTGATGCATACAAAACATTCAAAACAGAAGGACGAGAGGTGGTATTGACGAACATTATTTTGACACGATCTAGAACTTAAAGCACTCCAGCCGTACTGGGCTGACAAACTGTAGAACGTGCACTGGTGTCCATCGAAAACCCCAATCAAAGGCCAGTAATATATACACAGGGTTCCCACCTATATCCCTTACACACACCCCTTAACTTCTAAACGGTGTCAGCTTAGGCCATAAAGTAGGTGTCTAGGTATAGTAAAAAAGGCTTCGAAACTTATTGAAGTCGATTTTGAAAAAAAAAAAATTAGCCTTTACTGTTCCTCCAATTTGTCAAACTGACCTTTTGAGGACCTTTCTTAAAATGCCGAATATCTTTTGCCTGTGAAGATCATAATAGGACTTTTTTTACACAAAATAAAATACGTTTGTATTGAGGGAGGTGGTGGTGACTATGCTTTAAATAAGAGATTCCCAACAGGGTCCAAGTGGGCACCTTGCGGATCGATGGAAGTTTATAAAGGGTTTATAGTATTCCAGGGGTCTATTAGGGGGTCTATGATAATTTTTTCTGTTTTAAAATTTATTATAATTTTAGGAATGTAATTATTAGTTAAAAATATAAGTTTTAATATGTATAAATAGAGATTACACTAGGCAGAACAGGGGAAATCCACTGGACCTTAAACGGCATATGGGTCCTCCCGATGCAACCAATCAGAAACAGTTTAATTTTTTCTGTTGGTGATGTTTGTGCAATTACAATCAGTGCTTCTGAAATCTTGTTTATATTTGTGAAATTAAAAATGAAAATGGTACAAAAATAATAAAACATAAACCTATTGAACCACTTTTTCTAATTTTATTGTTCATATTCTTAGTCAAATTGTTATCTTTAAGTGCTTTATGAGCAATTATTAGTATTAAAATTATGTTGTATGCTGTATATTATAGACAAAAATGCGAGGGGGGGGGGTGTTGATGAAGAAAATCATTCTTTTATAAAGGGTCAATGTAGAAAAAAGTTTGGGAAAACCCTGGATTAGAGGAACCCCTATATTGATTAGAGGCAACTAAATCGACGTCTTTTTTCCTTTGACAAAAACTTTCTTTTTACACTTTTCGTAAAAAAAGACGCCGTATATATATATATATATATATATATATATATATATATATAAATGTAAGCAATTTTCTATGTCAATAGATGGCAGCATGTGACAGACCGCAAAAAGAATGTTAACGCATGTGCACTGCGATACTGTAAGCGGGAGAGCGATGTGAAATGAATGGCGGCGCACGTTTACGGCCAGCCGCTAAGTGTTTTCCATATGTTTCAAATAAAACTTTTGTTATTGTTTTAAGAAAGTATAATGTCATGTTGATATTCCGCTCTCCAGTAACCAGAAGCTTGCCTTGTTAGCAAAAGAAGAGCTAACACACACACACACACACACACACACATATATATATATATATATATATATATATATATATATTATCCTCCCGATGCAACCCATCAGAAGCAGTTTCGTTTTTCCCTTGGTGATGTTTGTTCAATTACAATGTTTCCAAAATCTTTTTTTATATTTGTGAAATTAAAAAATGAAAATAGAACAAAAATAATAAAATATAAACCTAATGAACCAATTTTCTAATTTTTTGTTCATATTCTTAGTCAAATTTTTATCTTTAAATGCTTTATGTGCAATTATTAGTATTATGATTATTCTGTATGATGCATATTATAGAGAAAAATGTAAGAGGGTCCATGAAGAAAATCATTCTTGATAAAGGGGACTATATAGGAAAAAGTTTGGGAATCCCTGCTTTGAAGTCTTTAAACACTTAATCTTGTAGCTTGCAGAGATTAAACAAAGGTCAAAATAGTAGCAAGATAATATTCCACGGTAATGCTGTTGATGTAGTAAATCGACTTTCAGAATTTTTTATTTGGGTATAACCGTTTCAAAAATGTGCCTACCACTTTATTTACTTTTCTTGTTTAAATTTTGCCTTTGTCAAGTAAGCATTTCATATCCATTGCAATCGAAATGAAAGCCTTCATTTGCCTTAGTAATATTGATCATTACGAAGTTACAGATTTTTCTAAGAATTACAGAATTTCTAAGAAATATAAATGGAAGTTTAATGAAGAATTATTTATTAAGCCCGTATTTCTTTTGCAAGAGCTTTGGTAGAAAAACAAATGTCTCTGTTAATTAATACTTTTCATTAAATTTTGTTATTTTCTTGTTGATTTCACAGTTACCGTCATTTTGATATTAAATGTCTAGTTAACGTTACTCGTAACGCAGCAAAAAATATATTCTTTTAGGAAACCCCCATAGACAGGCTAGGAAGCAACTCGGACAGTTTTCAGTTTTTTACATTGCAACGCATAAAATGGGACCTGACATCAATTTGGTCAGGTTCCTGTGTCTCTATGTTGTCCAGAGATTGGTTAAAAGGCCCCTGGTTTGGGGTGTTTCAAATTTACCGACACCTTTTGTTTCATTTTAAGAATTGCAAAGGCATTGACGAAATATTTTTCGAAATTTTCGGAACAGGATTTAATATTTACCAGCGTACAGTGAAAATTAAATAAAAAGATTTAAGGAAGAAACGTGTTGCAAAGATACGAAAACTTTTATTTTTGCAAAGTCTGATAAGTGCACACAATACACAATGATTATCATAAACACAATGAAACGCTTGTAATGTTTAACAGAGCTTGACAAGGGTTTTTTAGAGTCTCATATTTGCGAGCGATCATCAATTATACATCATTGTATGAAGGTTCCTCTCTAGGATATTTTGATAAAGGTTCTTGTCTGCTCAACAGAAGACAAAGTTCCTTTTCCTACAATTGAGAAATGCGAATCAGTTCAGCCCTTTCGCCGTTCCTTACACTTGCGAGGAAGAAACGTTGCCCGGAGAGTACCGCTTGGAGGCGGGCTGTTGAACACTCCCCTTTACAGCAAGACCATCCGCGCGGCCCGATGCCAGTGGGCCGGCGTGTTTCTCACTTTTTTTTCTTTTTTTTAATGGAGCCAGATGGTAGCGAATCTGGTGAAGAGGATGTTACGATGCCAGATGGTAGCGGCTCTGGTGAGGAGGATGATAGGAGCCAGATGGTAGCAGCTCTGGTGAAGAGGATGATACGAGCCAGATGGTAGCGGCTCTGGTGAAGAGGATGATGCGAGCCAGATGGTAGCGGCTCTGGTGAGGAGGATGATAGGAGCCAGATGGTAGCAGCTCTGGTGAAGAGGATGATACAAGCCAGATGGTAGCGGCTCTGGTGAAGAGGATGATACGAGCCAGATGGTAGCGGCTCTGGTGAAGAGGATGTTACGAGCCAGATGGTAGCGGCTCTGGTGAGGAGGATGATAGGAGCCAGATGGTAGCAGCTCTGGTGAAGAGGATGATACGAGCCAGATGGTAGCGGCTCTGGTGAAGAGGATGATACGAGCCAGATGGTAGCGGCTCTGGTGAGGAGGATGATAGGAGCCAGATGGTAGCAGCTCTGGTGAAGAGGATGATACAAGCCAGATGGTAGCGGCTCTGGTGAAGAGGTTGATACGAGCCAGATGGTAGCGGCTCTGGTAAGAGGATGATACAAGCCAGGTGGTATCGGCTGTGGTGAAGATGAGAAAGACATGAAGCAGATATTTAGGTGGTTTGGAGAAGAGGAAGAAAAAAGCAGACTTCAGTAACACTAATAAGCATGAGTAACCGATGTTTTCTAGTCGCAGGCAACAAAGTGTTGGAAAAACTGAAGACAGTGTGCGATGAGTTGCAAAAATTTTAAATCCCAAATTGTACGGATATTTAAAGTTCTATAGAGAGACAGTGGATGATTACACATAATAAAAAAGCTGTTTTAGAAATTTAGTTCATCGATGGAAAATCTTCATACAATTTTGTCCATGTAGGCTTGTTTGGTTAGTCTTTTGCTGAAGGCCGGAAACAACTGCACAAAAGTCGCCGTATTCTTTTCATTAAACTAAGTCGAGGTACATCAGTTGTAGTTGCGATGTCGCAGTCATTCAAAAACCTTTCCATGAGCGGGTTTGGAGGTTTAGGAGCCTTACGCAATACCAGGGCAGAATTAGAAGGCTTTCGGGAAGGTTTAGGAGGTCTAGCATCAACATATTCGTCCATAGAGCTTTCAGTGGCAGTTTCATAAATATCAACGTCATCTTCTTCCTCAACTGCCAGGCAAACTTCTTTTGACATTTTCCCCTTTATTTTTTTTCTTTTCAATAAAAGCGTAAAATTGGTAAATAGTAAAAGCCTGATAACAAAATGCAGTAGACGTCCGACGTAGCGAACAAGAACACAGCAGACACGATAAGAACGAACTTGTCCAATGATAGATACTTCAACAAAGAACAATAAAAAGATCTCGATGTCAAGAGATATAAGAAAATTTCAAAGAATTCTCAAATTAAAATAAAAGCAATTACGATAAGCTTTCAAGCGCTTAAACCTTCACACATAAGTATTAGGTTTAAAATGGCGACTGTAAAAAACCTTTGTTGCGTAGCAGATCTGTTGTAAAAATATTTATGATTATTAGCATTGTTGATGATTAACAATGCTATGAGCCGTTTACACAACAGTGAGAAAGAACGATATCCTCTGAACAATGCTTAATATTTTCTCTTTATTTCTGGCTGTTATTAAGATTGTCGTTACGTATATTTTGACAGAGTAGCCATTCATAAATGATTACTGCCTTTAAAGATGCATAGAAAATTGAAAAGTTTTATGTAACACTGTCCAATTTGTACTAACACACAAAAATTTTAAGTTCCACTTAAATATCTGGTAGGGTTGGCGACATGTTTACCTCTGTTTATTTTTCTACGCCAAATAACATTATTTTATTAACTGCATAACCAGCAATCAGAAGTATTTAATTTAATGCTTTATTACAATTCAATTTACTCAGTTTCAGTGTAGCGTTCCTTGTTGCATACCACTTCATTTATGTTTTTTACAACTGGGTTGAATTTTTCCAGCTTAAGGCTTCCAAAGACAGCGCGACAAACCGAACTCTAACTGTATCTGGAAAAAAATGACCTTGTTTGTCTGGAATTCCAAATCATACCTGGTCACAGTTTGCAGTTACGATAAAAAGTATCGACGTTGTCGTCTAGTTTCACACATTGAAATATTTTAACAAAATCCAATGAAAAAACTCTTTCTGGAGCACTGTCAAATATAGGATTTAAATTTTATCCCTCAGTTAACGGATGGGAAACAAAAAGATTTTAAAAAATCCCCACATATAAACGATTTCAAAACTTCCAGAGCTCAATCATATTCCGGAGTACAAAGCTTCATTCGGAGTACAATGTTTCCTAACAGCCAAAGATTATAGGACGGGTTCTTAAGACCTCCTCTAGAATTTGTTTTTGTACTTCACTATACTTAATATTTGGTTGTTAATTGCATTTATATAAGCTATAAAAAATTATTAGTAAACTTTGTTATAAATATTGCAGAATAATAGATATGTTTCTCTCTCTCTCTCTCTCTCTATATATATATATATATATATATATATATATATATATATATATTGTTCCGTCATCCTGAGTTCGTTAGGACTGAATAAAATCTCTTCAGAAAGTTCCCACAAAATAAATTTATTATTTTGAAAATTCTTCAGATGCATACACAGATTCAAACATAAAAGACGTAATAACTGTGTTCTTTACAGCAGAAAACTCTAAAAACACAAGTCAGGATACCAAAATGTTCAATACAATACACGCCAATTGACGCAGTTTCAACACATTCAGTTCTCACAAGGAAATTGAACTGAGTTCCAATACCAATGTCAGCTACATTTATAGATTTCCAAAGCGCCCTTTAAAGGTTAGTGACAGCTAGATATTTCTAGAAGCTTCCAGAAAGGTTCTGTTGGCGAAATATCGCCAAATCTGGAGACCAAAAAGAAAAAATACAAAATCCATCGCCAATTCGGCGATAACTCTCATATTTGGCGAGATTTCCATAGACTCCCATGTTAAATACATAGCTGTAGGAGCTCTTTCATAGAAGCTATTTAAACGAACCATACATACATATATATATATATATATATATATATATATATATATATATATATATATATATATATATATATATATATATATATATATATATATATACACTGAAGTGCCACTGAATTAGAGATAGCAAAGCCTATGCAAATTGTGTAGCGCTGTGTATTATGTATGAGCAAGTGAGGGCGCTGTGGTAACTGCATATATAGCGCGTACTGTGGTTGTTCTGAATTAGTTGTTGGAATTGCCAGTATGGGTAAACTGCCTGATTTAGACGCCTTCGATCGCGGACAAATCGTAGGTGCGCGTCGCATGGGCCATTCAATTTCCGAAATCGTCAGACAGCTAGGATTTTCAAGGTCGACAGTGTCAAGAGTAAACCAAGAATACATGGATGGTGAAAAAAAAACTAGCGATCGGGCAAACTGCAAAGGACAATTAGCCTTGACAGTGCGTGGTGAGAGACGGCTCAGGCGTACTGTACGTAGCCAGCGAAGCCAAACATTAGCTCAAATTACCATCCAGTTTAATAACGGTACCAGTCGTACAGTCAGTAAACGGACTGTGCAACGCTCGCTTCACCGTATGGGTTTCAGGAGCCGTCGACCTACGAGAGTACCATTGCTCTATACTCGCCATCGGGCTGCACGTCTTGCCTGGGCAAGAGAGCACAGAGACTGGAGTGTAGAGGACTGTAAACGAGTAGCATGAAGTGATGAGTCTCGATTCCGACTACTTAACGCCGACGGGAGGCTGAGAATATGGCGTCAGGCTCATGAACCCATGGATCCTGCATGCCTGGCTGGAACTCTACAAGGGCATGGTGGCTCAATCATGGTCTGGGGTGTTTTTTCGTGGCACAGTTTGGGATCTTTGGTGCGTGTACCAACCTACCTCAATGCAATTCGGCCTCAATGCAATAAAGCACGACCCCCTTCCAATTTGCAACCTAAACGTAATGTAAGTTTTAATTTATATCAGCCCTGCAGATCATTAAGCAGGCATTGAAATATCTGAACTCCATAATAACATCACCATATCTGGCCCGAACCGTCCGCCTCATTAAATTTGTATATAATAAATACGTCCTGTTTTCAAATTCTTCCATTTTGGTAAAACGCAGAGCAAGCGCGTGATCTACCAATTAGTTAATCTCCGGGAGAACCACGACGTGGACACGTGAACTCCACGAGACTAAATTCGTCCAATTAAAAAATAAGTAATTTAGGCCCTCTGGTGTCAATATCGCCAAACAGTCATTTAATATTTGCTGAACAGAAGACTTCTCTCTTCACTCCTAACTCTCCTTGCTGTCAGATTTGCTGTAAACAGCTTTCCGCGCCCCATCCTGTTGCATGGACGCCGGGTGAGTTTGTGCCACTGCAGCTAATGCCTTCTGATAAATAAAACACGTCTTGGAATTTGTGTTTCTCTTTGATGGCTCCGTGTGTGTGTTTCTCTCCTAAATTCCTTCAGTGCTTTCCTGGATGAACACTTCGCCCGACTGCATCTCAAATAAATTGTACCCAGCAATTCCTTCCCCAGTGGGATTATTATCAGAATTATATATATATATATATATTAGGGTGGGCTTGTGGCGGCCCTGTGGTACAGCGCGCTGGGTTACGGTGCTGAGGGTGCTCAGATCGAATCCCGGCGTGGCGCCACGAAAAAATGCTTCCGTTCGTGTCGTCCCTTCATAGGGGGTAATGCTGTCCGCCTATATGGTGCCCCCATAATAAAATGGGCAGTAAAATTGCGGTGTAGTATAGGCCAATGTTTCATTACAAGTGCCTCCGCATTGGAAAAAAAAAAAAAAAAATATATATTAGGGTGTTTCATTTTTCCAAAGGTGTGATTTTCATATGACTTTGCTTACGCCCCGAGTCTCAGTGATGTAAAAGATGTATATGCCAAATTTCAAGAAGATTGGATAATATTTAGAGGTTGCACACTTTGTAAAAGTAGGCAAAAAAGTTTTGTAAAAGGCGGCAAAAAATACGATTTTTCAATGTTAGTTACTTTTATTGGGAAAACTAGAAATCACAAACCTAAAATAATATTAAACCTAGACAGTAATATTAATAGATAGTATGATAGGCAAATAATGTGTTACATTAATCAACTTTATTCTAACTTTATCAACTATTACTAACTGTATCTCCAGCTACCGTTTACCGAGCTCGGATGATCAATAGAAGTGTATGGCAAAGAAAGTCATTCTTTGAAAATCCTCCTCATTTGGCTTTGCATTGGCATAGTAAACTGTTGCCCTCAGTTGAACATGGGAGTGTCAAAACATTGGAAGAAGGAGTTGCAGTTCTAGTGACTGGCAAAGATTTTGAGCATTTGCTTGGCATACCTGTTGCCCTGAAATGCACTGGTGAACAGATGGCTGAAGTAGTTATTCGGTCAGTGGACCGATTTGGGCTACGTGACAATATCATCGGTATATCTTTTAATACTACAGCATCTAATACAGAACTCATCGAAGGGGCGTGTACCAGAATTGAAAGGGAATTCGGACGAACATTGTTGTGGTTGGCTTGTCGTCATCACACCTATGAACTAATATTGAAAGGAGTGTTTGGGAAATGTTGTGGTATACCAGCAAGTGGTCTTGACATTCAGATTTATCGGAAGTTCCAAAGTCTGTGGCTTCATTTGATAAGCAGCCATATACGACAATGCTGTATGAAGATAGTCCCGTTCAAGGCTGTTTAGAATAACAACGAGTGAAAATGGTTAACTACATCCAAAATGTCCTAAATGACGGAAGTCATCCAAGAGAAGACTACAAACAGGTATTACAACTCCCACTCCTGAACCTAGGATGTTGGTCTAAAAACGACTTCAGTTTCAGGATCCCAGGGGCTCTGCATCAAGCAAGGTGGATGGCTAAGGAAATATATGCACTTAAAATTGTCCTCTTCTCTAAACAGTTTAATATTCCTCAACGAGAATTGAAAGGAATGAAACGGGTTGCACATTTTTTCAGCCTCATATGTATGTTATGACACGAGGCAATTGTAAGTTGATGGGCTCCAAAGAATCATTTGGATATGATACAGCTTCTGAGCACTTACCCAGATGCAGACGTCAAAAAAAGTGCTGCCACAGTTGCTAAGAGACACCTTTGATATCTGTCAGACACAAACGTAGTATTGTTTTTTTTTTGGACGAACGTATTACGCAGGCTGACAAGAAAAGTATCTATACTAATAAAGAGACAAGTGGATGTCGAGAGATCACGTGACCGTAACTCATCCGGGTGGGCCACTCCTCGAAAAAAAATGGGCGACAAATATACAGGAAACGGTGTAATTTTTTTTTTCTCATGAGAGTACATAAATGTTACATATTTGGAAAGAGCTTCGAAAACTGATAATTTTTTCTGCGTACATTTATTCTGTTAATTCAATAGTTTTAGAGATATTTTCATTCTAAAATCACTCACTGCTGAGAAACCAAATCATTTGGTGCAGTGGTGCTGCCATCTGTCGGCAGCGACGGGAATGAAAATTGAAAGGAATTTATTCACTTGAATTTAATACATTTGTAGGCTTTTTTTCTTTCGTGCGGCCCGAAGTACATAAATATGTTACACGGATGGCTTGAGCGTAGCTAGGCGAAGCCCGGCTAGTGACTAATAATTTAAAAACCAAACCTGTAAAGAAAAAGAAAATAAACGATTAAAGGGTGAAAACCTATTTTTTGAAGGAAAAAAACCTGAACCATTTCGTTTCTAATGAAACAAAGACGTTCTTTGAATTGTTTGGGATCTACGACGTGACAGAATACTGCAGTTATTCTCTAAGAAGCCGTGTGAACGCTCTTAAGGTGGTCAATGATACCGCAGAGAGAGGAATTGCTCTGGTAAAAAAAGGCTTAACGAATTGGTTAGGGACGAACAACAAAAACAATTCTTGTTGAGGGTAGTCGAGAATCACAGAAAATTCGTCACCAAGCAAACAAAAGAAGGGATTGCATCGTTCAAAGTTGATTAATATAACACATCTTTTGCCTATCATACTACCTATTAATCTAGTCTAGTTTAAATATTATTTTAAGTTTGTGATTTTTAGTTTCTCCAATAAAAGTAATTAACATTGTAAAATCTTATTTTTGCCTACTTTTCTAAAACTGATCAAAGTGTGCAACCTCTAAATATTATCCAATCTTCTTGAAATTTGGCATATATATCTTTTAAGTTACTGAGACTCGGGGCGTAAGCAAAGTCTGCAAAAATTTTACATTTTATTTTTTGTCTTATAAATGAAACACCCTAATATACAGTGATTTCCGCTTATAAGAATCACGTTTGTTATTACTGTTTTTGATTCTTATAAGCGGTTGATTCTTATAGCCGAAATTTAGGTTTTGGACAGGCACACCGACACACCTATATATACATACATTAGATAATTTACCATAAAATACTCTTTTATTTACATTAATTATCTTTTATTAAAATTATTTTTTATAGTTTTAAAAATACAACTTAATTTTTAGACCTATAAGTAGATACACATGATTATAGTAAGAGAAGAAAAAAATCCAATATTTGTTACAACATACCTGCTTAACAGTTTTAACATTTCAACTACAGGAAGGGAGCAAGAAAAAGTTTTCTATGGTAGTTGGCGTAATGACGTTTTCAGGTGGCTGTTTATACCTCTTTGAATACCAATAGTCTCAGACGAAGATTCACCTTCTAGCTTACGTTTCACGGTTTGATAACGTGCTGAATCTAATAATGTAAGGTTTTCCTAAGTGATAGTGGACACCTCGCCGAAGATTTATGTGTTTCAGGGTCCAGGAATCCGCAATCAGTATGTGGGAGGTGGGGAAAAGAGAGTCCCTGTCTTTGTTTGTCAGTGGAGAAAAGTGAAATCGGAGCCGGACGGGTACAGATGCCCCCTGGTCAAACTAACAGGACAGTGTTGTGCTAAGGATTTTAAGGGGAAATTATTATGTTATGTCTAACAAAGAAAGGGATGCATTTTACGACTGTATTTCATCCCATCTTATCACTCTTTCATTAAAAAAATTGAAGAAAGAACTTGGTGCCTTTTGAGGGTTTAAGTTGCTTTTTTAGAAAATGAAAGGAAAGCGAAGAGTGTGAACTGATTCTTAAAACCGGTGGATTGATTCTTTAAGGCGAAAATTTTAACATGGAAATAATACATATTTTTTTTCGCGATATTGATTCTTATAAACGGTTGATTCTTATAACCACTGATCACTATAAGCGGTGGTTACTGTATATATAATTTCCCGTTCAAAAAGGGAATTGGAAAAATGGACCCCGTAAGCTAAAGGTTAAAAGTCTGCTGGGTAGTAGCCTTCTGGATTCTCTCAGTTCAACCTTAACCTATGAAGGAAATGTTTCTAATCACTGTCGACTCAGATATGAAGATTTTGTCACGACGACAAACTAAATGGAATCCTTTTGAAGACATCTTGAAGGGTATTTACTTTTTTGTGTGTATATATATATATATATATATATATATATATATATATATATATATATATATATATATATATATATACAGGGCTAGATTTGAGGCGGAATGCGCCGGAACGGCGTTGGTACCTCTCTTTATCAATAATTTGGAATCCCCCCCCCACATACACCCCGGAAGGGTATCGTTCCGGCACCTCTATTTCTAGAAATCTAACACTGTATATATATATATATATATATATATATATATATATATATTGTTCATTCATGCACACGTATCACGCGAATTACAATTAATTAAACAAAGCAACTAAAAATGCATTTTTTGAACCATATTTGGCGATACATCACTTGCGCCCGGCTAAAGGAAAAGTACCCAATTTTGACATTAACTTTTTTAAATTCTTCATTAACTTTATTAAATTATTTTTACTACTATTTTTATTCATTTTATGTTTTTTTTTATTCTATATCCTGATAAAAATGTTCATCTCTATAAATGCGCAAGACCACTTATTAAAATAACCAACCATACATTTTTACCAATATTTATTACAACGCATTTCCTTTGCGATTATTGAGCCAGAAATTAAGTCTCAAGAACGGCGTAAAATACCTAGGGTTGGGATGGGGGTCCGCACAAAAAATGTTGTTCAAGAGGGGGTCCTCGGACTACATAAGTTTAAGAACCTCTGCTCTAGGTGAAGTCGCCTGATACTAGTACATATACCTTTACAGATAAATTTCGATACAGGGTATGTCAATCATTCGTAATGGGAACAATTTAGCGCTATGCCTGTAGTCAAAGAGATCACAGATGAAAAACCAACAACTATACCCGAATCTCTAATGTATAATGGAGAAATATCGCATAGGAATATAATTTCCGTTTACGCCTAAATATATCTGTTTAGTCCTAATCGGTTTTGTTAACAGGCGTCATTACATTTTATTAACAATTTCATAGATTTCGAGTTCGGGGATAATTCAGCAATAATTTTGATAAGCCAAATGGGATACAATGCTAATTAGTATAACACCGGAATATTGATCCGAGTGCCTAATTTTGTATTCATGAGTTAAATCGTTCAAGCGTAATTGCTTTCAGTAAACAGATACGAATTGGGATGTGTTGCTGAACGGACTAGCTTAAAATGGCGTCTATCAATCGAGAAGTGTATTGAAAGCTGACATGATTAAAAGTAAAAACACTTCTTTCTCTAAATCTGTTCTCCATTGTCGCCAAAGAAAATCGCCAATGTTATTGTAACCTTATCGGCATGGTCACTGATCCATTTTTCGACCATTTCTTCAATATAGCGAATTATTATTCCTTATACGGAGTCCGAAAATGTGGTTGGTGTGGGAAGTTAAACAAATCAGTATTTGTCCACAGTTTTATATTTATAAACTGACTCATGCTCAATTAATTTACATTTAAATGATACAAGCAGTCTTCACGTGTTGTCTCATATCTTTTAACTCACTTTCTTTTCTTTGATATACTCGTATCATTAGAACAAAAGATAGGAAACGCAGTGTATGTAATACATATATGTAATTCTAAAACTCTGGTTGTTGGTGTCTATTTGTTTATAATTCAGAACGGGAAAAAGCATGCATTCAAGATTTTAAGAATGCATTCCTACGTTAAAACTGAAAAGTAAAATTCGTGAAATAAGAAATTTCTTATGTTTCGTAACTATCTTACCTCTCTTTCTTCTCTTGCAACTCTCTAAAGATGCCAATGCTTTAAACGCCGAAAACTTAAAAAGGTTCATGCGATATTAAGGGAAGAAGGGACCATCAACCTCGTTTATCTTTAATTTCGAATATTTTACTCTATATACCACATGAGTATAATTAATATTCTCTTCTACTACATTGAAGATACTTAGAATTCACAAATAAGTATTTTGTGGAAGAATAATCCATTTTTATCAAAAAATTCTTCAAAAATACTAGGATTTTTCAAAATGCTCTATGCGCATTTATTTTCGTCTGAATTATTCCAAACTTCTTGGAACTGTTAATGGAAGTGTTTATCACTAAATAGTGCGTAATTCTTTGAAATCACAAATATTTTGCAATTTTATAGACCATAAAATAAAGTAAAATCATGCAAAAACTTTTTAAAAAATAACAGACAGAATAGAAAAAAAAATGTTTTTAAGTCTTGAGATTCGTACAAAAAACTAAATGCACAATTATATTTATATACATATGGTAAATTTATAGTAAAAAAAAATTAAGGTTTTTAATCGGTATGGAATGCACGTGGAGCATTTTGAAAAAAAGTTAGAAATTTTGAAAAAAAAAATTTGGAAATAAGCATTATTCAGCCAAAAATTACTTATTTTGAACTCTAATGGTTTTCAGTGTAGTAAAAAAGAAAACTATTCTCCTTTTGTATATAGAGTTAACAACTTTAAATTAAGTTTGAAGGTTCCTTGTCCCCATAAGGAGAAATATGACCTCAGATATCAAATTTTATCGCATTATTAATTAGATTAATTATTTAAAAGAGTCGGAAATTTAAATCAAATATGTTTCTTACCTTTTCCTTACGGGGTGGGATAGCATGTATCCCAAGAATACAACCGAAGAATGAATGAGTGTGTATATATATATATATATATATATCTATATATATATATATATATATATATATATATATATATATATATATATTATATATATAAATATATATATACATACATATATATATATATACATGTATATATATATATGTATATATATGTATATATATATGTATATGTATATATACATGTATATATATATGTATATATATGTATATATATATATGTATATGTATATATATATATATTATATATATATATATATATATACTATTATATATATATATCTATATATATTTATATATACATATATATATACATATATACATATATATATATATATATATATATATATATATATATATATATATATATATATATATATATATATATATATAATATATATATATATATATATATAATTAATATATAACCCCCTTAATGGCCGTACTTACAAAGGGGGTATGAAATTTCCAGTTCTAAAAAGGCAATAAGAGAAATAGGCCCGTAAGCTAAGGGTTAACCAACATTTAGTTTTTCTTGCAGCGATCATTGAGTATTATTTCTTTACTTTACTCTCTTATGACTTTCCATATGATTGATGTTTCTTTCGCTGAAAATCTATTTGCGCTACAGCTAACTATTGAAAATATATATTTTTCATATATATTTTAAACAGAAGTTTGGGAAATCTATAATTCAACTTTCTTCTAAAAGTTTTTTTTTATGCTTATTCTTCTAAGAGAAACCTAATTAATGAATTTTCTGGAAAGAATATTTGAATTCAACCATTGAATGTCACCGGAAAAAAGATTCATAATTTATTAAAGGATGTCACTTTTTAATTACAAAGAGTCAAATTTATTCAGGATTGTTTAAGAAAAAAACAAATTTAAATGGGTTTCTAACGGCAAATATTTATAATATGTATCAAAATTTTGCATACGCAAATCCGTTTGAAATACAAATATGAGTTTCTAAAAAATTGCAAATAACAAAATGACAAAATTTCCTTTTGTTTTAAAAGAGCCAATATTAGCAAACAAGTCACAAGTTTATTGGAGAATTTTTTTTTTCGAGTAAAATAAATCTCCAAAGCATTTCAACGCGAAACATAACTTTTAATATGTTTGCCTTCCGAAATCAGACACACGAAAAAATTTTGAGTATTTTGAAGCTCAAGGTAAATAATGGTTCCTTGTTGCTTTATAAAGTAGTTATTCCAGTTTTCAATCCTATTCAAATTTTTTCTCGTGCATAATTAAATACGTAAAAGATTAAAATTTTCTCATTGATTGAAGAAACAGAGAGAGAAAATCAGGTAAGTTTTCTAAAAACAAATTGAAGATTACACGCTACTATGCACAGACATGGATAAAAATTATTTTCTGTATTTTGCTATTGAAATTTCATTCAAAATGATCCTTCAATTGTTGCCAAAAAAATAACAATAAACAAGTAATATATAAAAAAAAAATTTAAAGTCAATTCCTACTTAGGTCAACAAAGAAAAATTTGAGTGCGAACTAATAGAAATTGAAAAAAAGAATTGCCTGCCAGAACCTTGCCTACTGTGCGAGATTAGAAGGGGGGGGGGGGGAAAGAGAGAGAAAAAGTTTGTCCGGTTCGGGATTCGATCTCGCAACCTACAGGACGTGAGAAGCCCGCGATACTGCAGTGCTACCGTTTACATAGTAACAAGAGAGAAATTACTATTCAAGAGCAAGAGACGCTCTAGGTCTAAAAGTAAAATTGATTAATTAAATTTAATTAATGAATTAATATTTGAAAAAACTGTATTAACATCAAGTGTCGTCCACTACAAGTTTAAAAAAATGTATTTGAACTTGAGTGGATGAATAAAAAGTACTTTTATTAACGATTGAAAATTTGAACAAGATATATATAATCTAAAACTAAAATTGATTAATTAAATTTAATTAATGAATTAATATTTGAAAAAACTGTATTAACATCAAGTGTCATCCACTACAAGTTTAAAAAAATTTATTTGAACTTGAGTGGATGAATAAAAAGTACTTTTATTAACGATTGAAAATTTGAACAAGATATATATAGAGAGAGTGTGAACTAATAGAAGGAATTGAAAAAGACGAAACTGGTAACATTTTAAAAATTAACGTGAAGTTCATTTTAAGTAAAGGCACGACATTGTTTAAGATTCGTGAACGTTTTTACTTTTGTGTAAAAAACTCCCTGATGTTCTTTAACCCTTCAGCGGGTGTGCCAATTTTTGGAACACAGCAGGCGTGCGTTGCATAAAGTGCAACGTCTCTTTCAACCTTGATTATTGCTTTTGTAATAAACTTATATTTTTCAAATTGAAAATAATAATTCTGCTTTTTATGACAAGACATAAAATATTAATAATATTGAGATATATTTATAATTGAAGGCCCAAACAAGTTACGTTTCCAAACAAGTTATATGCGTTATCCATAATGGCAGAATGGGAATGGTTTATTAACTTGTTTGGAGATTAAATTTTTCAAGTTTCAAATACGCAACTAGAGGCCTATATTAGTGACTAGCCGGGCTTCGCCCCAGCTGTCGAATCACTTGACACTTGAATCACAGTTCACTTAAATTTAATTTTTTTCCACTAATAATTGCCGAAAAAATCCTCAAAAATCAGTACATCTTCAAATGATCTATTTGTGATTAAAAAGTTTGAATTAAAAGTATGAAAAATAGAAAAATAATTAAAAATTAGACACGCGATGAAACATTTCTTTTCGGTGATTCATTTTTTAGTGACAATCACGCTGTGTTACATTGTAAAACATGGCGGGTTGTTTTGCTCTTACTAAATATGTAAAATTTATGTACTTTCTTTTTTTAAAAAATGCATCGATTTTAATTTTTTAAAACATGGCGGTTACGTTTTGTATCGGTGGAGTATGTATTTATAATTGAAACATCTCTAAAACTATAAAAGTAACAGAATAAATGTATGCAGAAAAAATTATCAGCTTTTAGAGCTCTTTCTAAATATGTAAAATTTATGTACTTTCTTTTTAAAAAAATGCATCGATTTTAACTTTTAAAACATGGCGGTTACGTTTTGTATCGGTGGAGTATGCATTAGAATTAAAATATCTCTAAAACTATTAAAGTAACAGTATAAATGTAATCAAAAAAAATTATGAGCTTTTAAAGCTCTTTCTAAATATGTAAAATTTATGTACTTTCTTAAAAAAAACATAGATTTTAACTTTTAAAACTTGGCGGTTACGTTATGTATCGGTGGAGTATGCATTTAGAATTGAAACATCTCTACAACTATTCCTAGCTAACTTCGCTAGCTACGCTCAAGCCATCCGTGGAACATATTATGTACTTCTGGCCCCACAAAAGAAAAAAAAGGCCTACAAATGCATTAAATTCAAGTCAATAAATTCCCGTCAATTTTCATTCCCGTCGCTGCCGACAGATGGCTGCACCATACTGGATATTGATGATTTGATTTCTCAGCGGTTGAGTGATTTTATAATTAAAATATCTCTAAAACTATTGAATTAACAGAATAAGTGTATGCAGAAAAAATTATCAACTTTTAGAGCTCTTTCTAAATATGTAAAATTTATGTACTTTCATGAAAAAAACCCATCGATTTCGACATTTTCAAACACGGCCGAATTTCATAACGGATGCCGTACAGGAAACGGTCTACCCGGAATTATTCCCCGATCGACAAAGTTATCCTTTAATTATATAGATACGCTACAGCTCGAAGTTTCCTACGGTATCCCACAATTTCCTAGGATATATACTGTGTGAATTATACGCTTTGGAGTGAATAAAAGTAAAATACACATGCATCTGGCTATACGTTAAGTGTTTCCTTTTCAATTTTTTTTCTACTAGAGATATTCCTCGACTTACAACCGAGATAGGGACCGAGACATTGGTCTTAAGTCGAGTGGTCGTAAGTCGAGTTTCAAACATTTTTTTTATATATGTACATACATATATTTTTTACTTTCATAAGTAATATAAAATAAATTGTATTTAGAGGACACTAAATTATTTCGTCATCACTACTTATTATGTAAGTACAGTCCATGGTTCAGAATTGCAACAGAAGATACGTTGCCAGTTTTTTTAACAAATTTATCCAAGGTAGTTTGAACAGTTTGCGGCTTCTTTTCCTTATATATTGTTTGATAGCGAGCCAGATTTTCCCGAATACGAGGATCTACACTCGTGAATCTTTCTTTCATTTGGATCTATTGCTTCTAATTGTTGTAGTCCTTTATGAATACTAGCTGAAAACCCGCGCTTCGCTACAGAGTCACATCCAAATAAATTCAATTGTCAATGTATTGCAATTAATGCCAGAATAGTTTAAATATATTTATAATAAATACAATGATCAATGTATGCAATTGATGTAAAAAAAAAAAATGAAAAAATTATTATAAAAAAATCGGCAAGGGGTATTTTTATAGACAAAATAATGTAGAAGAGAATATTCAAATTAAATCTAATAGATCATACTGAAGAATATAGTAGTTTGAGGAACATATCTTTTACAGTATTTTATATTTTTTGGATAATGTCCAATCGTCTTCCGCATTAGCAGGAAAAAAAAATATTTTTGTCTATTTCGTTGCTATGAACGTGACGATAAATTAATTTAAAGTACCAGAAAAAGAAATCACGTGATCAGCATTTAATAAATAAAATTTTAAAATTAATCTTTAAAAATTCACCAAAAATCAGAAAATGGAGGTAAAGATTCCGGAAAAGATCTCATTTTAAAGGAATTTTTATGATTTTTCTCGTGATATAAATTTTATAACCCTCAAATTATTATTTTAAATGCAAACTTTAAAAAAGTTCAAAAACAACTTAAAAATTTTATTTTAAAAATCTAAGAAGAATTTTTCAAAAATCTCTCTTAGTTCACCCCTACACCATAAGAAGAATCGCCATGCAAAATTTCAGGCCCTTTAGGTCCAGCGGTTTGGTCTGTGGCGGTTGTATGTCAGTGAGTCAGTCAGTTACGGAACTGTTTTATATATATAGATTAGGGGAAAGCTTGAGAAATGAAAGACATCTATCAATGAGATAACTATGTGTGGTGTGTGTATGATTCAATGTCAAATTATCTTATTGCAATAACATCTGATTTTTCACTAATTTAGCTGGTTGAATTTTTATATTGATTAGTAATATTGCGAATCTTAAATACTAATAAATATTATACAACGGAGAAATATATAAACGTTTCGTCAAAGTTTTCAACAGTTCCCTAAAACTTCCTATATGAGTAGAATATACCTATATGTAGAATATGCCTGAGGCAAAAATTAATGGCAATATATCTCTCCTCAAAAAAATGTTCAATTTCTAAACTATTTCTAATTATTAGTCTCTCTGAAAGCAATTTTTTAAAAAAGTCCATAATATTTACCAAACAATTTCCTTAATTCTTCACTAATTAAAATTATTTTTTCTCATTTTATCCATTTAAATAACTAAAAATTCTTTTTGCGCTTGTAATCAAAGATTTTAGATTCATTTCCGACCGAATGAAATGAACTTTGCCTTTTTGTAAGTAACGAAGTCATTTATCTTCTTTCACTGCGTTAAAATTCAAGTTGATACTTTCATCTTTTTATATTCATAACTGATTTCTTTTTAACTCACTACTATTAAAAGGAAATTACAAGAAAATTTCACGCCATTCCTATAGAAATCCTAAATTATAAAGAGAATAAAAATTTCCAAATTTTGCTAATCGTCTCCTTTCTCAAAAAAAAAAAAAATGCCCTTAATTAACGTGAAACAGAAAAAAGCTGTAAAACTTCAAAGAGAATGGAAAATCTTGGAAATGTTTGATTAAAAGTTATGAATTTGGGTACTGTGTCACTGCTCACAGTTCTTCATCCGTATTTCAAAGCGAGTTATTAAAAACGTTTTTGAGTTGTAGTGAAAGGTCCTTTTTATCGGTCTTTTGGGGGATTTCAGTTTCAAATTTCTTGACGTAACAATGGGGAAGTTTTACGATTCAGTATTTATGCAGAGGCCCAAAAATATCTTAGGATAAAACGAAACCTTACAATGCTTTTATCGTCCAACTTTTAGATTTGGATATCGTACTATGGTCTTAATACTTTTGGGTTTTGGTGTATTGATTATTGAATAAAAACAATGACGTCATGCACGTCATTGCATTTATTATTGTGTTTTTATATTCATTATGTGTCATTATTGAATTTTTACCATGTTTTTATTAACTCGCTTTCTTGTTTGTTTGTTTGTGTGTGTGTTGTTCACTACAAATCTTGCAATCGATTTTTAACTAACTTCCCGGCTAGCTAGACATTTGGAACTTTTAGAATAGCTCAGAACATACATTCTTTGACAGATTGCATTCTTTTCAGATGACATTCATTCAGATGACATGCATTCTTTTCAGATGACAATGCATTCTTTTAATACCTTTAGCCGAAAAAATTCGCAAGGTGGCGCTTCGATCGAATTCAATGCTTGCACTTTTGCGTAACAGCGTTTGACGATTTTGAAAACAGAATTTAGTTCGTTTACAAAAATATTGTGCGAATATTTTTAAAAAATTATAAAAATTAAAGTTTATAAAGTCTGTGGATAGAGGAAACGACTAAAAGTGATTAAAATTAAATAAAAGAAGTGAAAAAGAATAATTAAGTGAAGATTTG
The DNA here is from genome assembly GCA_907164885.2 of Dolomedes plantarius. Taxonomy (NCBI): domain Eukaryota; kingdom Metazoa; phylum Arthropoda; class Arachnida; order Araneae; family Dolomedidae; genus Dolomedes; species Dolomedes plantarius. Next base: position 10,826,645 of record OU015497.1, on the reverse strand, counting down.
AGTAATTAAGAGAGAATTGTCAAGTTTATATGATTCGAAAGAAAATTTAAAAGCGTGGTATATAAAAAGTTCTTTTTATCCTGTAATTATATTATTGTGTTTGTGCATTTATTATTGCATTTATTATCACGAAAAAAATCAAAAGGATTCGCGGATAATGTGAAGTAAATTTATATCATTGAATTATTAATCAAAGTATGCTTTACATTTTCTATAATTACGTATTTTTAATATTTATTTAATTTTTTTATATATTAAATTATATATTATATGACATTGTTTTGTAAGGTGTCAAACTGTCTTGCAAGGATGTATTTACATTGCTTCTATTCGCTTCTACCAATTTGCGTGAGAGTGTGTTTCAAAATGAGTTGTTATAATAACCTTACAACGATTAACCATTTCCTTACGGGTGGGATAGCATATATCCCAAGAACGGGCCCAAGAATGAATATATATATATATATAATATATATATATATATATTATATATATATATATATATTATATATATATATATATATATATATATTTATATATATATATATGTATATATATATATATGTATGTATATATATATATATATATATATATATATATTATATATATATATATATTATATATATATATATTATATATATATATATCTATATATTATATATATATGAATGATGTATGTATGTATATATATATATATATTATATATATATATATATATATATATATATATATATATATACATATACATATATATATATATCATATGCATACATATATAATATATATTATATATATATATTATAATATATATATATATATATATATATATATATATATACATACATATATATACATACATATATACTACATATATATACATACATATATATATATATATTTATATATATATATATATATATATATATATATATCTATACATATACATATATATTATATATACATATGCATACATATATATATATATATATATATATATATATATATATCATACATATATACATACAATATATACATACATATATATACATCATATATATATATATATAATATATATATATATATATATATAATTATATATAACCCCCTTAATGTCCGCTCTTACAAAGGGGGTATGAAATTTCCCATTCTAAAGAGGAAATCGGAAAAATGATCCCCGTAAGCTAAAGGTTAAGACACGAAATATGATACGAAATAGCACACTCCAATGTTTCGGTAAATATTGAACAAATATATTCGAGGTCTAGGCTCACCCCCGTCTTACTCATTTTTTGCTATTTTAATTTTATATACCGCAAGACTTTGTGACTGCAGGGGTAATTTTGTGACATTTGTAGTAATTTTTTAGTATTTCGGATCTCGCGCCAAGCCCGTGATACCGGGAATGCAAAGAACAGCGCCAACATCTTGTCCGTTACACAGACACCTAGTGGCCAGTGTCCGAAGCTTCTGCGCGCCATTTCTCTTCGCTGGCCAGTGTATTGTCCAAACCTGTTGTCAAGCTATTGACTCAAACTTCGGAAACTTTCAGTGCTGAAGGCTAACACCTTATACAATGAACTACCATAGGTAGTTATTTTTATTGTCAATACGTTGGTTAGATTGTGGATCGATATAACTTTTGTGTAGTGATATTCCGAGAGATATGTGAACATAACCTAAATATCGAAATGTGACGGAGTTACTTTGACACATTGACATTGTCACAAAATAACCCACAAAGTCGACCCACCTCCTCCAGCCCCTCGATGTTGCATTTTCCGTCTCTAAAATACCCCTCGAGAGAAAAATTGACTATCTGGAAGAAAACTACCTGAAGGAGAAGAATGTGCCGAAAGACGAATTTCCTCATCGTCTCAAAGAACTGATGGCTACCCTGGATCCCAGGTGTCTTTGATGTCGAAGATATAGATAAAGCTATCCAATATTGTAATAGGTATATATAATGTTTCAAGCTTTGATAAGCGTTTTACTGTCTAACTTTGTGTCAAGTAATTTCGCCAGGTCAGCGCGATAGCACGCGCTATGGCAGCATAAGTAGTGAACAAGGTGGAAAGAGTATCGCGGTAAAATGTTCATTATGGGTCCAGTGCCTTTTTATTTAAAGATAGTGGGTAGCATTCGAAAAAAAGTTGCTCTAGATCATTACTTCAATTGGGTGTATTTCTTGCAGCACTG
>OU015497.1:10778606-10821106 GCA_907164885.2 Dolomedes plantarius | reverse complement strand
AAATTGTAGTGGCAGCCAATTCAGCGGATTCAATCCTGGAAGGCCTTAGGTGCAATGTCGGGCCCTGTCTGCTGCGTTTTGGAAATGGAAATCAATTGTTACAAAACATGAGCTTTTTCAAATAAATAATGTTATTTTTATTTTATTTTTGTTATGTAAGTGAAATTTAAAAATGCAAAAAATTCGGTAAATTGAGCTTTGAAAATAGAAATATACGGATGTGAAATTTCAAGAAAAAATATCTCCGAACTTCGAAGTTCTGTATGTCGTTTCCAGTTCAAGAGCTTGATTATTTCGCTATGTAACGGGAAAATTTTACTTTTTCTATATATTTTGATATTTTAAAAAAAGAAATACATTAAATTAAAGAAAGTAAAATGGGCCAAAGTTATATTTAACGATTATCATACAGTTTAAAATCAACCACCTCAGAACCTAATCCAAATCCTCGAACATATTTTTAGAAATATTTACACAAGGTACTATTTATATAGTAACATAAATCTATATCACCTGCATGATATTAACATTCGAAATTGCAATTTAAGAATCGAATATTTCAATATCTATTCATACCAGTGGGAAATATTTTGCATATGGATATGCAAATCTAATATACGTCCTACTAACGTTGGAAGGCTAACTTAAGGCTGCTATGTACTAAGAAAAAAAATCGTATTTCCCTTTTCCTCTTCTTTCAGACTCTTGTGGTGGGAGGAGTCCAGTTGACAGTTCGAAAGTAAAGGTAAGGGAGAAACAAAAACAGTTCAGTTTGCAGAAACAAGAAGAGATAAGGACGAAATTGCACAAGAGGAGCAGTTGTTGATCGTGTCCAGGACGATGTAGGGAAAGCTGCTCCACGTGATCACCTTCATTCACCTGCAAACTTTCAAGTCGATGGACAGTGTGTTCAACAGCAGATCGCAACTGATCAGTTGTGAGGCTTCGCACATGAAGCGTCATGGAGTTATTTAAGTCGTTCAACGTAACAACACCTCCACGACAACGTCTGCAAACGTTTTATACCCTAACGTGTTTTGCATAAAGCTTCCTCTACTTCCCAAGCATGCAAATCTCGACATTTTTCTCCTACAACTGACAGCTTTTCCCGGTTTTACATTTTGTTACTCATAATTCTTGTTCTGGATTGTTAATATTGTTTCTGTATTCCGTTTTGGTCGTTTATTGTGTTAAATTTCATGTTTTTCCCGAAAAGGCGCCCTCTAGTGGACATTTTGGAACTAAAATTTTTTTTCGAAATTCCGTGAGCGCATCTCCTGTATAGCCCATATACGAAATTTCGTTGCATTCCGTTCACCCGTTTGCGCTGTACGATGCCGTTTATTGGGGAAGTTCAATTATAACCACCCGGTATATATATATATATACTAAACAGTTCCGTGATTGACTAACAGATAACGCATAGACCAAACTGCTGGACCTAAAGGCTAACATTTTGCATGGCGATTCTTCTTATAGTGTAGGGATGCACTACGAGATATTTAAAAAAAATTCTTCTTAGATTTTTTAAAATAAAATTTTTAAGCAGTTTTTGTAACATTTTTTAAAATTTAAAATAATAATCAGGGTTATAAAATTTATATGACGAGAAGGACCAATAAAATTCCTTTAAAATGAAATCTCTTTCGAATCTTTACCTTCATTTTCTGATTTTTGGTAAATTTTTAAAAATTAATTTTTAGAATCAAATTTATTATATGCTGATCACGTGGTTTCTTTTCTTTTTGTGATACTTAAGATAAATTTTGCGTCCCATGCATAACAACGAAATAAATTGACAAAAAAAAATTAAAATCCAGTAAATGATAAAGTTTAACCACTAGACTTATTAAGATGGAGGTTTTTTAAGAATTTAATTCAAAATAGTATGCTTTAGAGATATTAAATTAAACCTATACATAAAACAGTCCCGTGACTGACTCACTAACAGCCCTCGCACAGCTCAAACCGCTGGACCTAAAGGGCTGAAATTGTGTAATAGCACTAGACTACAAGTCAGAGCCCTGCATAAAAATTTAATCGAAGCCATTATTTTAACCGGGTGTACTCAAGGAGATAAAGTGTTCGTGTCACGCATTCCTCTAATACCCAATGACCTCGCCTTTGACTTCAGAGACTGCAATTTCCCTTCAAAGTATGCTTCGCCATGGCGATAAATAATAAGTCTCGAGGCCAAACTTTAAAATACGCTGGCGTAGATTTAAGAGAAATTGTTTCTCCCACGATCAGTTTTACGTAATTTGCTCACGCGTAAGTTCGCGGACGAGCTACTCCGTAGTACGGGTATTCAGCTAGTAATTTAAATAAATACGCAATATGATCTTTTCCCTAGGAAAGTAGTATACACACACACAGATATATATATATATATATATATATATATATATATATATATATATATATATATATATATATATATATATACATATATATATATATATACATACATATATATATATATATATATATATATATATATATATATATATATATATATATATATGTATATATATATATATATATATATATATATATATATATATATATATATATATATATATATATATATAAAGAAAGAGAAAAGAGAGTTATATAAAATTGCAAATTCAATTTGACTCTTGCTGCGTTTATTTCTTATTGTTGGATAAATTCCATGCTCTTTTGAACCGTCGAATGTTTTTTGTTTCTTTAGTGTTTCTTTTGACTTCTTCGTTTTAAGTATCTTCAGGGAACTGCAGTGCGTCTAAAAGAAGTAAGTAATTCTGAATTTCTCTTCGAAAATAAGTTGGCAAATTCGTGAATCAATTACTTATGCTGTAAATTTGGATGAAACCTTTGTAGCGTATTTGGATTTTTAGTTCAGTTTCAGAATTGGAAAACAAAGTAATATTTCTATTGAGATCATTGGTTTCGATGTATATATATATATAGTTTTACGCCAGAACGAATTACTTTTAAATGCTAGTCACTTATGTAAAAATAATAAACTCTGGAGAAAATTTTGATATATAGTTTCGACGAAAGGTATATTTAATGTCAAAATGTAGCAAGCAGTATATGTTTTCCTTTATATGCTTAGATATATTTGAGTTTGAGCTACATTTAATTATTCTTTCGTAAAAATGTAGCAGAGATATTCCTAAACTTGTATACTATCTGAAATACAGTCCGTAATTTTTAAATAACTAGATATGTCTTGTGAATGCTTCGGAAATCGAGGGGAAAAAAAGACTATTGATTGAAATAATCAAATTGTCTACAGGCGCTTTCTGAATCGATATTCTGGAGAGGTAAAAGTACAGCAGCCTTTGCTGACTGGAATCATAGATAATAGAATGATTTGGTTATTTTTATCGATTCACGAATATCTCACCAGTTTGTACACAAAAGTGTGGGGAAAATCTTCGGTTATTTTAAGTCTCTTATAGAGTCAGGAATTTCCTTTTCACCGCTTGCGCTTTGAGTTTATTTCCCTGGAAGCATTTTTGAGTATGGGATACAACACAGCCACCAAACAAAAATACGGATTGATTCAATGCAAAGGTAAGTGACACGTTTCTTCGAAGTTTTCAATAGAAAATTGCTCCTTTTGGTAAAAGAAACAAAATGTCAATGAATAGGCTTTGAATAAGGACAGTCTACAAAGGTATTGATTTTAACTCAAAAACAAGGGGCTGTAGCGTACTGGAAATAGAGGTTATTTTTCCCGAAACCCCACAAGCTCTTGGAAAACACAGCTGCGTGTTTTCAAGGAATGTGTTGTTCGGTTCCACCGGTTTCGGAACCCGTGGGGGAATTAAAGACCGTTTCCCTCACAAGACAAACCACTAAAGCTGTCAACTTAACGTTTCGAAATGTAATAAAGTTCGGCGTCTCAAGAAGAACTGTCAGCCGATAATCTGGCGGCTCCTCCACCCCTTCTGAAAAATCCAGACATTGGGAGAGACGCTTCATAGATTCCGCACAGTGTAGACGTGTTTTTCCTAGGCTCCTGTGTTTTTGGGCTGAGAATGGGCCCTGGAGCGTGTATTTGTGAGTCTGCACGTAAAATTGAGAGAATTGTGTCGAAAGCGTTTAATGTTTAATTCTTTTTGTAAATAAATCTTGTTATGTTTTGTTTTAAAAAATTGGCTTTCGTTTTAATTAGAACTCTGTCTTTCTTTGGTATGGATCAATAGTAGTAAAAATTTAAAAATGCCTCAGAGAGTAACCAGCCTTGTCGTGATGCCACAGGGCAAATCAATGCTATTGAAATTTTCGAGTTTTTATTGCAACAGTATGCTTTTAGTAAATTTCCATTACGCGTGTGAAAAAAGTCACCTGTCATGCATAAGGATCGAAAAGCTAAGATAAAAACTTTAACTATTTGTATGCTAGTGACTTTTAAAGCGATATTATATGATTACTTTATTGTTATACAACAATTCAGTCCTAGTAATTTCTCAATAATAAAAAAAAATTGTGCGGTCGGGGGACCCCCGTCAGGAACAAAGTTCCTTACGTTATTTTTCAACTCTAAACGTGATTTAATATGTAGATTTCTATTGATTATATATATATTCTATTGATTATATATATGTATATATATATCCATATATATATATACATATTATAATATAGTATATATATATATACATACTGCACCATTCCAAGAATGAGTGGGAATAGAAACGGCCAGCGCTTGTGCAGGGATTTGAACAAGGGACCTCTCGCTTCGTAGTGCGACAATCCGATACTCCGTAGTCCGATCCGATAACCATTCAGCCACAGAGTCCTTCAGAAAAAGCTCTTATGAAGGGGGCATAACGCTTTTTCGTTACGTGACGATTCCTGCCAGTTCACTCTACTGAAAGCCGCTTAAAAGAACTTCGTTCCAAAAATATGTGTTTGTTGTTATTGAGAGAATGAGGTTCATGCTTTTGAAAAATCTCTGATTAACAAATCTCATCTGTCGTACCACATTCATTCCTTTATATTCACCGATTAAAAAATCGATTTATGACTTATAGAGGCTTTGGACCCATCATGCTAAGGCACTGCAGGCTGGTGTTCTAACAACTAACCTATTCGATCGAGAAGTATTGACCAACCTTACGTTACCACTCACAGGAAACTTGTATGGAAACACAAACAGGAACAAATGACGTCTTATTAACCACACTATAATAAACGACACCCTCGTGTTTCGGACTAATTAATATTTTATCCAGGCCAACGAGCATTAAGTGAGATTGTCACTCTAAATTGGGCATCATCAATTGTTCACTATGATTTGAGCAGTTGTGAATTGGTCACTGTGACAATCACACCTAACGATCCTCGGACTGGCGAGGAACTATTAATCAGTTCGGAGCATGTCGCCATCTTTTTCATTAGGCTGCGGTCGTTAAGAAGTCATTTGTTTCTGCAGTCGTTGATAACGACAGCAAGCCGGGAGCGAGTATCTATATCTCGAAAACAGTATCGTACCATCTGAACGGTGGGAAAATGCCCTTGTCTCGTCATTTTATCCTCTCATATGAGGCGGTGAAAGGCAAAGTGGTGTAAGTCAGTAAGTCAAGTGGTGTAAGTCAGGAGAGTTTTATATCAAAAACTACAAAAAATTCCACGATAAATTGAATACATTATAATTCCTAATAACTATTATAATATTTGAAATAATAACTATTTGCAATTCCACTATAAATTGAACATGGAGATTACATTTTTGCCCTCAAATGAAAAAAGTTGAAAATGTGACTTACACCACTTTGCCTTTCATCGCCTCATATACCCCCTTGCCTTCTCTTCGAGTCCAAATACAGAGTATGTCATAAGGGTATACTTTTATTGATTCATTTTTGACGTTGATTTTTTTTACTTCACCAACGTTGGTCACAATAGTTCCCTCCATAGTCGAGCGCCAATGTAATGAGCATGTTAACCTGATCGTTGTGACCCGTTAAATAAATGTCTCGTAGAGTTATTCATAACTGGAGAAATGGATCTTATTTACATCTTGTTTATTATGCACTATTTACATCGGTTAATATATACATTCGTTTCGTTCCTTAGAACCATCATACATCGACTAAGGGGCGCGGAGTTCATAAATCAGTTCGATATAGAGACCCTGTCTCTTCATTCTGCCCCTCAGTCGCGTCGTTTATGCCAAAAGTCAGTCTATCTTTTTCTCCGGTCTCCTCTATTTATCCCTTTTTCTGTCTGTCTTTCTGGAACAATCTAGATCTTTCCCCACTTCGAACCCCCGTCTTCCGGTTCCTTTGTATGCTCGGTTTCCTTTCTACGGCCACCTACGGCGATTTCACCGCCGTCGGCTTTTCGCTTTGTGAATACCGCTAACGGCCTTTGCCAATCATTCTAAATTATGTGTCCACATCACCTATTATTGGTCATTTTCAAAGGCGCATTCCACTTCGCCACCTGTTTGCGTTCTTTTGAGCTTATTGATGGTCCTGTCGCTCACCTTAATTCAGTCCCAATTAGAAATGCCGGACGCGAGTCTGACAGAGCACTTGCAGGAGCGGGGATCAAATTCGCGTCTCCAAGCGTTGACGTTGCGATTCCGTGAACTCAGTGGTTCCCAACCGTAGAAGTCTGCGTACCACTAAGCCAGAAACTGAACCATGTGCGGACCACCACCCCCCTACTGACTTGAGGGTGGGACCTTCCGGGGGGTATGGGGGTATAGAATATCCCTCGGGCAAAAGTGATAGAGGATTAACGTACTTACATTCTAACTCTCATATTCTAATAATAAAATAATTATGTTAAACTTTTCAGAAATTTTAATTCAACACCTGATAGTCATCGCATATGTTCCGCCCATCTAGTTCAATGAACATTGCTTTCAATATATTTAGCAAATTTTTCATATGCAGTGCCGGGCCAGTCCCGAGGCTCTCGCGGACCACCGGTTGGGAACCACTGCGCAACTGATCTACGTCACGGATGTATGAGGAAGTGTCATTTCTAATAGTCCTCCTCAAACACCAGTTAAATCGCTTGAAATTTTTAGACTTTGCTTCCCTTTTAAGGCCATCAGGAGGCCGAATACTATATCTGATAACAGAGAGCGATGACTGTACTTCAAAGAATTGGGAAGAGTGGGACCCAGTTATTGGACCCAATGAATTTTGCGACGAAATTTATACAGTCGATTCCGGTTAATCGGACGACATCGGGACGCGATCATGTTGGTCCTAATATCCGTCTGGTCCGAGTAAACGAATATGCCCTATGTTACAAGACGGTATTCGGTCCGAATAAGCGGCTGGTCCTATTAACCGGATATGCCCTATGTTACAAGACGGTATTCGGTCCGAATAAGCGGCTGGTCCTATTAACCGTATATGCCCTATGTTACAAGACGGTATTCGGTCCGAATAAGCGGCTGGTCCTATTAACCGATGGTCCGATTAACCGGAATCGATTGTATTTCAATAACCATGAGAGATTATCTCCAGTTGGGATAACATCCTTTTCTACTCCAGGTACCAACCGCAAATTCAACAGAGTAGTGCGTTTGTGGTCATTCAGCGGTGAAATAATGAAGGCCAGGTCTTCTGTTTGCCATGGCAATTCCGAACATTACACTTGAAATTCCACTGAACGTATGTGTCTAGAAAAAAGCTTTCGCATAATTTTCCTCCAACTCTGGGAGAAAAGGTGAATCGATGAAAATTTCTATTACCGAGTGGTATCAAATTCATCCTGCTGATTTCCACGCACTGCTATCAACATCGTTTGATTATTAGCGTCCCAAGACTTCAGAAAGGGGATTCGGGGCTCATGGATATTCCTGTGGTGCCACCTCATAGGAAGAAGTGTTAGTTCACATATAGGATGCACCCAGGGAAAAAAAGTAGCCCATAAAAATGGCTGTTTTGTATCGGCGAATGTCGATCAATGCCTACCTCATTGAAAATTAAAAAAAAAAGTTTCAAGCATTTGAAGTTGACTAAGGGCTCGTATTCATTGCTTCCGGAGCATAGTGTTCTTCCTTTGGCACCGTCATTATTGACATTACCGGGGACTGGTTTGACATATGACTTGGTCCTTGCGTTGACCTCTTCGATTGTTGATTTTTTTTCCTTTGACGCTCTGACGCGGAAGCAATGTGACCAAGGCCTGAGGTAAACTCTATTAGATGCTGCAATATGTTGGACTCGGGGTAGCGAAAAACAGAAGATATTCAGTGTCCAGCTTACTGAATTAATAACACATTTATTTTAAATTCTTGATTAGATGAGTTGTACAGTTTAATTACAATTTTGGTTAAACAGCCTCTAGACATAGAGGGAACTGGTCTTCACAGTAGCCCGTAATTTATCTAACCAGACATCAGCAACGAAACGCAATTCTTCAGAATTTTCCAAGGTTCGCGGGATGCGAATCTAATAAACCGTGCTGGTCTCAAAAGATGCAAGATGATTTCTTAACTACAGGAATTCTCCAGGTTTCTATAAATTACCAAGTCCGAGGACTTAGAAAGGTCGGCACGAAGCCTCTAGAACGTTTGGTCTGAAGATAAAATACCTCCGGGAAGGAGTGTAGTGATCGGCCACTGAAGGACCTCTGAGAATTGGAATTCTCTAGATGAGATCTAATCCAAGTCTAAAATCTCTTGATTTTTTTTCTTTCCTCTTTCGGAAATTGGCGCTCCCAGACACGTGGCGCGACTTAGTCTCCGGTTGGTCGGACGACCGTTGTGACGTCAGGGTTCTCTCCCCTGATTGGTTTCGTCGATGGTGACACGATGGTGTCTCGTTGAACAGCTGATTGAACCGACCATTAGTTAAGGTCCGCCAAGGGCGTTACCTGGGAGTTACTTCTTTCTCTTGTAATGTCATTTCGTAGACTATATGGCGTCGGGTCAAAGAAATTGCCTGTTTCACCTGGCGAGGGGTGTCATTGCTCCGTCTGGTGAAACGATCTATTGAGAAGTCCGTAATGGAACCTCACAATGCCTACTGTTAAATGATGTCGTATTTATAAAATATTCAAACTGTTATTATTTTTTCATTATTTATCGGACGTTCTGATGTCACGTCACGCTGTACTTTGCATGTATATTCCAAAATTCTATTAATTTTTCATCAGTCCTGAAGTGTCACTGTTATATACGAACAGTTGTTCTCTAAAATATGGCATATTTTATCATACCTTGGAGAATTTCATAAAATGCAGCGAAGACATTATAACGGATAACGAAGATAATGATAAAGTTATTGAAAAATTTCGCATTTAGGAGACCTCAGGTGGTGAGAAATTACTCTCTCCAGAATGTATTACGTTTGAAATATTCCTGTTCTTTTCAAAAGTGTAAGGAAAGATGAACAAAACCCGAGCAGTGATAAATTATGTACATTTTTACAGTTAAGTGCACTTTACAATTTATCATGCTTAAAATTTCGGAAACAACCGATGTCGTTGCAAGTTCCTATTCATTTATTTTTGAAATGTCTCTTTTCCGTGACCTTTGCATCTCGGAAAAAAAACTCGTTTTATAAGAATATTAAGTTTTGCGCGAGAAATATTTCTTATGCTATCAAATTTGTTTTGTTTGTAATCAACTCGTTTTCTCAGATCCGAAGGGAATTTTTTTTTATCTGTCGGCGTTTTATTTAACTATAAATATCAATATAGTGTTTTAAATTGATTTAATTTTATGAGATTCTTTAAATTAAATCCCATTTTCAGAATCTCTTTTCCATGAAGTTTTTGAGAGGAATGACGGGATATGGGATTAAGTAGAATTATAGAGGTTGTGAGCTATTGAATCAAAATTAACCCCCCTGGTTTAAATAAATCGCCGTTTGAAGAAGAAGAAGCGCCTTGTGCAAATGAGCGGCACTTTTCTGCTAGACGGGAATCTCCGTGGGTAGCGTACACGCTTAAGAGTGAGAGCGAAAACAGTACGAGGCGAGGTCGGACAGAGGCGAACGGCGAACGAAAAACAATTGGAGGAAAGATCGCTTTGCCGTGCAGCAGCCGGACATTATCAATTTTACCGAAGGCATTTTGAAGTTAGCTATCGTTCCAGAAACCTGGTGATAAAGTGAAAGCAGAAAGGTTAGTGTGACGTTTATGTACAAGCAGTGGCGTGGCTGAATTCTGGTAGGGTTCCCGTAATATAACTACCGGGATTAACACGCGCGATAAATAATTCCCCGTCGTCTGCTAGCAGTTGAGTACGGTATTTACGTAGTCTAATTGTGCTGTAATAAATAGTTTAGTGTAGTAAACCTCGTCGGATCTTGTTAATGGTGAGTTCATTGTTTAGTACAGTGATTTCCGCTTATAAGAATCACGTTTGTTATTACTGTTTTTGATTCTTATAAGCGGTTGATTCTTATAACCGAAATTTAGGTTTTTGGACAGGAACACACACACCTATATATACATATATTAGATAATTTACCATAAAATACTCTTTAATTTACATTAACTATCTTTTATTAAAATTATTTTTTATAGTTTTAAAAATAAAACTTAATTTTTAGATCTATAAGTAGATACACATGATTATAGTAAGAGAAGAAAAAAAAAACAATATTTGTTACAAGTTACAACATACCTGCTTAACAGTTTTAACATTTCAACTACAGGAAGGGAGCAAGAAAAAGTTTTCTACGGTAGTTTGACGTAATGAAGTTTTCAGAAGGCTGTTTATACCTCTTTCAATACTTATAGTCTTAGACGAAGATTTACTCGGACGGGTAAAGTTGCCCCCAGGTCAAGATAATAGGACAGTGTTGTGGTAAAGCGTTTAAGGGGAAACTATTATGTTATGTCAAATAAAGAAAGGGGTGAATTTTACGACTATATTCCATCCCATCTTATCAATCTTTCTTAAAAAAAAAAGAAAGAACTTCGTGCCTTTTGAGGGTTTAAGTACCTTTTTTGGAAAAATGAAAGGAAAGCGAAGAGTGTAAACTGATTCTTAAAACCGGTGGATTGATTCTTTAAAGCGAAAATTTTAACATGGAAATAATTCATTTGTTTTTGTTTTCGCGATATTGATTCTTATAAACGGTTGATTCTTATAACCAGTGATCACTATAAGCGGTGGTTACTGTATATACATTACCTTAAGGGTAAAGGAAACAGTGAACTTCGCAAGGTATAACAAAAATTAGGTTACAGGAGAAATATTTTTCTTTTCATAATTTATTCGGAACCACTATATAGCTGGAGGAGGTTCGACTGGAAACATTTTGCTATAAACGTAGTTACCTGAAAAAGAAACTGCAAGAAATATAAGCGATTTTTTTTTTCTTTTGCTGAACGGGACAGTTTTCCAAATAACTATGTATGCAGTTGCTCCCCTCCTTTATCGTCGAAGCAAAAGCTGTGTTCCTTTGAAACATCTCGAGAAAAATGAATTAAATATCACTGAACACGTACACAGCAAATGCGAAATTTAATTTTACAATCTCTTGCGCTTACAATTTTGAGCAGAACAGAGGCTCACTGCTTAGAAATTGTTTCCAAGTCGATTCGGCTGTTTTTTTCCTTATTTCGAGTCAACAGAGATCCAATATTTCTTGGGGTAAAATATTGCTCCAAATGGAACACGACGGATACTTCGAAAAAGGGCAGAGTCTCTCGATATTTCGATCCGGAAAGAAAAAAAGGTGTGTAAAATCTATTTAATAATTTTTGATTTATTTATTTACTTGAAAATTGTTTTGAAGATAAATAATTTCTTTCCTTGTGTCGTCGAACAAGGTGTATCAATATTGTCTCCAGGTGTGTACTTTGTGTGTAGGATTTATTTTAATGTAGGATTACGTTTCTCCTTAACGGTCCTCCTGAAAGCAAATTTTCAGACGCTAAAACCGTCCGTCCATACCTCGCGAGTTATAATTTTGGCAGCGCCCCAAACCCAATCTGCATCGCTTGGATAAGCAGTAAACAGAAAAGTACCAAAATGCTTCAAAATTTTGACATACATATATATATATATACATAGTACAGATATATAGATACATATATACATAACACATACATACATTTAAACATACAAAAGAGGTAAGCAACGATAAGTAATCCTATGTTAATAACACGCGGTAATTTCGTTAAAAGAGACTACCAGAATTTTTATTTATTTATTTTTGGGGGGGAAAATCGTAGATCTCTATACTAAATAGGTTTTTTATGCTAAATTATACACAACATACAAGGTAAGCTCATTAAGTTTCTGGCAAACAAAAATATTTAAACAAAACGTTCCCATATATAGCCAAGGTGGTAAAGGTGTTAGAAGAGCCATACTATTTTCTCTCGAGCCGCAACGTATTATACCATACCTCATAACAATTTTACAGGTAGTTTTTGGGGTTGTTTTTTAATCTGTTGTCGCCAGGTGATGGCCGAATGGCTAGGGCGCTGGCAATCGGTTCAAATCCTATGGGTTCGATTTCCACTGTTGGCATGGATGTTTGGACAGTTTAAAGCCGTTCGGAATCTGCTTTAAACTGTAGTTCCCGGTCTAATTAGCCCTCGTGTAGCAAAAAAAAGACCGTAGCGCTCCAAACCAAACTAAACTTTTAATCTGTTGTCCATAGAAAATGTTTTCAAAAAAAAATTTTTTTTCGTCAGGATTTATAAACCTTTCACTTTTGTAAGATTTTCGATCCCTATAAAGGAAAAAAAATATTTTTTGAGTATGAATTTTGATTCTGAAAAAAAAATCAGAATTTTTATTCTAACTCAAAACCCTGCAGATAGTTTATAATTAAAATAAAACTAATGAACGTCGTGCGATTTTATAAGAGTTACTTCTCAAAGGCTTTAAAACATAGTCTTTTAAAGATGGTGCAATGTCCTCATAGCTGAAAATAACCCCACGAGAGGCAGAATTATTTAAAAAACCACAACTTGTATTAAAAATTCATCTATTTACATTATGTACACTGTCAGGGAGACAATTCTAGTCTGCATCGGAGAGATTTCTCTCAAACATTCACAAAGACTCTTTCAGTCTTTAGCCGAGAAACGAATCCGCACCGATCAGCACCTAGGACAGCCTCTCGCTGAACACGTTGATTCCTGCTGCTGGCCCTCTCTCAGGCCCTCTCCCCGTATCCTGTTGTCAGGCGCCCCTATATATATCTTGGTTTTGCGGCGGTTTCCGAAGTTTTCGGCGGCTATAGACGAATGGTCCTTATTTCAGCTCCCCACGGGGGTCGTCTTCATTTCGGTGGAGCGAGCGCCAGCTAGTCGGGCTGATTCTTAGCCTTACCCATGGGGTAGCGCCAATCAGTCTTCCACGTTGTGACCGGCGTCTCGATAGACAGTCAAGCGAAGCGTCAGTTGGTTTCAGCTATATACAGGCTGTCCATAATTAAAGTCCCACTTTCAAAAGGCTGCAAAAAAAGAACCACTGGTCAGAATGACTTCAAATTTGAAATGAATATACTGGAAAAAGGAGGAAACGATTTGGCATAGTAAAAAAATTAGTTCCAAAATCTTCCTCCAGTATATTCAGTTCAAATTTGAAGTCATTCTGACCAGGGGTTCTTTTTTTGCAGCCTTTTGAAAGTGGGACTTTAATTATGGACACCCTGTATATGAAGGTCAATTTACACCGCAGTAGCCCGGAGGCTTACTTTTCCCCTGGTAATTAAATGTGCCACCCCTCAGTTTCTCGGAACAGGTCTCCCAAGAAAAAAAGAGCTATGGTTCGGGTAGTCTCTTCTCAGGAAAGGGAATCCATGACGTTACAATGGAAAGTAATAAATAATTCTATTCGGGCATGAATATACACCTGATATGAAAGTGCAGCAGGATATGGATAAACGACATATCATAAAAGTCGTATAGTAGGTCAAATGTAAGCGTCCTAAAAACATATGGTTTGTGTCATTGGATTCTAGAAGGTGGATAACAGGTTTTAATCCAAAATAAAATATAAAAGTCCTTTTTTATAGAGCTTTTGAGCTGTTTTGGGAGTTCCGGCTCTCTTAAACGAAGGTTTTGGCAAATATTGATTATAAATTATATTGATAATTGAAAATAACTCAGAAGTGGAATTAAAACTTTTCCGGTTTAAAAATGGCTCATTATCTATAAAATTGTAACAAACATACTGTACAGAAGAAAGTTTGACACTGTGGCCAACAAGTATATGGTAAGTATGCCGAATGAGACCCCTTTTGATTTTCATATAAAACTTGGAAAGTAAGTGAGGGATTATAGTACCAACTTGATATCCTTTTAATGCATGCATTTTACTACATATAACAATGACAGAAAAGGAAAATAACATTACAATTTTCTTGTATGAAATTATAAACACAAATGTTCCATATTTTGGGGTCTGAAAAAAGTAGTCCTAATATGAGACCCCCATTCTACAACTCTAAAAATGAATTAGAATTACTGAAAAGTTCGTAAAAAACAAAACTGGGCACAATAATTAGATAACAGTTACCTATGCACACTAATAGGTGAAAAAGAAAAGTGACATTTTAAACAAATTAGTTGGTTTACACTACAGGTTTTGTTTACTTTTTATTTTTAGATTCAAACTTTTCAAATTGTTAAAAAATAAAAAGTTCGTCAGCTCCACAATCTTCATGGGCCCACCTGAAACACCTTTTACATTGACGCCACTGCTCTCCCCGTTTGTCTTCTGAAAATAAACAACCACAAAAAAGGCATTCAGCGTCGTTTTCATCAATTCTATCATCACTGCTATCATGGAGAAAAAGTTTTTCATCATCTTCAATTCAGCTGAGAACTGATAGCTATAATGAGGCTTATTCGTTCTCTGTTTTTTACTAGTGTTGTATTTTCATCCATTCTTAATTTTCCCTTTCCTGTAGGGACCCCTTTGCCTTTTCCTTTCTCGTTATTGTTTCCTTATCCTTTTCTGATTTATCTTGATCTCCGTTTCCTTGTTTATCCTTTGATTTATTATCTTTTAGGTCTATTCCTTTTTTTTTCTTGTAGGAAACAAAGTTTTTTTTTCGAATATGCTGCAGTTCTTTTATTAATGCTATCAATAAATCTATTTTTATAGGGCGATGATGTTATAATATCGGCTTTACGGGCCCTACTTGGTTTCGAGGTGTTTTTCTCGGGTAACGTAGGCAAGGGATTTATTTCATCAGGAGTCACTAAGAACTGGTTTGAACTTGTTGTTAGATCAATACCTTCCACATTGTCACTACTGCTACATGGTTGTGGATTTCCCCTGGCCGTCATTGCATCTGCAGCTTCAGAGGAAACAAGGCTGTGAGAGTGAAAACTAATCTCATATTAGGCATGCTTTGGGGGTCTCATATTTGACACGACCATGTTGCTGAACACGCTAACGATTTTTTTAGGTTAGGATTGACGTTAGCTTAAAAAAAAAACAGGCGTGTTTACACTCCACGTTTATAGTTACCTATCCAATATTAACAGTTTTAATAAGAGTCTTACTCTGAGGATGAAAACAGCCAATGAAAATGGTGATGCAAAAAAGTCGACGAGCACACATTCAGGAAAAAAAAAATAATTGTACCTTTGTGTGCGCTTGCAAACACTCGACTGACTCACCGATTACGAATGATGCAATAGACTACTGTTTTATTCTCCAGTCGCCAGGTGGCAGTACTTGATACGTCCTGTAAGCTGGAGTCTCATATTCGGCATTCTTACCCTACAAAGAGAAACAGTGGAAATGTGAAAGTCTGTAACAGATGATTTTTTTTTTTTATCATCGACAAGGAACTTTTTTCTGCTGACAAATCCAAAATGGCCACTACCTACCAACATTAATAAATGAACATACCGCGTATATTGGCAATATCTGCTTTTGCTTTTACTTAAATTATAAAATAAAATCATATTATTACAGACTAGCGGCCAGTCCCGACTTTGTCCGGGTTCAACATAATATTATACCAATAAATTTCCAGTTGATAGCCAATAATTTGTAAATCTTTTTTTACCTTAATAATAACCTAAATAATACCTTAAATTAATTTTATGTTAGTTAATAATTAAAATAAATTTTTTAAAAGAAAAAGGCGTGCCGGAGAACGGCGAGGTTCGAATCGCTAGCGTCAGAACAGAAGCCCACCGCGATAGCACCACGATAAGGATCGTTGAAATCTTCGGAACAAAAAGCGGTAGAAGACAGTAGCGGAAACAATGGAGATTGTTAGGATTAAGCCCCTAACTTTATTTCTACTGATCAGATATATATAATATATAGCCTATGTCCATCTGGAATATTGTACCTTTCAAACAGTGAAATAATTTTTCAAATGGGTACGGTGGTTCTGAAGATTACCCTCCACGTACAAAATCGCTCTCTCTTTATATATAAGTACAGATAGCACCACGCTAAGGATCGTTGAAGACTTCGGCACAAAAAGCGGTAGATAACAGTAACGGTAACAATGGAGATTGTTAGGATTAAGCCCCTAACTTTATTTCTACTGATTAGATATACATAATATATAGCCTATGTCCATCTGGAATACTGTACCTTTCAAACAGTGAAATAATTTTTCAAATAGGTACGGTGGTTCTGAAGATTACCCTCCACGTACAAAATCGCTCTCTCTTTATATATAAGTATAGATTGACCTCCTGTGTTGTCGAGAAATTCATATATTTCTGGACTTTTATCGTGCTCAGAGAGAATTGTTTCGCGGCTATGTGACTGACAAAATTTTA
This sequence comes from Dolomedes plantarius, assembly GCA_907164885.2. Classification (NCBI taxonomy): domain Eukaryota; kingdom Metazoa; phylum Arthropoda; class Arachnida; order Araneae; family Dolomedidae; genus Dolomedes; species Dolomedes plantarius. The sequence continues at coordinate 10,804,405 of OU015497.1, read as the reverse complement.
ATCGATAATGCACGTGAGAGATTTTTAATTAAACTCTTTTTGTTTTCCGTTTCAATGAAGCAACTTTCATTTTTTTAAAACATTTTTGCTTAAATGTTTGAGTCATTCTTCCGCACCGATGTATGAACTTTTTGAAGTGGAGCTGAATTTACTTTTCTGGTTATAAAAGCTTTTTCCTTGAAGGAAAATTTACGGATTAAGGGAGAAAAGTCGTACGTTAATGTTTTCTAGCGGACGAAAGGCAAAGTCTTCAAGATAACCATTTAAAAAATGTTTTAGCTTTCTACAAATTACTTGTGTAAATAACATTTTAAGCAGTTTCAGAATATTTCGAGGTAAACAGCGAAAAAGGAAAGTGCTAAAAGCATTATCTTTTTTTTTATTCAAAGATAAAGCAAGTTCAGCAATTTCGTTTCGAAATACTGATTTTAGGAATCTAAAACCCTTTGAGGAAAGATATTAAGAGATATTTAACTTATATAATTATTAGCTGAAAACCCGCACTTCGCTACGGAATACATTCAAATTAAATACAACGGTCAATGCATGCAATTAATGCCAAATAAATAAATGAATGAATAAATAAATAAATAAATAAATAAATATATATATATATATATATATATATATATATATATATATATATATATATATATATATATATATATATATATATATATATATGTGTATATATATATATATATATATTTAGAATAAATACCATCTTCAATGTATACAATTGATGTAATATATATATATATATATATATATATATATATATATAAATCGTAAGGGATATTTTTATAGACAAAATAATGTAGAAGAAAATATTCAAATTAAATCTAATAGGACATACTAAAGAATATAGTACAGTTAATATAGTACAGTTTGAGGAACAAAGTATCTTTTACTGTATTTTAATTTATTTTTTTTTTGATAATGTCCAAATGTCTGCTGCATTAGCAAGAAAAAAAATTTTTTTTTGTCTATTTCGTTACTATGCACGTGACGATAAATTTATTTAAAGTACCAGAAAAAGAAATTACGTGATCAGCATTTAATAAAATTAAAATCTAAAAATGAATCTTTAAAAATTCTCCAAAAATAAGAAAATGGAGGTAAAGATTCGAAAGAGATTTAATTTTTAAAGAAATTTTTAGGATCTTTCCCGTGATATAAATTTTATAACCCTCAGATTATTATTTTAAAAGCAAACTTTAAAAAAGTTACAAAAAGAGCTTAAAAATTAAATTTTAAAAAATCTAAGAAAAATTCTTTAAAAATCTTTCTTATTGCCCCCCTACACTATTAAAAGAATCGCCATGCAAAATTTCAGCCCTTTAGGTCCAGCGGTTTGGTCTGTGCGTTATATGTCAGTCAGTCAGTCAGTTACGGAACTGCTTTATATATATACTAGCTGAAAACCCGTACTTCGCTACAGAGTACATGCAAGTTAAATACAAAGGTCAATGTATGCAATTAATACCAAAAATGTGTATAAATATATTTATAATAAATACAACGATCAGTGTATGCAATTGATGTAAAAAAACGAAAAAATATATTTATAAACAAAATCGTAACGGATGTTTTTACAGACAAAATAATGTAGAAGAAAATATTCAAATTAAATCTAATAGGACATACTAAAGAATATAGTACAGTTAATATACAAGGTCTGACAGTAAAGTTCGGTGAATAGTCCTGCAACATTAAGGTAGATGAATTATTAACGAAAGTTGCCTTACTGTCCTTCGAAATATTCACTTCCCATAACTATGCGCCGCTGACATCTGCTATACATGTCCTGGAAACTTTGCAAGAAGTCTTCTTTTGGGATGGAGTTCAAAAGCCTCGTCACGTTTCGTTGGATGTCAGGAATATCGTCAAATCTCTTTCCTTTCAAAGCGAGTTTGAGTCGTGGGAATAGGAAGAAGTCTGGAGGATTGAAATCTGGAGAGTATGGTGGATGTTCAATTTGCACCACCCTCTTTTTTTGCCAGGAACTGTTTGGCGATATTGGCTGTGTGAGGGCGAGCATTGTCGTGAATAAAAAACCACGAACCTTGTTGTGCGTACTGGAGTCGTACCCTGCATAGACGTTTCATGAAACAGTACATTGACATTCCAATGTACCCTTCAGCATTCATCGCCGTTCCCTCAGGTAGAAATTCCTTGTGGATAATGCCTTGACTATCAAAAAAGGTGATGGGCATCGTTTTTATGCGTGATTTTTCTGCTCTAACCTTTTCCCGACGAGATGATGCAGGAGAACGCCGTTCCATGCTTTGCCGTTTCGTTTCAGGGTCGTACCTGAGACACCAGGACTCATCCTCAGTGACAATACAGTTCCAGAAGAAACGGACGGACCACTCGTACACGCATTGCACGCACTATATTGCACGGATATTGCACGCACTTCATGGACAGTGCTTGATCTTCATAAACACCTACCAGCATCGCATGAGTTTCTTTCGGTGTCTTGCCAAGCTTAAAACAAAACTTTAAATTGATCTTTTATTCGTCCTTTTTCCTGTTCTCAGTTAGGAACAAACGCACTAAACAAGCACTTTGTAAAACAAGTCTTACACGGAACACTAACAACGCTCAACTGAACAACGGTGGGGGCAGATGGTCAACACCTGCCGCTACGCAGGTGCAGCGTTTTGTTTCGCCAGTGTTGCCAGATCGGCCGTTCTGACTTCATTCACCGAACTTTATTGTCAGAGGTTGTAGTACAGTTTGAGGAACATAACTTTTACTGTATTTTAATATTTTTTTGAGATAATGGCCAATCGTCTGCCGCATTAGCAAGAAAAGAAAAATATTTTTTTGTTAATTTAGTTGCTATGCACGTGACGATAAATTTATTTAAAGCACCAGAAAAAGAAATCACGTGATCGGTATTTAATAAATTAAATTCTAAAAATTAATCTTTAAAAATTCACCAAAAATCAGAAAATGAAAATAAAGTTTCGAAAAATATTTCATTTTAAAGGGGCTTTTATGATCTTTCTCGTGATATAAATGTTATAACCCTCAAATAATTATTTTAAATGCAAACTTAAAAAAAGCTTCTAAAACAGCTTAAAAATTTAATTTTAAAACAATCTAAGAAGAATTTTTCAAAAACCTTTCTTAGTACACCCCTACACTATAAGAAGAATCGCCATGCAAAATTTCAGCACTTTAGGGCTAGCGGTTTGGTCTGTGCGTTGTGTGCCAGTCAGTGAGTCAGTCAGTTACGGAACTGTTTTATATAGTAAATAGATAGATGATATAAAAAAAGGACCTTTACAGGAATCAAAAAATATTTCTCTTATAAATTTCCCTTAATGTTTTTTATAATAATTTGACAAAATAAATAAATCTGCAGATACTTAAATCAATCTCCCTCTCTCTTTATTTATATATATACTAGCTACTTACCCGGCATTGCCCGGGTATTTATTAATACCAATTTTTTACTACACCGGAAAAGGAATGGATTCTACATATAGTGTAAAATCTAAGTAATTTAATTTTCAGGTATTTAAAAGTAAGTGCAGTATAGATATCATAAAGTAAAATTACAAATCCCCTCTATTATTAATTTAACTTAAATCTTGATTTTAAACAACATTTTTAGTTTCCTATATTCCTCTCAGTGACTCCGAAAACTATGGATTCGACACCAATCTCGGTCAGTTTGGACTTTGTTTTACCCCTTCTCCCACCCCCCATCCCACCAATGATGATGGGAGGCTGTACTTGCACTTAAACGGCATCGGTAGGGCCCTATTCATCTCACCGACACAAAAACTAGATTCGACACTACTATCGGTAATTTTGGAAATTTTATTTCTACCTCTTCTCCCCCCCCCAATGGTGTTGGGAGGCTGAATTTGCATTTAAACGGTATCGGGAGTATCCCTATTCGTCGCAACGAACCCGACAACTATGGATTCGACACTATTCTCACTCCTTTTCGACAATTTATATTCACACTTTCTTACCCCATCCTCACCCAATAATGCTGATGGGGGGGGGCTGCACTCTCACCTAAATGGCATCGGAAGTGTCTCTATCCATGTCAGCGACATCGAAAATTATGGATTCGATACTACTCTCGGTCATTATGGACATTTTATATTCCCCCTTCTCCCCTCCCCCATGCTGATGGGGCTTGAACTTGCACTTAAACGGCATCGGAAATTACACTATTCGTGTCACGGCCCCCGAAAACTATGGTTTCGACACTACTCTCGGTATATTGGACATTTTATATTGCTCCCCCCCCTCCCCAATGCTGACGAGGGGAGCTGAACTTGCGCTTAACCAGCATCGGTAATGTCACTATTCGTCTCAGCGACACTGAAAACTATGGTTTTTACACTACTATCGGTATTTTGGACATTTTATATTCATTCCTTCTTCCCCTCCTCTCCCCTCCCCCAATGCTGATGGGAGGGGCTGAACTTGCATATAGCCGGCATCGGGAGTGTCACCATTAATCTCAGCGACCCCAAAAACTATGGATTCGACACTAATATTAGTCATTTTCGATTATTTTTACATGTGCCCCTGCCCCCCTGCCCCCTATGTGTGCTAGGGGTGTCTTACCACCACCACCCCAGTGTTTCTTTCCAGATTGTAAGTGATATGTGTACCAAGTTTGGTTGAAATTGCTGCAGGCGTTCCAGAGTGATGCTGGAACATACACACACACATACACACATACATCCATTTTTATATAATAATAATCTCTCACTGTAAATGTGTGCCTGATTACTTTTTTGCATTAGCGGTACTTAAAACCCATATGTCGTGGCACAGGGGTAAATTATTTTAATATTTTGTGTCCAATCACAAAAAGTGTGGTACCAAATTGGTACCACAAAAAAATTCGATTTTCTGACCACTTTAAAAGTTTTTCTGTCCACTTAAACAGCATCGAGAGTATTGCTCCCGATGCTGTTTAAGTGGACAGAAGAGCTAGCTGTTTGCCCGGGTATTTATTAATCTCAATTTTTTTATTACACAGGGAAAGGAATGGATTCCACCTATAGTGTAAAATTCAAGTAATTTAATTTACACGTATTTAAAGCGAAGAGCGGAGGGGGCGGAGGTGTCAAAGAGATTGCACGTATTTAAAAGTAAGTACAGTATTCAAATGATCAAGTAAAATTACAAATTTACTCCATTATTAATTTAAATCAAAACTTGGACAGTGACTCCGAAAATTATGGATTCTATATTACTCTCGGTCATTTTGGACATTTTATTTTTGACCCCCTTCTTCCCCCCTATGCTGATGGGGGCTAAACTTGCATTTAAACGGCATCGGAAATGTCACTATTCGTCTCAGCGACACCGAAAACTATGGCTTCGACACTACTCTCGGTATTTTGGTCATTTTATATTCACTCCTTATTCCCCTCCCCCCCTCCCCCCCCCCCCTATGCTGATGGGGGGGGGCTGATCTTGCACTCAAACGTCATCGGAAGTGTCACTATTAAGCTCAGCGACCCCGAAAACTATGGCTTCGACACTACTCTCGATATTTTGGTCATTTTATATTCACTCATTATTAACCTCCCCCCTCCCCCAACCCCTATGCTGATGGGGGCTGAACTTGCACTCAAACGTCATCGGAAGTGTCACTATTAAGCTCAGAGACCCCGAACACTATGGATTCGAAACTAATATCAGAAGTTTTCGATTATTTTTACATGTGCCCCCTTCCCCCCTGCCCCCTACGGGTGCTAGGGGTATCTTATCCCCCCAGTGTTTCTTTCCAGATTGTAAGTGATAAGTGTACCAAGTTTGGTTGAAATTGCTCCAGGCGTTCAAGAGTGATGCTGGAACATACACACACACATACATCCATTTTTATATATATATATATATATATATATATATATATATATATATATATATATATATATATATATATATATATATATATATATATATATATGTGTGTGTGTATACTATTATTATTAACCTTGTCAATGAAGTTTCCATTATTGTAAAACAATGGTTAAGATGTTTTGAAAATAGGAAAATACGCACCAAAAATGTTTTGCAACTCTAAAATAGGAAGAATATTGATCCATTTTCCAGTGCCCGATTCTGTACTTGGACCCCTCATTAGTCTGAACTTGTCACGTCCCTAACAATTTATATGCATTAATAATTCATGTATGCCTGTTTAATAAGAGACAATAATTTCTCATAACTCTATATTCCTTCCGTGAACGGCGAAGGAATTTATTCAAAACTCAGGCGCAAGTCTGATTCATTTACACCGATGGCGAAGCAACATAATAAATGTGCTGCAAAACTCGTCAAATGAATTAGTTTTGCCGATAAAATTGAAACAATTACCCAAACTTCTGTAGTGTAGCGATATTTTACAGCAATAATGGAATCAGTTTTATATAGGAATGGTTTCGACTTGCTTATTAATTATTTGATGCCATCTTATTTTTCTGTCACATTTTACATGCGATGGGACTGTCGCAAACTCTATTGTTTCATAAATATGTGATTATGACAAAGCGGCGCGCGTCTCTAGAAATTAATTTGTGCGTAATTGAACTAATTACTTATTTCAATGTGATCGGCTGTCGTGGAGTTAATTGCTTGCTGTATACCTGAATGCTGCCAAAAGTACGTTGAAAATGTATTCCAGATCATTCATTCTCTGTCGGTAAAATGCAGTAAGTATCCTCGCATATTTTATAGTTCTAAGAAGCAACGTAGAAAATTTTTAATAATACATTTATGTACAAAAGTACAGTGAGAGTGAATAATTAATTGATATCGATATTAGCTATTCAAAACGAACTGCTGCTGCGAAATTACATGAAACTACAGTAGGACCTCCATATATCGAAATAGCAAATTGCCGGAAAAAAATTCGATATATAGAAATTTCGATGTATAGAATTGAGCTCAGTTTTATCATAATTCTCAAAAAAAAAATTAAAGCTAATTTTCGTATACGAAACTCCATTTCTAATTTATATGCGAATCCCATGAAATGAAAGTTAATAACTAAAAAAGGAATTAATATGAAAGATTTATTGAGTACTACATACCTTTAAGAAAAACAATAATTCAGACAGTGGTTACAATGATCACAGTTACATTCTTTAAAAAAAAACTGAACAGCCAGTTAAAAAAAACTACGAATATCTTGCTGAACAGCCAATTTTGCGTAAAGTTCAAAGAAATGTTCGTATTTATTCAGTCCACTCAAAACTTAATCAGGGACATTTTCCGCGAATTAATGTCCACGACATATTGTTTCAAATGCCAAAAATTGGGAGATTTTATTTTAAAGTGGAATAAATCTCCCAATTTGTCTTGAAAAAAAATTTCGATATATAGAGATTTTTTCGATATATAGAAACAATTTTTCTATGTAATGAACATGGAGATTTGCAAAGAGTTTGATATATAGAAAATTTCGATATGTGGAAGTTTGATATAGGGAGGTTCGACTGTATATTAAATAAGAATCATATTGCTTTACTTTGGAGTAAATAATAGGTTTGAATGTGAAGTTGGTAATTGAATTCAGCCACTTTGGGGAGGGAATTTTCCATTTTCTCGAATTAAGTCACACTGCACTTCGCGTCTGGGAACTAAAAAGAAGCAATGAATAAAAGCAAACATTCCACGCTTCGTCCATTTCTAATGACACGAATTCTTACGTTGAGCACCTCCACTTTAGAAGTGTACATTTCCTGAATTTTATACTTCTTTTTCCGAATCGTAAAAAAAAAAAATTTAGAACATTTACTTGCTACTAAGTAAAAACTAAATTAGTACAGTGCACTGTTGTCTAAAGTAAACATAACACAGGCTTACTAAGACAAAAATTTTGCTCCGTTAGAACGAGTACTCTTAAACATTTCATTAGCATGATTGCTACGCAATTTAAACGGAAGGGGAAAAGGGAACTTTTCTCAGTATTGCAGATTGAATTTTCTGTAATTTAACATCACTTGGAGATTTTCCATTCTGTAAATTTCGCTCGCAAACTTAGCATCGTGTTTTTCACATTTTATAGTATACCTAGCTAAAAACCCGCGCTTCGCTACGGAGTACATTGAAATTAAATACAACGGTCAATGTATGCAATTAATTCCAAAAAAAATAAATATATATATATTTATAATAAATACGACGATCAATGTATACAATTGATGTAAAAAAAACATATTTATAAAAAATCGTAAGGGATATTTTTATAGACAAAATAAAGTCCAATCGTCTGCCGCATTAGCAAGAAAAAAATATTTTTTTGTCTATTTTTTTTTGCACGTGACGATAAATTTATTTAAAGTACCAGAAAAAGAAATCACGTGATCAGCATTTAATAAATTAAATTCTAAAAATTAATCTTTAAAAATTCAACAAAAATCAGGAAATGGAGGTAAAAATTCGAAAAAAAATTTATTTTGAAGGAATTTTTATGATCTTTCTCGTGATATAAATTTTATAACCCTCAATGTATTATTTTAAATGCAAACGTAAAAAAAGTTTAAAAAACAGCTTAAAAATTTAATTTAAAAAAATCTAAGAAGAATTTTTGAAAAATCTTTCTTAGTGCACCCCTACACTATTAGAAGAATCGCCATGCAAAATTTCAGCCCTTTAGGTCCAGCGGTTTGGTCTGTGCGTTGTATGTCAGTCAGTCAGTCAGTCAGTGAATGAATGAGTCAGTTACGGAACTGTTTTATATATATAGATAATGTAAATAGAATGATTGGTATATTATTCAAGCATCAAAGTTTTATTGATTTAAAAGATTCCAATGCTGTTTGCCAAGGAACCGCCTATATTAACGCTGGGGAAGTTACTTGTGTAGTAACAACCCCCCCCCCCCTGAAAAATAAATATATATATAAATAAATAAATAAATAATTAATTAATTAAATAACTGAAAACAACATACGGAGGAAACAAAGCAGTTAACTAATGCAATGATTCCAACCTGTGTGCCGTAAGATCGGCGAGATTTTTTGGGGGATAAACAAAAAAATATTGGTAATGCCCAATTAAAATTGGGCTTTGGTTGGAAACAAAAAGCAGTGATTCCCAACCGGTGTGCCGTAAGATCGACGAGATTTTTTGGGGGATAAACGAAAAAATATTGGTAAGGCCCACTTAAAATTGGGCTTTGGTTGGAAACAAAAAGCAGTGATTCCCAACCGGTGTGCCGTAAGATCGACGAGATTTTTTGGGGGATAAACAAAAAAATATTGGTAATGCCCAATTAAAATTGGGCTTTGGTTGGAAACAAAAAGCAGTGATTCCCAACCGGTGTGCCGTAAGATCGACGAGATTTTTTGGGGGATAAACGAAAAAATATTGGTAAGGCCCACTTAAAATTGGGCTTTGGTTGGAAACAAAAAGCAGTGATTCCCAACCGGTGTGCCGTGAGATCGGCGAGATTTTTTGGGGGGATAAACTAAAAAAATTGGTAATGCCCAATTAAAATTGGGCTTTGGTTGGGAAATACAAAGCCGTGATTCCCAGCCGGTGTGCCGTGAGATCGGCAAGATTTTTTTGGGGGATAGACACAAAAATATTGGTAAAGGCCCACTTAAAATTGGGCTTTGGTTGGGAAATACAAAGCAGTGATTCCCAACCGGTGTGCCGTGATATCGGCGAGATTTTTTGGGGGGATAGACAAAAAAATATTGGTAAAGGCCCACTCAAAATTGTGCTTTGTTTGGGAAATACAAAGCGGTGATTCCCAACCGGTGTGCCGTGAGATCAGCGAGATTTTTTGGGGGATAGACACAAAAATATTGGTAAAGGCCCACTTAAAATTGGGCTATGGTTGGGAAATACAAAGCGGTGATTCCCAACCGGTGTGCCGTGAGATCGGCGAGATTTTTTTGGGGGATAGACACAAAAATATTGGTAAGGCTCAATTAAAATAAATATTAAGTTGAATGAATGACTCTCACGCTCGACAGATTATGGACACAGATAGATTCGCTCGTTTCTGAGAATGAAATAGCTGTTTTCACGCTCACAACTATTAAACCTGATATCAACATTGCTTTATAAATAAAATAAAAATTTCTGCGTATCGTTTGAAATGAATGAATGAATCTCGAACAAACAGTAGCAATGCGGAAATCTGGTTTCGTCAGCGTTTTTTCCATACAAAATATGTACAGCTTTATAATGCTTTGGTTTCAGAAATAATTAACCCTCAAACGGTACGGTGCGGGTCGGATCCGACCCAAGGATGTGTCTTCCCCCTCCCGTACACTCCCCTGTCATTGCAAGTGATCGAGTTGACAAGGAACCCTACCAGATAGACCTACTAGACCACCCTACTAGGTATAGGAATAATTACAAGATAAAAAGACTTTTTATGTACCATGTTTTTAAATTTTCTGTTGAATCTAGCATGTGGGCATACATAAAAATTATCCCATTGTAATGAAAATGTAATATGCTTGGTTCACTATTACGTTAATAGATGGCGCCTGTAGCGCAGTTACTTTTGGCTCCAGACGCTTCTCGTATTTTTACGTAATGGATTTTAAAATATGGAACAAAGATGGCTAAAAGTATTAAAATAATGCATTGTCATCGTGTTCTGAGCTATTCTAAAAGTTTGAAAAGTCTAGCTAGTCGGGAAGTTAGTTAAAAATCGATTGCAAGATTTGTACCAGACAAACACACCCACAAACACACACACAAACACACACACAAACAAGAAAGCAAGTTAATAAAATCATCGTAAAAAGTAAATACGAGTGTCTTTGTTTAAAAACATTATTCACGATCAATAGTCATTTTTTTAAAAAATTTTTATTTTAGATTTTTTAATTTTCTATTTCGATTTTGAAGGCCGAAAATGTCAGTATAAATTACTTTTTACATTTTAGTGCTCGGAAAGTTGGTTTCACTAACTTCTAAAACTCGGTAGACTAAATTACATATTAGACGTAATATAAATATACAACATTCTACTATGTAAATGCCAAAGAGATTTTCTTTGTTTAACAAAATTCCAATTCGTTGGTCATTTTTTCTACAAAAAAATTGTTATTTCATGTAAAGCAGGGGTTCCCAACCTTTTTATAGTACCGTACCTGTACGTTGTAAACAATTTGATGAAGTACCGGTAGACGAAAAATTTTGAAATGGGGAATAAAATGCGATGGAGGACATTTGTAATAAAGACAAGTAACTTGGGATATATTTTATTGCTAAACATATACATAAAATATAATAATCACTTTAAAAAATATATAATTAGTGAGACGATTGGGCCTGTTTATTATTAACTAAAGAAGTTATATCGGGCTCAATGTTTGTCAGTTTAAGGCGAAGATCCGATTCAATGTCCAGCAAAGCTCTATATTTGGTTTTCATCGCAGTCATTGCAGAAAATCCTTTTTCACATAAATATGTGGTCGCAAATGGCATTAAAAATTTTACTGTTTGGCAAGAAATTTTTATGGGGCGGTCATAGATAACACATTCAGGTGTAGACGGCATCATTTCAGATTAGGTAAATCCCAATAAAGTATTACAGCACAAACAATGGATAAGAAATTCCAAACTAAAATATTAAAACGCATGGATTATTAGTTACTAGCCGCTGCGCGACCAGCATGGTCGCTTTTAGTTTTATATTTTATTTTGCAAAACAACTGAACTGAAAGTAATATATGTAAGGAATGTTACCATTACCTGTCATCATAAATATATGTTATTAAGGGATATTCTCTGTAAGGCTAATTCTAAAACATCGTGATTAAAAAATGTGAATTTCCATTACTTCAGAACAGAGTTAAAGATAAAACTAAGAAACCAAACACCGATGATTTTAAAAATTGCATCCCTCTCTGCATGTACTATTTTTGAAAATTAAGATATCTACACTTTATCATTACATCAAATAAGAAATTTTTGGGGAAAATTTTTTTTCGCTTATAAAAATGGAGCAAAATTTCAGCAGGTACTAAAATATAGTGTGGATTACATCAATCTCTGTACGTAATATTGTTCACAATTCAGAAGTCTCCACTTAAACATATCAAATAATAAATTGTTGGGAAAATTTCTTCACATATAAAATGGAATAAACATTCAGCAAGCACTGAAAAAAGTGTAGAAAATTAACTATTACTGGCTGTCGGTTGCTGTGCCGGCCACGATTAAGCCTAACCTCCCGATCATTTATGCTCTCTCTTAATGAATTATTTCTTCTTCGCTTTCTTTATTGAGACCGTTCCCAATTTTCACTTGATCGTGTAGCTCGCTTTTGAGCATTCCTGATTTCAGAGACTGTCATTCCTGTTGACACGAGGTTGCAACTTGCGGACGGCCGCTAATGTTTACATCTGGTAGTTGCAGCCGTTGCCATTCGGAGTCTATAAATATCGTCGATTTTTGTGCCGCATACCTACGCGTTATATATATATAGATTATAGTCATTTTTTTTCTTTTTTTTGTAATACAGATTTTTAATAGATTTTTGTTTTAAATTGTAAAATCATTCGCGTACCGGTACTGGTACGCGTACCCAAGGTTGGGAACCACTGATGTAAAGTATTATCAATAAATGTTATCATACAGCAAAAATGCTCATTGTGTACTTATTTCTAGCAAAAACCTCATCAAAAAAGAGACCCGACCGTACCATCTGAGGGCCTGTTCACATAGGAGTCCGTTGCTTTGCGTTAAGGAAAAGATGGCGTTGAGACGAAAATAAACCAATCATAGGCGTTAAAAATTTCATTGCTAATCGTTTGGAGGCATATGATTGGTTTATTTTCGTCTCAACGTCATCTTTTCCTTAACGCAACGCAACGCAACGGACTCCTATGTGAACAGGCCCTATTTCGTCTCAAATCACTGTACTCTTTGAGGGTTAACGAGGAATAACGGCAATTCTGAACAGTAGAGTAGAAATTAACATAGTTAGATTCTTTTGAGTTATGTGTAAATATTTAGACCGTTTATTAAATCGCATTTACGAAATTAAGTTGAACTTTGCGGAACTTAATTAAAATCGATTTAATTTCGCTGTGAAAACACAGTTTACGTCGTGGGATGGGAACTCGACGAAAACTTCGGCCGTCCGAGTGCAAATATAATTAAATATAATTAAATATATTTAGATATTCTTATTAGAGAATATATTAATATTGCATGCAATGCCTTCCCGTGCAATCATTCTATGATTTCAATTAGTGAAGAACATGCTTGTGTCTGAAAGCAAATACATGTAATATTGATGGCATACTGCAGGTTGTAAATATTATTCCTGTTCTGAAAGACACTTGTGTTGCAAATTAACCAAGGGACATTAACTCAAATTGATGGTATTAAAAGTAATATACGTCTAAAATTATTTTTAAATGAAGCCGTGTTTTGAAGAGATGTATCGGTGTTATAAAAGTAACGTTTCGATTAAAAATGTTTTTTCCGCCTCAAATCGTGCCCTGACTACAGCTATTTCATAAGCTAATGGAAGACATCTATCCTAAAAATACCACAGATCTATCTATCTGGATCGCTTCCGGAGCGACCGCTTCATAAATATATCAGCCTATGGCATCCATTTTGTTTTATGAGTTAGGCTTAACAAGTTAAAAGTAAACAAGTTAAAAGTAACAAGTTAAAAGCAACGTAATATAATAGCTGCAGATAAACGTAAGATAAGTGAATCAAACAGAAAATGATAATTTAAATTTCTTCAGTGTCTGACTCTAGAATCTCAGTCATATTTACATAATTATAATTGACTACAGCCAGAGCTGTAGATTTCTAGAAATAGAGGTGCCGGAACTGTAACCTTCCTGGGTGTGGGAGATATTCCAATCAATCAATATATATATATATATATATATATATATATATATATATATACACATATATATATATATATATATATATACATATATATATATATATATATATATATATATATATACATATATATATATATATATATATATATATATATATATATATATATATATATATATATATATATATCACGCCTGTGACGAAGCTGCAGATAAACGTAAGATAAGTCCACTGTGCTTCAGAAATATGCAAAATTAAAGACTCAGGGATTACAGGAACTCCATGGCGTGCCGGGGCGTTTATTAAAAATTAATTATCCAGTCCGATCCGCCAAATTCGATTCAGCTCCCTCCAGCCGGAAAACGCGCGTCCTGACTCTATCAAAGATCTCCCTAAACTGCGTATTTTTTTTTCTCGCACGTTATACAACAGCGTGGGCGATCATCCCGAGCCCCTCTCTTGAACATTCGGTGAATTGCGTCAGACAGCGCGTGCGAGCAATTCGGTGACCCTGAACTCTCCGTGAAAACAACAACACCTCGCAACGGGAGTTCAGTATATTCGTTAGTGAATCTTTTTCTTTTATAATAATAATTTCTAGATCTGATATATATATATATATATATATATATAAAATAGGCCTGGTCCACTTACTAACAACAGAGTAATATGTGATTAAATAAATGTTTTTAACTATCGTTATTTTTTTTCCGTTCGGATTTTTTTACTTGGCGGAACACCGTTCCGGCACGTTCCGCCTCAAATCGTGCCCTGACTACAGCTATTTCATAAGCTAATGGAAGACATCTATCCTAAAAATACCACAGATCTATCTATCTGGATCGCTTCCGGAGCGACCGCTTCATAAATATATCAGCCTATGGCATCCATTTTGTTTTATGAGTTAGGCTTAACAAGTTAAAAGTAAAGTTAAAAAGATTATTTGCTATCTAAACCCAAATAATTTATTAGAAACAACGTAATATAGACACAAATCAACTTTATTTCGATTTTTAGGCGGCTGTAATAAACGGTTATGACAGTTTCAAAACAGCTCGCAACCGTTTAAAATTGTTCTCAGCATAAAATATCCTTTCATTGTAACGCATTTTCGTTGTGATATTTATATTCATTAGAGAATTATCTCTTTTCCGCCACCTTTCGGGTTATCATAGTGTTTCATTTAAATTAATAAGAAGTATTCATTTTATATACTCAGAACTTGAAAATGTAAACACGAGAGAGTCATTCATTCACCGTGATTCATTCATTTTCGTTAATTTAAGAAAAATTGAATCAGAGAATCTTTTTCACAGCAAAACAGTTTTTCATTATATTATTTTTTTTAATATCTTTATTTATATTTTAACAATATAATATATATATTTTAACCAGATATTACAATAATGTCAAATTTAGTATTTTCGGAAAGATGCAACCTCGACGCATGCGTAGTGATATGTATAAACCCGTACTTCGCTACGAAGTACATTCAAAGTAAATACAATGGTCAATGTATACAATTAATGCAAAAAAAAAATTATAAAAAAATCGTAACGGATATTTTTATAGACAAAATAATGTAGAAGAATTGGATAATGTCCAATCGTTTGCCGCATTAGAAAGAAAAAATATATTTATTTTGTCAATTTATGTCGTTGTTATGTACGTGACGACAAATTAATTTAAAGTTTCAAAAAGAAAAGAATCCACGTGATCAGCATTTAATAAATTAAATTCTAAAAATTAATATTTAAAAATTCACCAAAAATCAGATTATAGCGGTAAAGATTAGAAAAAGATTTCGTTTTAAAGGAATTTTTATGATCTTTCTCGTGATATAAATTTTATCACCCTCCTATTATTATTTTAAATTTCAAATAATTAATATGCGTATAATTTAAATAAAAGAAATTAGAGAAGCTCTTAAGTATACAAATAATATCGACTTTGCAGATGTAAATTGATAAAAATTAAAATTAACACGTCATTTTTGACGGGCTAACCACTAGTCTATATATATAAAACAGTTCCGTAACTGACTCATTCATTCACTGACTGACTGACTGACTGACATACAACGCACAGACCAAACCGCTGGACCTAAAGGGCTGAAATTTTGCATGGCGATTCTTCTAATAGTGTAGGGGTGCACTAAGAAAGATTTTTAAAAAATTCTTCTTAGATTTTTTTAAATTAAATTTTTAAGCTGTTTTTTAAACTTTTTTTACGTTTGCATTTAAAATAATACTTTGAGGGTTATAAAATTTATATCACGAGAAAGATCATCAAAATTCCTTTAAAATGAAATTTTTTCCGAATCTTTACCTCCATTTCCTGATTTTTGGTGAATTTTTAAAGATTTAATTTTTAGAATTTAATTTATTAAATGCCGATCACGTGATTTCTTTTTCTGGTACTTTAAATAAATTTATCGTCACGTGCATAACAACTAAATAAACAAAAAATATTTTTTTTTCCTTGCTAATGCGGCAGACGATTGGACATTATCCAAAAAAATATTAAAATACAGTAAAAGAAATGTTCTACAAACTACTATATTAACTGTACTATGTTCTTTAGTATTCTTTATATTAGATTTAATTTGAATATTTTCTTCTAAATTATTCTATCTATAAAATTATCCTTTACGATTTTCTTATAAATATATATATATATATTTTACATCAATTGTATACATTGATCGTCGTATTTATCATATAATATATATATATATTTGGCATGAATTGCATGCATTGACCGTTGTATTTAATTTGAATGTACTCCGTAGCGAAGTACGGGTTTTCAGCTAGTGAGTTTATAAAAGTGTTTTGTCAGAAGTTTTCAAGGTTTTTTTTCCATGGATAAAACAAGGTGTTGTGTGTCTATCTTTCTCGTAGCATCATTGCATATCCACTGATAAAGCTTGAGAACCGTTGTACTTCGTAAATATTCAGTGTCCGAAAAGTTGTTTTAGGCATGATGGTTTGGTCTGGAGCGCTACGGTCGATTTTTGCTACACGAGGGCTCATTAGACCGGTACCTACTGCTTAAAGCCAATTCCGAACGGCTAAAAACGTCCATGCCAAGAGTGGGATTCGAACCCGCAGACTTTGGTACCGAAAGCCAGTGCCCCAGATATCCGGCCACCGTCCGGCTATGTTTTCGGCATGAACGGAACTAATGCTTCTGAGATAATTTTTCGGCCTATGCCTCCAGGAGAGATTAGTTTAAGGAAGCGAGGATTTCAGATTGCCTGACTGCGCATGCGTGTCATTTCAGATTACCTCACTGCGCATGCGTGTCAACTTAGAATTTCTCGCGTTAAGTTTGAATGTGGAGATGGTTTGCAATAGCTGGCAACTTATCGCTATTTTCGGTTTCACCAAAAAGTATTTCTTAGAACCAAAGGAAAGCCATATTTACTTATTTTCTTTTCTAAATAAATTTTACTGATTTTTATTTAATGTTGGGAGATTCATACTAGATTATAAACAATCAAATTATGACACTAAACATTTACTTATAACAAGAAAATAACCAGATAGGGTTTATTTATATGTTTTATATTAGCTATACATCTCTTTTACTTTCTTGAATGCTTGTTACATAGAATATTAATGCATTAATTTTAATGAACCTTTTACTTGTTCTGGTTCCATTATGAAATTTCTTTAGTTGATGCTTTCTTTATTTGACTGATGAGAACTTTTTATAAGTAGAATATGAATTGAAAATCGCAAATTATTTTCTGTTCCTTATACAGTATATAGGATTGAAAAATAAATTTTTTAGAATGAACTATGATTTAAAATTTAACATATACTAAACAACAATCAATTACTTATGAATAGAATATGTAAAGAAGTTAAAAAAGCTTTAGTGATAACGTTAAAGCAAATAATGTGCTGAATCACATGCAAAATACAGAATATTATTTTTAGATGTATAATAATACGAAAAGAGTATATAAGTAATGGATATTAATATTTATTAAATTCTAAAAATAACCAATAATTTATCGCGTGGTATATAATATAACCTGGTAGGCGTGACGGCCATTCCATTATGCCCAGCTATGGCCTGTAGGCAATGGAGCTGAGTCAGACTTTTACCTTTGGTGCTCCAGTCTTTGACCACAGAAGTTGCCTATTTTCCCCATCCATGAATATGTCAACAACAACAACAACAACAACAGTAAAACCCTCTAGCTCAGTTTTGGCGTATACAAGTTCGACATATCTGTGGGAATGTCACCAGTCTTATTACCGTAATTTCGAGGCCTGCTTCCGCGATACTTTACAGCAGTGCTCCGCAGCCGCTGTGCCGTGGCACACTAGTGTGCCGCGAGGTGATCTTGACTGTGCCGCAGTGATTTTATCGATTATGATAATAAAAAAAATTAACCACCGCGTTAAATAGAACTTTTTCTAAGTAAAATGTTCCTCTTACTTTTTGTTAATATGTAATTTTTCTGGGTCGAAATTATACACAAAACAAAAGCATGTTGTTAACCATACATTGTATGTATGCTCGAACGTCCTATTTCTGGATTTCAGTTAAGAAAGAATATCCACCAATTTCTGACAAGGCCATTGCAATGTTGCTCCCATTTTCTACGACATGCTTATGCGAACAAAGTTTTTCTACACTGGTTCTAACTGAAAATGACAAACGATCCTATTTAAAGGTCCTTGACCATGAACTGTAGCTCTTTCTATTGCACAGCCAAATATAAAACGTGCAAATATTAAACGCACATTTATCAAAACAATCTCAAATATCTCATTAATAAATTAGTTATGTTTAAATTAACTTTAATATATTAGGTTTAAGTAAAGAACAAAAAAACAAATTTTAATGTAAAATTTTAAAGAGAAAATTTTTTAACTTGTAAACTATAATTTTATATTTTTGTTCTTGCGTTGGTGTACAGTTCAAAATGATTTATGTAAAACTTAAATGATTATAATTATCTCGATACATAGAAGTATTTTGTTGTGTTTTTTTTATCTAATAAAAACATATACGTATTTATTGTAATTTATATATTTGCAAGCTTTTTCTTGTGGTGTGCCGCGGAATTATCGAAAAAAACGTCGCTGTGTCGTGAAAGATAAAAGGTTGCGGAGCTCTGCTTTACATAACCGAGAAATTTGGCGTTGTGTACGCTCCGAGGTGTACGAGACATTTAAGAAAATGTTTTACCGGTATTTCTACGTCAATTTCCAAAGGTGGGATCTTGGCCGAATCACTACCAGGGTGGACCCGTCGGAGAAGACCCAGGGGCTTGTGCCTTCAGGATGTATTTTCGGAACAAATTTACCTGAGCTTACCCCTCCAGGATTACGAAACGTTTGATTGGTGCTTCTAGCCCAGTTTTTTGGCATATGCAGGGCCGAAAAGGTGTTTTCGGCGGGAACGGAACCAATTATCATTGACTACAGTGCTTTTATTGTAAATTCGGGGCCTTCACTCAAGGGGTTATTTCAATATTAGGACAGAATTTGGCGGTACGTACACCTCGAGGAGTACGAGAAGTTTAAAGCCCATTCCGAACGGTTACAAACACCCATACAACCACCGGGTACCGGGGGCCAGCACCCTAGCTATTCGGTCAATGTTCTTATCTCTGAATGCATAGGTGAATCCAGAAGCGCACGTAGTTAAATAGCTTAAGTTAGTTGCGTGTAAAAAAAGCCGCGTTGCATAGCAAATAGTTCAAGTAATTGCATATTTATTTTGGAATCCTTACTTTAATCAAAAGTTTGTTGATAAGGAAGTTTATCGGTGAATTTTATTTTATCGGTGTCTTGTCAAATGATCGGGAAAGAAATGCTGCGATTTATAATAAATTTAAAATGTCTAGGAATTAAATAAATCAGTCATATTTGAGTTCCTAACTCATTTTTATTTAATTAAGTTGGCATAGTTGCCGTAATTTCTCGTTTCGGCCATACGAACGTGATGATAAGCGCGTTTTGAGTATTTCAGTGACAGATAAGATTATTTGTAAACTAGCCGGGCTTCGCCTAGCTACGCTCAAGCCATCCGTGTAACATATTTATGTACTTCGGGCCCCACAAAAGAATTAAAAGGCCTACAAATGTATTAAATTCAAGTCAATAAATTCCCGCCAATTTTCATTCCCGTCGCTGCCGACAGATGGCTGCACCATACTGGATATTGATGATTTGATTTCTCAGCGGTGGAGTGATTTTAGAATTAAAATATCTCTAAAACTATTGAATTAACAGAATAAGTGTACGCAGAAAAAAATATCAGTTTTCAAAGCTCTTTCCAAATATGTAACATTTATGTACTTTCATGAGGAAAAAAATACACCGATTTGTGTATTTGTCGGTCATTTTTTTGGATGAGTGAGACCCGGAGACGCAACGGTCACGTGACCCGACAAATACGTCTGTTACTTTATTTATATAGATTTCATTAGCTTGATTATTGTAATGGTGCGAAGACGCAAATTGTGAATGTCGATTCGTACGCAACGTTGAAGTTTTTAGTCGGTTTAGTTTTGCAATTTGCATGTAGACCCTGCATTTTAAAACCTTTATTTAAATATACTTTGTTTTCTTAGCTAGTAGTTGACAACATAATAAATCGCTATTGCTAATAAAGCTATAGAGACCACAGAGATAAAATAGTCTTGATATTCTGTACAAGATATTTTATTCTCATTATGTTTTATTGCAGTTTTATTGTCTCTAATGTTTTATTCCATTTTTTTTTTACTCTTGCAATTGAGGTTTTGTTGTTCCTTTGGAGCTATTTATTAGTGCTATTTATGATATTTCTTCCTTTTGAAAAGTGGCATGTATACATTATAGCCATTACCTAATAAAGGCATTAACCATATAAGAGCTTTTCATAAGAGACCGTAAAGTTTAGCAGTTTAGGAAAAAATTCAAAATGGCCCGAAAATAGTAAAATTATTATAATTTCACTCGAAAATACCCACTTTTAAAATCAAATGTAACTAAAAATTTTCTGTTTTAAAATTCCAAGAAATTTTTATCTATTTAAAGGTTGAAATCAAAATATTTCACGAAGATGTGGTGCTTAATGTCATTATAATAAATCGGGTACCTTTGAAATTCTAGTAAAATTTTATTGATTTGGAGTTCAAAAACCAAAATACTTCATGAAATTGTGGCATTTAATGCGATTAAAACAGAAAATTCGTTTAAATTGTTAAGACAACACTTCAGAGATCCTTGCAGATGTATGAGTAATCTAATATGCTTAAATCATAATAAATTGATTGCCCGAGAGAAGCATGATGCGCATCTTAAATTGCGAGAAAAGGGTTAAGTATTTCTAATGAATGCAAAAGTAAAATTTGTCAAACTTCCATTAAACAAATGTTCAGTACAAGACATGTTTGATGCTAATAGTTTTGACATATTTAACAGCATCTTACAGCCAGAAATAAATATATTTCTTTGTGGTATAGATATCATAACGCATAAAATTATGCAGGTTCATAAAAAAAAAATCGGTGACCATAATTCATTGACAATTTGACATGCTCATTTGTTAACTCTAGAGTATATACTTATGACGAGAAAAGTGTAACACTGAGTAACACTGAATTTCCTAGGCTGAATTTCTGGTTGAACAAAGCTTCAAATCAAAAGTAAAGTTTTATGGAATGAAGTTTTAACGAAAGAGGTTAAGCATAAAATTTAATCAGGAGATTATAGAAGTTTAGTTGTATAATTACACCGTAAAATTGAACGCCTGTAAACGAACGAGCACATACAAACAAACGCGGAATATATATATATATATATATATATATATATATATATATATATATATATATATAACGCTTGTTTAGTGTTTAGTCTTGTATTGAGTTTTACGGATCTGGGTCAAACAAAATGAAGCCCGCTGATGGAAGATTTTTTTTATTAGATTATTAGATTCTTTTATTAGATCTTCCTGTGACGAGTAGTAAAGAGGTACGAGCTATAACAAATTTTCAAAGTCCAGCTTCTGCTAGTCGGCAATAAAAGATTATCTTGAAATAACGCGAGAGTAGATGGCCTAATGTTTCGTTGAAGAGCAGCCAACGTTGTTGCTTTTACTGCTCGAAGAATTGTAAAAAAAAAATATGCATAGTAGAAGCATATACCTGCTGAAATATGTAACTAAGTAATCACAACAGCTGTAGCGTTGGCTTAGGTTCTAGGATCTCATCACAGTACTATTGACTATTAAGGTTGTCACTTATAGATACGAAAAGGTTGCCGTAGTATAATTATATAAGGTATATGCAACAGGCCTTGCTGTGACAAGACCAAAGTCTCGTAGTTTTTTCGCTTGATATGCTCCGAGAAAAATAATCGTTTCAAGACTATTCACCGCTAAATATAACGCGACGAAAACTAGATGCTTGTGAGGATTTTGTCTGTTTTATCACTGAAGACTGAATCTTCCCGTAAAGAGACATCAATAGTAAACTTCGTAAGAGCCAGCCAATTTCGAAGCCTTGCCTCGTCTTGAAAAGATTTGAGATTCACCGTTAGGAGATTTGAACATTCGTCTTGAAACCAGATGAGAGTTGGGAACAGCATGTTTTTTTTTTTTAGAGAGCAGTCAGAGTTGTTGTTTTAGCTATTCTCCCAACGATGTAGTCTACTCGTAGCGTCGTATTTCGTGACGTGCGGGTCTTTCTCAGTGTAGCCAATGATGTCAAGAACGGACAAAAGTCTGATGGTGCATATGCATTCATGCAGAGTTCTCTGCATGGAGACCCCCCGATTCCTGTCATCACATTAGTCACGGTAACCCTACCCGTCCAAAGCGATGTGAATGAACACGTGTCTTCCAGATATTCCCCCATTTAGAACCCCCCCCCCCATTCCCGTCCCCAAGGTCCCTCGTGTTTCTTGATCTAGTGTCCCCCGCCCCCGCTTGACACCATTTGACCCCAGGGATCTTTGATGCTCTGTAGCAGGACCGCGAGAGGAGGAGATCCACGCATATACGGAGTACGCAGTGAACATAAATCACTGGGCAGAGCAGAGCAGAGCACATGAATGAAACGCAGCAAGATACTTTTGACGCAGAAAGTGGGTGATATGTGTGAAGCCCCCCCCCCCCCACACACACACACACACTTCCCGTAAACTAGCGTTTAGTCAAATGACTCCACCTCATCAGAAGTTATCCACTAGTTCAAAAATTCAGCTGAAGCATGGGTGAGGCCTTCTTTTCCCGTGGTCTTATAAAATGTCCTGGTTTCAAGAGCTACAATGGTTTCACCTGGTGCAGTAACCACCGCTTATAGTGATCAGTGGTTATAAGAATCAACCGTTTATAAGAATCAATATCGCGAAAACAAAAACAAATGTATTATTTCCATGTTAAAATTTTCGCTTTAAAGATCAGTCCATCGGTTTTAAGAATCAGTTTACACTCTTCGCTTTCCTTTCATTTTTCCAAAAAAGCCACTTAAACCCTCAAAAGCCACGAAGTTCTTTTTTTTTAAAAATAGATTGATAAGATGGGATGGAATATAGTCATAAAATTCATCCCTTTCTTTGTTAGACATAACATAATAGTTTCCCTTTAAACGCTTTAACACAACACTGTCCTATTACCTTGACCCGGGGGCATCTTTACTCGTCCGGGTCCGATTCCACTTTTCTCCACTGACAAACAAAAATGGGGACTCTTTTTTCCCATCTCCCACATCCTGGTTGCCGCTTCCTGGACCCTGAAACACATAAATCTTCGGTGAAGTGTTCACTATCACTTAGGCAAACGTGACATTAGTAGATTCAGCACGTTATCAAACCGCGAAACGTAAGCTAGAAGGTGAATCTTCGTCTGAGACTATTAGTATTGAAAGAGGTATAAACAACCTCCTGAAAACTTCATTACGTCAAACTACCATAGAAAACTTTTTCTTGCTCCCTTCCTGTAGTTGAAATGTTAAAACTGTTAAGATATGTTGTAACAAATATTGGATTTTTCTTCTCTTACTATAATTAAGTTGTATTTTTAAAATTATAGAAAATAATTTTAATAAAAGATAATTAACGTAAATTGAAGAATATTTTATGGTAAATTATCTAATATATGTACATAGGTGTGTGTTTGCCTGTCCAAAAACCTAAATTTCGACTATAAGAATCAACCGCTTATAAGAATCAAAAACTGTAATAACAAACGTGATTCTTATAAGTGGAAATCACTGTATTTAGGGTGGTACAGTCTGGATGAGCAACGACATATATGCATTTTAGGTGCTCCTCTACCGTGAACGTGTTTGGCGTTTGCAGGGGTTGCACTAGTGTTTAACTCGAAGCTTTTTGAATTTCTCGATACAAAATATTTCTTACTGACTGACTTCGAGTGTCCATCTGACGCTCCGACGCGTGGACCTGGCATTTTCACCCAGAATTACAGCCCTTAAAACCAACTTCAGTCCTTGAAAATAGACACGTGAAAATAAGGATCTTAAATGACCATTGGAGGGCAAAAGTAGGTTTTTCTCACCAGAATAGACTGAGATTCGTAACTGGCGCCTAGCATGAAAAATAAATAAGCACTAGTTATAAGCGTTAAAATATGCATGTGGGAAACATCTAAAAAAAAAAATACTGAAGGATATAAAAAGTAGAATTGGGGAAAAAGGTTAAATTTTAAACTTTCGTATACAGGAAAGGGAAGTATAGGAAAGAAGAATATGAAATTATGCATCAATTTAAAATATTCAAAGTGTGGAGAGGAATTTTGCTTCAGTTGTTTTTTTAATTGAGGTACTTTTATAAAGTCTTTTTTAGTTAATTTCTACTTTTTTAGTTAATCATTTTTATTTTTGATGCCGAAACTACAGACATTAAATCAAAGAAAAAAAAATGTTTTCTTACGTAAACCCCCTACAGTTAGTTTGGTTTTCAAGTATTTAATTTAAAAGCCGTTGATAAAGAACCGAACTAGACTTCTATTGAACACCGTGGAAGAAATAGTAGTTTTGTGTTTTCGTATCATTAAATCTCAGCCTGTGTTTCTTTTCGACATCTATAATTAAAACATGTTATTTACAAAAGTTTTAAAGAAAGTTTAAGCCTCTGATAATACTTCCACGAGTATTTGTTTTGTAGCGTAACTGAAAAATAATAAGGAATTAAAGTAATACGTTTACAGAAAAATATCGATTAAAAGACTCAATCTTTTCCCCAAAAGTTTAAGCAATAAACTAAATTTAGGTATTCTTGTAGAAGATAATGTTTGCTTTCCCCACGGAAGAAAGAACAAAATGCAAAGGAATATTTTTAAAGCCCTAATTTGTTAGGAGCATCTGATCCATTCGCAGACAGAATGTGCGGAATCGAAATTAAAAAGCGGAAATATTTCAAAAGTGTATCCGTTTTCAACCAACTTTTCAAACGAAGATATTAAACAAGTAATAACCACGATTAATTGAAAAGATGCACGAACATGAATACTTTAATAATATCAAAATGATTTGGGCTGCGGCATGTGTTGCCATAGAGACTGAAGAATTTCATTTAAAATGAGTTGGGGTGCTGACAGGTGAAAGTGTTTTAAAACGCGAATGAAGTTTTTTTCCGTGGGCTCTTCAGTATATTGCTTTTGTACAATGACTAAGTGGGCGTAAAATGATTCTTTTTACTTCCCTAATTACTCAGCGTCTTTCAGGTTACGTGGAATTAAATACAGTAACCACCGCTTATAGTGATCAGTGGTTATAAGAATCAACCGTTTATAAGAATCAATATCGCAGAAACAAAAACAAATGTATTATTTCCATGTTAAAATTTTCGCTTTAAAGAATCAATCCACCGGTTTTAAGAATCAGTTTACACTCTTCGCTTTCCTTTCATTTTTCCAAAAAAGCCATTTAAACCCTCAAAAGGTACGAAGTTCTTTCTTTATTCTTTTTAAAAGAAAGAGTGATA
>OU015497.1:10763606-10773606 GCA_907164885.2 Dolomedes plantarius | reverse complement strand
GAATTATGCACTGTTTTGTGACAAACACTTTAATTAACAATTCTGAGAAATTTAGAAGATATCAGAAGAAAATGAATACGCATGGAGCGTTTTGAAAAATTTTAGCATTTTTTATAATTTTTTTTATAAATATGTCTTATTCCTCCACAAAATTCTTAGTTGTGAATTCTAAGTATCTCTAGTATAGTAGAAAATAATATTAATTATACTCATGGTGTATAAAGAGTAAAATATTGAAATTTAAAGAAGAACGATATTGAAGGTCCCTTGTTCCCTTAACCTTTTCCTTACGGGATGGGATAGCATGTATCCCAAGAATACGGGCTCAAGAATCAATATATATATATATATATATATATATATATATATATATATATATATATATATATATACGTATACACACACATATTATGTATATATATACATACATATACACGTATACACACACACACACACATATATATATATATATATATATATATATATATATATATATATATATATATATATACGTATACACACACATACACACACATATATATATATATATATACATACATATATACGTATACACACACACACACACATATATATATATATATACATACATATATACGTATACACACACACACACACACATATATATATATATATACATACATATATACGTATACACACACACACACACATATATATATATATATATATATATATATATATATATATATATATACATATATACGTATACACACACATACACACACATATATATATATATACATACATATATACGTATACACACACACACACACATATATATATATATACATACATATATACGTATACACACACACACACACATATATATATATACATACATATATACGTATACACACACACACACACATATATATATATATATATATATATACATACATATATACGTATACACACACACACACACATATATATATATGGCCGTTCTTACAAAGGGGGTATGAAATTTCCCGTTCTGAAGAGGGAATCGGAAAAATAGGCCCCGTAAGCTAAAGGTTAAACAACAAACGCTCATAGTTGTGATGAATAATTTTAGTAACAAAAATTTTTAAATCGTGAAACTGTAAAAATGTAAAACTGAGCAGCCAGCTCTATCTACAGGGTCACTCTTCCCTCTCTGTAATTCAGCTTTCTTTCCTGCTCTGAAATTGAACTCTCTTTGCGCGTCCACATGTGCTTGTGAATCTTTGTTTCCCAACAGGAAATACAGAAAATCAAAGTACCGATCAAGCCACCCTAACACCCATTAGGAAAAATGCCTGAGAACTGGGAATTCAACTTATGTGCCACATTACAAAGAGTTGGCCGCAGATTTGCAGTGTCAGATACCGCATTAATTACCAATTTTACAATTATTTTTGTTTAAATTAAAATTTGAATTTTTATATAAATTGAAAATTTATGTCGCATTAACATTTTTCATGTTTAAATATTAACCCTACCTCCTCATCTTCAACCAGCAGTGAACGCCGAACTGCCGAATTTCTGAAATATGCCCTCTTAGTAAAAAATGTTGCCGAACCCTGGACTAGCCAAACACGCCCTCTATAATTTGCCTCGATCAGATCTACTGCAAGCAACTAAATAATCACCAGTGAGCACGGTCCTGTCTAAACCAACATGGTCTATTTTCACCGGCAACAGTTTCATCACCCATAGAATCGAACTTGTCGGAATTTTTTAGTTGCCTCAGATGAAAAATCGCCAATGTGCGCTTTACCAAAAGAATCAGTGTGTTTCATTTCAAAGCAACTGGCGAGTAGTTGCTTTGAAATAATCGCCAGTTGGCGCCAAGAGTTATTCTTTTACACCTGCACTCGTTTGAAGAATCGGTGAGGCTATACAAAGAATACGAGTCCACCGGAAATGGACTCATATTATGATTACGAAGTAAAGATATTTATACCATATCTCTGATGATAATTGTTCAATTTCATTGCGTTAAGTTACGTTAAAAAAAAAGAAAAGTTCTTCGGGATAAGGGATAAAAATTAAACTTTCTAACAGCATGACCACTTTTAAATATATATGCAATCTATACGCTTCTTAAGCAATTTCTCCCTTGCAGTGTACGAAACATTCGCGCGGGAGATGGTACGGGTACAAAATGTTTCCCGGGATTGACGGAAGGCATTACTAGCGTCAATTGTGTAGTGGGGTTAATTTAATGTAAATTAACTTTAGCTGTAAAGTGTTATCATTCCTTAAAGGAGTTCACTATATAATTTGACGAACGTGATTCGACATTAACATTCCAGCGGGCGCGCCCGTGTACAAAGTGCAACATTTTCGTAATTTTGAATGGTTTCAGGCCCGGACTGGCTAGGTCGGCTAGTCGGCGATCGCCGAGGGCCCCATAAAAAGTGGTTTATACTTGGGGCCCCAAAAGAAGTGGTTTGTAATTTTTATTACTCACGTACTATTTTAACTGCACTACTTTATAATTAGTTGCACTAGAGTCATTTTCCTTTTTCAATTCCTACTATTAGTTCACACTCTCCCTATATATATATATATATATATATATATATATATATATATATATATATATATATATATATATATCTTGTTCAAAGTTTCAATCGTTAATAAAATATTTTTTATTCATCCACTCACGTTCAAATACATTTTTTTAAACTTGTAGTGGATGACACTTGATGTTAATACAGTTTTTTCAAATATTAATTTATTAATTAAATTTAATTAATCAATTTTAGTTTTAGACCTAGAGCGTCTCTTGCTCTTGAATAGTAATTTCCCTCTTCTTACTGTGTAAACGGTAGCACTGCGGTAGCGCGGGCTCCTCCCATCTTGTAGGTTGCGGGATCGAATCCCCAACCTGACAAACTTTTTCTCTCTCTTTCCCCCCCCCCCTCCTAATCTCGCACAGAAGGCAAGGTTCTCGCTGGCAATCCTTTTTTTTCAATTCCTACTATTAGTTCACACTCAAATTTTTCTTTGTTGACCTAAGTAGGAATTGACTTAAACGATTTTTTTTTATATTACTTGTTCCCAGGAAGTTTACGCGTGTCCATTCAATTTGAAGCTGTTGTTCAAACGCGAGTAAATGTTTACTCTTAGCACAGCAGTAAGGCAGAATAGTCAGTCTGCATACGTACGAGTATTGTGCGGGGACGTGTCGCAGGTGAAGGGAAGCGACTGATGCATCGCTGTTTTCACAAAGTCCAAACGAACTGTTCGCAGAATTGTAACAACTGTTTGGAAAAAAAACAGGTTGACGTAAAGAAGAAACTGGAAGTCCAGACCCGATATCCCAATCTAGTCTGTTTTCTGTACTGTTCTAACAGAAACACAAACAAATAAGTTAATTTTATTGTATAGTTTTCTTTTTGAACTCGGAACGGAAAAATGAGAAATTTAAAAAATTACATTTAAAACCAATCAATATTTTTTTTTTACGTTTTAATTCAGAAATAAAAATAGCTTTATATGTATTTTGTATTAAAGCGGAAAACGTTTTTTGTTGAAGTGTTTTACCTTGATTCCCGATACATTATACAAATATTTAACTGTTTCCATAATTTTAAAAATATGTTAAATTGCTTCATTTCTTATTTGGATCTAAAATCGGTTTTAATTTAAACAAATGGACAATTTTATTGTTTGAGAGAAGAGTAAGTTGTCGGTCCCTTTGTCGCGAACAGTTTCCGTTCAAGAACGAGACATTCTTGAGTCCGGATTAAAACATTACATTTGACAGTTAAAACATTACATTTGATCTTTTATGTTAAGTTCTGTTGTGACCTAAAAGCAGTTGAGATTAGAAAACAGGCAGTCTGATCCCCAGATCAAACAGTTCCAAGTGTTTGGGCAGGTTCAGAAAAGCGGTTTGATCGTTGTTTAGTGAAAAACAGTTGTTTCAAACAGTTTGGAGGTTTTCATCCTAACACTACACCTCTCAGTCAGTGTATGTTGTTGCTAGTGCACTAGACAGTTCTGTCAAAATGAAACGTGTGTATCAAACTGGCGCTACGAAAAGGGAACAAATAAGAGAAAATCTTTAGACGTTCAAAAAAAGTTCCAAAAGTTTCCAAATTAAAATTAATTAATCTCGATAGACAGATATCTCGATATCTCAATATCTAGATAGATAGGTATCTCGATAGATACATACCGCGATATCTCGATTAGACAGATATCTCGATATCTAGACAGATAGATATCTCTATATCTAGTTAGATATCTCGATATCTAGATAGATATCTCGATATCTAGATAGATATCTCGATATCTGGATAGATAGATATTTTGATAGATAGAAATCTCGATTTAATATATGGATATCTCGATATATAGATACCTCGATAGATAGCTAGATATCTCAATAAATATCTCGATAGATAGATATCTCGATAGATATCTCGATAAATAGATACCTCGATAGATATCTCGATAGAAAGATATTTCGATAGAAAGATATTTCGATAGAAAGATATCTCTATAGATATCTCGATAGATATATATCTTGATAGATATCTCGATAAAAAGATATCTGGATAGATATCTCGATAGATAGATAGATATCACGATAGATATCTCGATAGATAGATACATATCTCAAAAAATACCTAGCTAGATAGATAGATATCTCGATAGATATCTCGATAGAAATCTCGATAGATACACAGAAAGATATCTCGGTAGATATCACGATAGATATCTCGATAGATAGATACATATCTCAAAAAATACCTAGCTAGATAGATAGATATCTCGATAGATATCTCGATAGAAATCTCGATAGATACACAGAAAGATATCTCGGTAGATATCTCGATAGATATCTCGATAGATATCTTGATAGGTACATAGTTAGATATTTCTATAGATATCTCGATGGATAGATAGAAAAATATCTCGATAGGTATCTCGATAGATAGATATCTCGATAGATATCTCGATAGATAATAGATAGATATCTCGATAGATATCTCGATAGATAGATAGATATCTCGATTGATAGATATCTCAATAGATATTTCGATAGATAGATATCTAGATAAATATCTCGATACATAGATATCTCGATATTTCGATATCAGGATAGATTGGTACTTCGATAGATACATATCGCGATAGATAGATATCTCGATAGATAGATAGATAGATAGATATCTCGATATATCGCTAGATAGATAGATATCTCGATATATGGATACCTCGATAGATATCTCAATAGATATCTCGATATATAGATATCTCGAAATATCTATTCAGATCTCTATCTAATCTCTATCTATGTATCTAGATGAATATCTCGATACATAGATATCTCGATATTTCGATATCTAGATAGATTGGTACTTCGATAGATACATATCGCGATATCTCGATAGATAGATATATGATATCTAGACAAATAGATATCTAGATATCTAGATAGATATATCGATATCTCGAAAGATAGATAGATAGATATCTCGATAGATTCATAGAAAGATAGATAGATATCTCGAAAGATATCCCGATAGATATCTCGATAGATAGATATCTCGACACATATCGCGATAGATACCTCAATAGATAGATAGAAAGATACATAGATATCTGGATATATATCTCGATAGATAGATATCTTGATAGATATCTCGATAGATATCTCGATAGATAGATATCACGATATCTCGATATATAGATATCTCGATATCTAAATAGATAGATATCTAGACAGATATATGGATATCTAGATAGATATCTCGATATCTCGATAGATAGATAGATAGATATCTCGTTAGATAGAAATCTCGATTTAATATATAGATATCTCGATATATGGATACCTCGATAGATATCTCAATAGATATCTCGATATATAGATATCTCGAAAGATATCTCGATAGATATCTCGATAAATAGATATCTTGAAAGATATATCGACAGAAAGATATCTGGATAGTTATCTCGATAGATATCTCGATAGATAGATATCTCAATAGATAGATCGATATCTCGATAGATAGATATCTCGATAGATAGATAGAAATCTCGATAAATACCTAGCTAGATAGATAGATATCTCGATAGATATCTTGATAGATATATGGATAGATGTCTTGATAGATATATCGATAGATAGACAGAAAGATATCTCGATAGATATCTCGATAGATATCTTGATAGACACATAATTTGATATTTCGATAGATATCTCGATGAATAGATAGAAAAATATCTCGACAGATATCTCGATATATTGATATCTCGATAGATATCTCGATAGATATCTGTATTGATAGATAGATATCTCGATAGATATCTCGATTGACAGATAGATATCTTGTTTGATATCTCGATAGATAAATAGATAGATATCTCGATAGAAATCTCGATGGATAGATAGATAAATATCTCGATACATAACTCAATAGAAGATGTCTCGATAGATATCTCGATTGATAGATATCTCAATAGATATCTCGATAGATAGATATCTCGTTAGATATCTCGATAGACAGATAGATAGATATATTGATAAATATCTCGATAGAATGATGTCTGGATAGATATCTTGATAGATATCTCGATATATTTTTATATCGATAACTATCTCGATTGATAGATATTTCAATAGATAGATGGATATCTCGATAGATAGATAGATATCTCGATAGATAGAAAGATATCTCTATAGTTATCTCGATAGATACATAGATATCTCGATAAATATCTAGCTAGATAGAGAGATATCTCGAAAGATATTTCGATGGATAGATAGATAAAAATCTCGATATCTATCTCGGTAGATATCTCGACAGATATCTTCATAGATAGAATACTGTATAGATAGATAGATAGATAGATAGATAGATATCCCGATAGATCTCGATAGATAGATATCTCGATAGATGGATATCTCGATAGATATCTCGATAGATCGACGTCTCGTTGATATCACGATATCTAGATATCTAGAAAGTTATCTCGATATCTAGATATCTAGGTGGATATATTGATATCTAGATATCTAGGTAGATATCACGATATCTAGATATCTAGATATCTATCTAGATATCTGTATATCTCGATATCTGTAAATCTAGATATCTAGATATTTCGATAGATAGATAGATATCTGAATAGATAGATAGATAGATATCTCGATATCTAGAGAGATAGATATCTCGATATCTAGATAGATGATAGCTATCTCGATAGATAGATATCTCGATAGATATCTCGATAGATAGATATCACGATATTTCGAAACCTAGATAGATTGGTATGTCGATAGATACATATCGCGATATGTCGATAGATAGTTATATCGATATATAGACAGATAGATATCTCGATATCTCGATAGATAGATAGATAGATAGATATCTCGATAGATAGAAATCTCGACAAATAGATAGATATATTGATATCTAGATATCTCGAAAAATAGATAGATATTTCAACAGATATCTCGATACATGGATATCTGGATAGATATCTCGATAGATAGATATCTAGATAGAGATTTCGATAGATAGATATCTCGATAGAGATCTCGATAGATAGATATCTCGATAAATAGATAGATATCTCAATAGATAGATATCTCGATAGATAGATAGATATCTCGAAAGATATCTCGATAGATTCATAGAAAATAGATAGATATCTCGAAAGATATCCCGATAGATATCTCGATAGATAGGTATCTCGATAGATATCTCGATAGATACCTCAATAGATAGTTACAAAGATAGATAGATATCTCGAAAGATATCTCGATACATCGATATCTCGATATTTAGAGCGATAGATATCTTGATATGTAGAGCGATAGATATATCGATATCTAGATAGATATCTTTAAATCTAGATAGATATCTCTATATCTCGATATATATCTAGATATCTATATCGATATTTCGATATCAAGATAGATATCTCGATTTTTAGATGGATAGATAGATATCTCGATAGATAGATAGATATCTCAATGGCTAGATAGATATCTCAATAGATCGATAGATATCTCGATATACAGATAGATATCTCCATAGATAGATATCTCGATAACTAGACAGATAGATATCTCTATATCTCGATAGATAGATATATAGATAGATATCTCGATATATAGATGCCTAGACAGATATAGAGAAATCTCAATAGATATCTCGATACATGGATATATCGATAGATTTCTCGATATATATCTCGAGATATCGAGATATCGAGATATCTATCGCTCGAGATATTGAGATATCTATCGATCCAGATATCTATCTATCTATATATTGAAATATCTATCTATCTATAGAAATATCTAGATATCTAGATATCTAGATATCCAGATGTCGAGATATCCAGATATCTAGATACATATCTAGATATCTAGATTTCGAGATATCTACCTAGATATCTAGATTCGAGATATCTATATAGATATCGAGATATCATCGAGATATCATCGAGATATCTATCTAGATATCTAGATATCTAGTGAGATATCTATCTATCTAGTGAGATATCTATCTATCGAGATATCTATTGATCGAGATATCTATCTATCTATTGATATATCTAGATATCTAGATATCTAGGTATCGAGATATCGAGATATCTACCTAGATATCTATATTCGTGACATCTATCTAGATATCGCGATATTATCGAGATATCATCGAGATATCTATCTAGATATCTAGATATCTAGATATGTATCTATAGAGATATCTATCTATCGAGATATCTATCGAGATATCTACCTATCGAGATATCTATCTATCTATCGAGATACCTATCTATCTATCGAGATAACTATCGAGATATCCATCTATCGAGATATCTATCGAGATATCTATCCAGATATCTTTCTATCGAGATATCTATCAAGATATCTATTTATCGAGATATCTATC
The DNA here is from genome assembly GCA_907164885.2 of Dolomedes plantarius. Classification (NCBI taxonomy): domain Eukaryota; kingdom Metazoa; phylum Arthropoda; class Arachnida; order Araneae; family Dolomedidae; genus Dolomedes; species Dolomedes plantarius. The sequence goes on along the minus strand of OU015497.1, from coordinate 10,764,673 downwards.
TTTCTATCGAGATTTCTATCTATAGAGATTATATCTATCTATCTATCGACATATCGAGGCATCTATCTAGATATCGAGATATCTATGTAGATATCGAAATATCTATCTATCCACATATCTATTGAGATGTCTATGTATCTATCGAGATATCTATCTAGATATCGAGATATCTATGTAGATATCGAAATATCTATCTATCGAGATATCGTGACATCTATCAATCGAGATATCGAGATATCTATCGATCGAGATATCTATCTATCTATGTATTCAGATATCTGTCTATCTATCGAAATATCTAGATATCTAGATATCTAGATATCCAGATATCGAGATATCCAGATATCTAGATAGACGTCTAGATATCTAGATATCGATATATCTACCTACATATCTAGATTCGAGATATCGAGATTCGAGATATCGAGATATCATCGAGACATCATCGAGAAATCTATCCAGATATAGAGATATCGAGATATCTATCTATCGAGATATCTATCGAGATACCTTTCTATCTATCGAGATAAGTATCGAGATATCTATCTAGATATCAATCCAGATATCTTTCTATCGAGATATCTATCAAGATATCTATCTACCGAGATATCTATCTTTCTATCGCGATTTCTATCTATCGAGATTTCCATCTATCTATCTATCGATATATCGAGGTATCTATCTAGATATCGAGATATCTATGTAGATATCGAAATATCTATATATCGAGATATCTATTGAGATATCTATGTATCAAACCAGATATCTATATATCGAGATATCGATCTTTCTATCGAGATGTCTATCTATAGAGATATCTATCTATCTATCTATGTATCTATGGAGATATAGAGGTATCTATCTATATCGAGATATCTATCTAGATATCGAGATATCTGTGTAGATATCGAAATATCTATCTATCCAGATATCGAGATATCTATCGAGATTCCTATCCATCTATCCAGATAACTATCGAGATATCCATCTATCGAGATATCTATGGAGATATCAATCCAGATATCTTTCTATCGAGATATCTATCAAGATATCTATTTATCGAGATA
>OU015497.1:10749756-10763506 GCA_907164885.2 Dolomedes plantarius | reverse complement strand
GAGATATCTTGAGATATATATGTATCTATCGAGATATCTATATTTCGAGATATCTATCTTTCTATCTATCGAGATATCTATCTATTTCTATCTATCGAGAGCTATATCGAGATATATCTTTCGAGATATCTATCTATCTTTCTATCTATCTATTGATGTATCTATCGAGATATCTATTGAGATATCCATGTATCTATCGAGATATCTATATTTCGAGATATATCTATCTTTCTATCGAGATTTCTATCTATCGAATTATCTATATATCTATCTATCTATCTAGATATCGATTTATGTATCTAGATATCGAAATATCTATCTAGATATCGAGATATCTATCTAGATATCGAGATATCTATCTATCTAGTAATCGAGATATCAGATAGCGAGATATCTCGATAGATTTCGAGATATCTATCTATCGAGATATCTATCGATATGTGTCTATCTAGATATCGAGATATCTGTCGAGATATCTATCGAGATATATATCTATCGAGATATCTATCGAGATATCTATCGAGATATCTATCTATCGAGATATCCATCGAGATATCTACCTTTCGAGATATCTATCTATCGAGATATCCATCGAGATATCTATATTTCGAGATATCTATCCAGTTATCTATCGAGATATCTATCGAGAAATCTTTCAAGATATCGATCTATTCCGATATCGATCTATCGAGATATCTATCTATATCGAGATATCTATCGAGATATCTATCTATCGAGATATCTATCTATCTGTCGAGATTTCTATCAGTCTATGTATCGAGATAGCTATCTATCTATCTATCGAGATATCGAGATATCTATTTAGATTTCGTGATATCTCTCTAGATATTGGCATATCTATCTATCTAGATATCGAGATATCTATGTCTCTAGATATCTAGAAATCTATCTATCGAGGTATCTATCTATCTATCGAGGTATCTATCTATCTATCGAGATATTTATCGAGATATCTCTCTATATATCGAGATATCTATCGATCTATCGAGAAATCTATCTATCTATCTGTCAATCGAGATATCTATCTATCGAGATATATATCTATGTAGATATCGAGATATCTATCTATGTAGATATCGAGATATCTATCTATGTAGATATCGAGATATCTATCTATGTAGATATCTATCTATATATCGAGATATCAGATATCGCGATTTCAGATATCGAGATATCACATATCACGATTTGAAATATCGAGATATCAGAAATCGAGATATCTATCGTGATATCTGTCAAGATGTCCATATTGAGATATCTGTCTATCGAGATATCTATCTATCGAGATATCTATCATTCGAGTTATATATCCAGATATCTATCTATCGAGATATCTATCATTCGAGTTATATATCCAGATATCTATCTATCGAGATATCTATCGCGATATCTATCTATCGAGATATTTTCGAGATATCTATATATCTATCGAGATATCTATCGAGTTATCAATCGTGATATCTATCTATCTATCGAGATATCCATCTATCTATTGAGATATCTGTCTATCGAGATAACTATCGAGATATCTATCTATCGAGATATCTTCCTATCGAGATATATATCCAGATATCTATGTATCGAGATATCTTGATATATACATATTTATCTATCTAGCTATATATCCATCGAGATATCTGTCGAGATATCTAACTGTGTATCTACCGAGATATGTGTCGAGATATCTATCTATCTGTCTATCGAGATATCTATCGAGATACCCAACTATCTATCGATATATCTATCGAGATATCTATTTATTTATCTATCTAGATATCTATCGAGATATCTTTCGAGATATATATCTATTTATCGAGATATCTATCTATCTATCGAGATAACTATAGAGATATCCATCTATGGAGATATCTATCGAGATATCTATCAAGATATCTATCTATCGAGATATCTATCGAGATATCTATCTATCGAAATATCTATCGAGATATATATGGAGATATCTATGTATCGATATATCTATTGAGATATCTATCTCTCGAGGTAAATATATTTCGAGATATCTATCTATCTATCGAGATATCCATCTATCGAGATATGTATCGAGATATCTATTCAGATATATTTCTATCGAGATATCTATCAAGATATCTATCGAGATATCTATCGAGATATCTATCTATTGAAATATCTATCGAGATATCTATGGAGATATCTATGTACTGATATATCTGTTGAGATATATATCTCTCGAGGTAAGTATACATCAAGATATCTATCTATCTATCGAGATTTCTATCTATCGAGATATGTATCTATCTATCTATCTATCGAGATATAGAGACATCTATCTAGATACCGAGATATCTATCTATATATCAACATATCAAATATCAAGATATCAGATATCGAGATATAAGATATCGAGATATAAGATATATATCTATCAAGATACCTATCTATCTAGATATCGAGATATCGAGATATCTATCTATAGAGATATCTATCGAGATATCTATTTATTGAGCTATCTATCGAGATATCTATCGAGATATCTCTCTATCGAGATATCTATCTATCCAGATATCTATCCAGTCATCTATGTATCGAGATATCTACCTATCGAGATATCTATCTATCGAGATATCTATCGATCTATCGAGATATCTATGTATCTATATATCTATCGCGATTTCTATCGAGATATCGGGATATCTATGTAGATATCGGGATATCTATCAAGATATCGAGATATCTATCTAGATATCTAGATTCGAGGTATCGAGGTATCTATCTGTATAGATATAAAGATATCTATCTATCGAGATATCGAGATATATATATCTAGATATCAAGATATATATCTCTATAGATATCGACATATCTATCTTTCGAAATATCTATCGAGATATCTATCTATCGAGATATCTATCGAGAAATCTTTCGAGATATCAATCTATCTTTCTATCTATCTATCGAGGTATCTATCGAGATATCTATTGCGATTTCTATCTTTCTATCTATCTATCGAGGTATCTATCGAGATATCTATTGCGATTTCTATCTTTCTATCGAGATTTCTATCTATCGAGATATCTATCTATCTATCTATCTATCTATCTAAATATCGATTTATGTATCTAGATATCGAAATATCTATTTAGATATCGAAATATCTGTCTAGATATCGAGATATCTATCTAGATATCGAGATATCTATCTATCTAGTTATCGAGATATCAGATAGCGAGATATCTCGATAGATTTCGAGATATCTATCTATCGAGATATCGCGATATATGTCTATCTAGATATCGAGATATCTGTCGAGATATCTATCGAGATATCTATCTATCCAGATATCTATCGAGATATCTACCTATCGAGATATATTTCGAGATATCTATCGAGATATCTATCGAGATATCTGTCGAGATATCGATCTATCGAGATATCGATCTATTGAGATATCGATCTATCGAGATATCTTTCTATCTATCGAGATATCTATAGATGTATCGAGATATCTATCTATATCGAGATTTCTATCGAGATATATATCTATCTATCGAGATTTCTACCCATCTATCGAGATATCTATCTGTCTATCGATCGAGATATCTATCGAGATAGCTATCTATCTATCAATCGAGATATCGATCTAGATTTCGTGATATCTATCTAGATATAGGGATATCTATCTATCTGGATATCGAGATATCTATCTCTCTAGATATCTAGAAATCTATCTATCGAGGTATCTATCTATCTATCTATCTATCTATCTATCGAGATATGTATCGATATATCTTTCTATCGGGATATCTATCTATCTATCTATCTATCTATCGAGATATCTGTCTATAGAGATATCTATCGAGATATCTATCTATCGAGATATCTATCGAGATATTTATCTATCAAGATATCTTTCGAGATACCTATCTATCCAGATATCTATCAAGATATCTATCAATCGAGATATTTATCGATATCTGAAGATGATCGGAATCTGTATAAGATCTTTAGGGATATTGCTGTGACAAGAAACAATGAATGCAGAAAATGCATGTATTCAGTGTTTGTCGTGTGCCTTTTCTGTTGTTTTTCAACTCTCCCAATCTGGACCATTTACCAACCTGTATATAGCTTACTAATTTGTTCTAAATATGTCTTGTACTCAAGTCACCTGTGAAAGGGTTGTTTCTAAACTTAAAATCGTTAAAACTCGTTAGGTATTTTAAGCCATGATCTTACGTATATTTTCCTATTTATTAATGTAGAAAGAGACTTATTTAATAATTTTGATAAAAAATTAATTACAGATGAAATGGCCAGGATTAGTGAAGAACTGGCCAAAAAGCTGTTAGGTTAGGTTATTTCTTAATTTAAATTGTAAATAATTCATTTTTATCATCTATCCTTTTTTTTCTTTTGATTTTAAAAACGTAATCGTAGTAAAATACAACTTTATTCTTTACATATGCTTTTCTTACTCATTAGTGTTTACCCTAATTATTTTTCATTTTTTTTATTGATGTACTGCAGTACGATTTTGATGATGGCTTTAGCACAGGTTAGGTTGTCTAAATCTAAAAATTTTTCTCGCCCTTATTTTCAAGTAATAAACCACTTGTAATTGATTACTATTTTTTCTCGCGTGTTATAAGATTAGATTGTACCGTAATAAGACAGCTAATTAACAGGAAAAACAAACTTTATTTTATATTGACGAGACGAGGGCAACACAACACACAAATTGGTGTGGAACACATCACATTATATCGGTAGCATAATATCTCAACAGACTCGAAAAAATGATACTTCTTTTTACACTGAAACACGAACAACACTTCCTTTTTTCTCCGCTCGTCCCACGCTACCTCACTTCAGTTCCGTTCGCTAGCATTTCAAAAACCGCATTCCGGGTCTCGATCAGGAAGTCGTCAAAACTCCTCCCCCCTTGAAAACTTTTCTGTAGTTTTACGAAGGAAAAGTTAGTCAGATGGTATACAGGACCATCAAATATAAAATGTTAATCGTAGAGTTCATATTACTTTATTAATAAAGTTCACACAAGCAAGTACCAAGTGATTAAAGTTATTAGGGGTGCACACACAAAAAAAAAACAACTTAAATGTAACATATAATTAACGGAACTTCAACTGAATAAAGATAGTAGATTAAATTTAAAACATTACCAATTCTACTACTACATAGCATTGTTCTGATTTCAGAATCATAATTTTTTACACAATATTCATCAAAACATATCATTTTCACATTAATATATTATCCAAAACAAAAACAAAATATTCATGAGCTATATATATATATATATATATATATATATATATATATATATATATATATATATAATAACAAATGCACTACTACATTTTTACAATACCCTTTTCTGGTATAGGTATAGCCTTGTAAATTTAGAGAGGCTCTACTCATTTCATCTGTCAGAATGTTAATTAAAGATTTTGTCTCCTCGTTCGGACGGTTGATATTTGCGCCATGTTTGCCAATTATATGAGGGAGGAAAGCTGGTGTTATCGTGATGTCTGCATAGGCAACTTGTGTTTTAAGTTCTTTAGTCACTTCTTTTAATTTTCGGCAAGCTCCCTTAACTCCACCTGGGGGTCCTTCTACATTAATGCTGTCATGCTCATCAGCAAAATCCACCTGGACTTTAGTTAAATCATTAGTGATCTGTTTAATATTAGCTCCTCTTTTCCCAATAATGTGTTTGTGAAGCCAACGGGGAGCATCTACATGTTCAGTAATCTCACTGTTTGTCTTTGAATACACAAGTGTATGAGCAGGTCCAAGCTTGGCTTTCTCATCCCTAAGTTTTATTGTATCAGATCGGGAGTCAGGAAGTAGCATCTCAACAGATATACCAGTTTCAGCTAAAATTTCTTGAATTGTTTGCCCACGTGATCCAATTATATTTTTGTGCTGATTTTTAGAAACTTTTACTGACATTGCTAGACAATTTCCCTTCCTTTCCTCATATATTTTTTCATCCCCAGTAATAGTAAGCTCACTTTTGTTTACTGATGGAGGAGGGATATCCACTCTGGCACTAGTTTCATTTATAATCTTATTTTCAACTTCATTGAAAGGTTCGGAAATAAAGGGATGGTAAACTCTTGGAATATCAAGACGTTCCGATGCCAACGTCTGTTTCTCTGGTATGAGCTCAATTTCATGTCCAGCTTTGTTAATACCATCTTTAGTTACAGTAATCTTAATCAAATCCTTATATTCTTCTGGGTGGTCTTCCTGACATTTGAATAATAGACAAAAATTCGTCATCTATGATTATAGAAGTGTCGTTTTGCTCTTCGCCCTCCGTTACAAATTCCTTGCTGGATTCTTCATTTTGAGCACTCTTATTTGGCTTAGATTCTTGTTCAGGGCCTAAACTCTCTTCATTTTCTGTATTTTCACTTTCCTTTTGGGCGCGAGTCTGCACTGCGCTAAGATGAGAAATCGAAACCTTTCCCACCTGTAAATTCGATAATCTGGCTGCAGTTCGATTTCCTAAAATATAGCGTCCCTTATTTAATTCACAACGCACAACTGCGGCTTTGGTATCAATGCTACCAAATTGTCCAGAGATCCTAACTTTTGCCAACGGTAGACCTGTCGGACCTTCGTCCAAAGGCTGCTGTACCCAAATAGTTTCGCCTGTGTACATCTCAGGAGAGACATATTTCTTACATTTGACGTCTATCGTGGCACCTGAATCTCGAAGAACAGGCATGGTAAACCCATTTACTTCCGCTAATGTTGTAAAAGGACTTAGCAAATTCTCCTCCTCTTGTTCCTCACAAATTTGGTTCACTTGTTCTGAAGTTTTCTGAGCCTTTAATTTAGGACAAGTCGGTCGCAAATGGTCCACCGACCCACATTCATAACACTGCAAGGGTTTTCGCCGATCAAAATATTCATATCTCTGACCTTTCCCCACCACTTGCTTTCCTTGATCCCCTTCATTTTGTCCAGATTTAGCCGGAAATTTCTGATATTTTCGATTTCCCTTTTCGAAATTATTGCTAGTCTTCCTTTGTTCATAGGTTGGATAACTTTCGGATTTCCTACTCCCCCGTACACTGTCATATTCGTCCAACATCTCAGACAGTTTTGTAGCTGAAGTTATTTTAGTCCAGTTGTCAAGAAAATGTTCCCTAACATCATTGGATACACGTTTTTTTATCTGGTCTGTAACCATCAGATCCTTCAGCAATTCAAAAGTATTAATTTCCAACCCTTGTATCCATTCTTCAAGATAGTTTTTTAAGGGGTCATACGACTGTTAAAAGTCGAAAATATATAAAAATTTTGTCACTTTCGACATTCTATATCTTGAAAACTATAAGATTTAAAATCATAATTTTTTTTGTGTTAATAGAACAATGTTTGATGAGGGAATGTTTGAACAGGTTATGAATATATACCTGTTTCTTGTTTGATAGTTAAAAATAATTTGTGTTACATAGTCATAAATAATAAGCAGTTTGCTTGGGACAAAAGTGATATCAAAGCTAACGCACATAAATACTCCAAAAAAATTGCGTTTAAAACAAAATTTCGGTTTTTAATACATACTGCAGAAACTAAAGTTTAATTTGAACCTAAATTTGTATATATATTTAAGGTATATTTCTATTTTTATTGTGAAACTGAAAATAGTGCATTTTTTTCTTAATAAATTAAATTTTATCTATGCATAAAAAATGCATTCTATAGAGATGTGAAAACAAATTTAGGTTCAGTTTCAAGCAAATAATAATATGTACCATCTGTGAAAATTTCATGCAAAAATATGAAATAGTTCTAGAGATAATAAGTGCGTCATGTGAAAAAAACACATTTTGAGATAGATCACTTTGAAGTATTTTTTTGCTCAAGCTTGATATACCAAATATCCTAGCATACCTATTTATAATAAATTTCAAGATAATAACAAAATATATATTTTATGACAACTTTCCTAAGAAAATATCAAGCATTTTTATAAATACCTTGCATAAAAATGTGAAAATTCAACTTTGCTAAACTACATAAAATGTACTTAGCATCATATTCAGTTCCATTTGATTATTGTAATTTTATAATAAATTAATGCAACGTATATATGTATAAGTGTCTATTTATATATATACAAACAATGACAATTAAAGAACCTCCAGGCTCATATAGTATGCCCTCATTTTTAGAATTCTGCAAGTCAGAACACAACTTTGCTCTTCTTTTCACTCTCCTATTATCAATTGTACTTTCTTTTTGTCTTTTATCAGCACATGATAATCTTTTTATATCAGCTTTATTATGGGCTGCTATAGAATAATTACTTAGGGTGATTCCAAGCTCCTTCATAACAGGCAACCTTCCAGTGCGACCTTCATTAAAAAGGATCAGAGCTTCGTTGACTGCTATTTCAGCAATGGTGCGACCACAACATGATGTTTTAGGGCATATTTGCCAGATCACTGAGTTCAGATTCATTTGCATTCAGAGATTCATTGCAGAGATTCATTTGCAAAAAATCGATTTCTTTTACGGTTTAACAGTCGTATGACCCCTTAATTCAAAAGTAAAATCTCTCCATGAACTATCAGACTTCTTTTGATGTTGCACAAACTTAACACGAAATTTCTCGGGGCTAAGTTTAAAACGCTTTAGGAGCAACTCTTTGACGTAATCGTAGCTGTCCGTCTTTTCCTCTGGCTCTCTAGCTATAAGCTGTATGATATCCGGCGGAAGAAGGGGTAGCAACTGTGTCACCCAATCCTGTTTTCTAACATCTGCCCTTTTTGCCTGGCGTTCGAAAATACTCAAATATAGACTAATATCTTCCTCTTTTGGATCGAATTTTTGAAGAAGTTTTCGCGAAGTATAAAATTAGTTCGCGAATTCGTAATTTGCTCCTGATGAGAAGTCTCAGTAACGGATACCTGCATAGTTTCAATTCTTAATTTCTCCATTTCGAATTGGAGTTTCTTTTCTTCTAGTTCAAATTGGCGCTTTTTTTCTTCTTTCTCGAGTTCGAATTGGCAAATTTTTTCTTCTTTCTCGAGTTCAAATTGGTGCTTTTTTTCTTCTTTCTGGAGTTCAAATTGGCGCTTCTTATCTTCATCTTTAATTTTTAATCTTCCAAGCTCAAACTGGTTTTTACTCTCTTCTAACCGATTTTCTGTTATACCTTCTAAAAGATTTTTCACATACTCCTCTTCATAGTGTCTAGATTTTTTTATTAATATTATCAGGTCTGTTATCACTAATTCTTCACTTATATTTTCCCCCATCTCAATAGCCAAATTCTGAAGATCACTTTTTCTTGCTTTGCAAAGAAAAGCCATGGTAAAATAGTTCAAGATTAGTTACACACAAAATTACTTAAAATAACACTTGAGTAAATCTTTTTTGGACACAATATAAATTTTTGCATAAGATGCAGAAACCGAAAGTAAGTACAATTTATGTCCTAGCAAGAGTTTCAACTCGAGCAATTAGAAGCACAGAGTGTGCTAAACCAAAAGTAAAGACAATTTATCTCCTAACAGGAGTTTCACACTTCATAAATGTTGCTTACAATTACATCAGCATATGGCGTGCCACAAAACCAAAATTATAATAACAATTGTATAACGACAGCGTGATGCTTTCAAAACCGAAAGTATGGCAATTTATCTCCTTGATGGAGTTTTCCCACATAAATAAATTTTGCTTACAATTACATCAGCACATGATGTGCTACAAAACCAAAAATATAACAACAATTGTACAACAAAAGCGTGATGTTTTGAACCAAATAAGCACGTGGTGTGCTACAAAAATTTTAGTTACACCAGCACATGGCGTGCTACAAATTTTCATCTATATCAGCATATGTCATGCTACAAAATTTTTGCTATACCAGCACATGGCGTGCTACAAATATTAACTGTACCAGCACGTGTTGTGCTACAAAATCTCAATTATACCAGCACATTGCGTGCTACAAAACTTCGTGTATATCAGCATATGGCATGCTACAAAATTTTTGCTATACCAGCACATAGCGTGCTACAAAAATCAACTGTACTAGCACGTGTCGTGCTACAAATTTCAGTTATATCAGCACCTGGCGTGCTACAACAATTACTAGTGAAATAACAATTTTTTTTTATCATATAGCATGCCTCAATTCACACTCAAAAGAACGTAACCAAAACAAAACAAAACAAAATTATATCATACAATAATTAAATTTCACCATTTCCCCTAATAACAAAATCACTTTTGGTACTCACCCCTCACGTGGAATGTTCTCATCCCACCGCTGCCACCAATTTAGCTGTACCGTAATAAGACAGCTAATTAACAGGAAAAACAAACTTTATTTTATATTGACGAGACGAGGGCAACACAACACACAAATTGGTGTGGAACACATCACATTATATTGGTAGCATAATATCTCAACAGACTCGAAAAAATGATACTTCTTTTTACACTGAAACATGAACAACACTTCCTTTTTTCTCCGCTCGTCCCACGCTACCTCACTTCAGTTCCGTTTGCTAGCATTTCAAAAACCGCATTCCGGGTCTCGATCAGGAGGTCGTCACAACTTATAATAAAAATAATATAAAAATGTATCGCAAACTTAAGTAAACTATAGATTAACTTTTGATAATGATCTTGCCTTTACTCAAATACTTTCTAAGTGCCAAAATAGCAAAAAATGTAGTTTTCAGGCATGTGATTTTCAAAAATTGTCCGCTCCCCGCTTGTTAAGGGGCCCCTCCTCAGTCTCTAGCGGAGGGCCCCCAAAGAATCCAGTCCGGGCCTGAGTGGTTTGTTTTTACAAGAAAGGTTTGAATGTTCTAAGCAGTTTCTATTTATAGCTACATGTTTTCTAATGCAGGTCTCATTTTCTGACCCTTGTATTCCTTTCCTTTCATTGGTAGTCGTGATAAAATCGTGGTAAACCAGTAATTATACTGGATTCCAATACGACAAAAGCAGGAGCTGATGTAGTCGATCAAATGTCCAACTATTACACGGTATCCCGCATATCACGAAGATGGACTCTCTCATTGTATTTTATGTTTTTGGACATAATAGGAATCCATTCGCAAGTTGTCCTTAGATCCAATAAACCGGGCAGTTTTGAAATAAGGCGATTGTATCTGCATTCTTTGGCCTTTAATTATAAACATATCTCAATATTATCAACATTTTATATTTTGTCATAAAAATCAGAATTATTATTTTCAATTTGAAATAAAAAGTTTGTTACAAAAGGAATAATCAAGGTTAGAAGAGACGTTCCACTTTGTGCCACGCGCGCCTGCTGGTGTTCCAAAAATTGTCGAGCCCGCTGAAGGGTTAAATAAGATTAAAAAAACAAATTGTGGATTTAAGCCCTTATTTTAACACTCCTAAAGATTGAATGTTATATAAAAAAAATTTCTCGGTGATATCCTTGGGCCTAAAAGATACCACCGTGAAAAATTTCATTTTCCTAGGTTTTCTGGTTACAGACATACAGTGATTAGTGAATGAACGAGTGGTATTTGCCTTGTATAAGTATAGATTAAATCGGAATACGCTGGTAGAAATTTTCTTCAATGCCATATTTTTTACGAAGTCAAAAATTAACTTACTCATTTAAAAATTTGTCTTTCTATTAACCCATTATAATTGGAGATTTATTAATTTACTAGTATATATATTATTATTTATTAATTTACTAGTATATTAATTTACTAGTACTAGACGGGGGTTATATCCCCCGTCAAAAATGACTGAATGTTGATCAGCGTTTCCTTCTCATAAGAGTTCATACGAACAAACAAACAACAAAATAAAAAGCATGAAGATTCTATTTTTGAATGTAATGAAGAAAGATTTTAAACATATAGACTGGTGAGCAAGCCATATTGTTTTAATGTTTCTAATTAATCGACGTCTACTTTCAAGAGGTTATTCATCATTTTCATCGGGCATTGCTGAAAACTGTACTTAAACAGCAGTAAACAACAAAACAAAACTAAACTAAATCAAAACTAAACCGAAACTGTTTCAAAAGTGAATGCCTCACCACACAGCAGGCATTGCTGAAAACGACACTTAAACAGCAGTAAACAACAATAAAATAAAACAAAAATAAAACAATTAGCAAAGTGAAACACAATTTAATTAACATTAAAATTAAACATTAAAGTGTAGTTATTTAAAGGGAATGTGAAAAACCATGGAGTAGAATGAATTCAAAATTCAAGTGAATGACTCGATTGAATAAATGATTCTTTTCAATGGATATTTTTTCATTTGAAGATACGTATTTCAAAAACTAAACGGTTTTGAGCTAGGGTGTTCTCTTGAAATTTTCATATTTTTTAAAGGGCTTTCAAAATATGTAACTTTTGTGGAATTATTTTTCAAGAAAAATTTCAGAAAATGGCGTCGCAATGTTCAGATGTTCCCGACTTGGTCCGTCCCGGAATGGTTACCTACACTTTTCTTTTCTAGGCTTTTATATAAGTAAAGATTGGTTTATTAAAAGTCTATAATATGCTTTAAAAGAAGTCTAATAAAAACAGAACTGTCCTCAAACATATATTGAATCTTCTTTTGAAAAAATACGAAAAGTACAGCAGGTGGGAATTTATCCAGATTGAAATAAAAGAAACAGAAGTCGAAAACTAGAAGAAACAGACAACATTAAATGGCATCGATTTCACGGCGTCCTTTCAAGTGCAATGAAGCGTCGTGTCTCTGTTTAAAAAAACAACTGCTGAAAATCTATAGCAGACAACTCATATTTTTATGTAGAAAGGAACTTAGAGATTCAAGTATTCTACAAATAATTAAATATATTATGTGCAGTATAATGAAATGCTATTTTTTAAGTAAAAATAAAGATCTAGGTCAGGAGTCCCCAACCTTTTTGTACCTAAGAGCACATTCTAGAATACTGGTCGGACGGCGGGCACCATTAATTTTTTCAAGGTGAATTTATAGTTGGACATAGTTAATAATACAGGTACATAACGTACAAAGAAAATTTAATTCCAAAAATATAATTTAACATAAAAAAATTATTGTTCATATTCTTGAGTAAAATAAATGATTACTAAATAATGCATACAAAATCTACAAAGTATAAAAATTCTTTATAAAAAATATAAATCTCAAAGTCAGTGTGATTTTTGGTATTGCATTTCAATGGCCATTTGGTTCATTTCATTTTAGGTGTGGGAAATTAGGTTGGCGAAGATTTGGAGCGAGGGGGAAAAGAGATCGGTCGCATTACGCTTTGTGCTTTTATCTGTATTGGACACCATTTCTACTTTTGTGTGGTTAATCATTAAAAATGAAAAAAAATTACATAGCATTTTATTGAAAGCTAAATTTGTTTATCGGGGTCGCAAAGCGGCGGGCATACGTAAAACGATCGGCCGGCGCAATGGTGCCTGGGGGCATAGGGTTGGTGACCCATAATCTAGGTTATTAGAGAGCTAAGCGGAGAATTAAAACAGCAAGTAATGCTATTTTTATTTTTCAAATCTTATAAGTTTTCTATACTTTAGATTAGGTAAAGAAAAGCTCTTAGAAATGCATTAATATTTAAATTATAATTCAAAGCAGATAAGAGATACCGGTTATACTTAAATATAAATTAAATATTTTTATCAGTTGCGTTAGCAGTATTGAAATCGTTCGAGAGTGACTCTAGTAAGCAAATCAGAGCGAAAAGTTTTCG
>OU015497.1:10697256-10747256 GCA_907164885.2 Dolomedes plantarius | reverse complement strand
ACAATTTTTTTTAAATGATAAGCAGTATTAAAAGATAGTAGTGTCAAAATGCATAGCATTTTTTCCGTGAATGCAATGAATTTTGACGACAGACAGACTGAAAGAGTTTTGCATAATTAGCTCATAACTGGTACATGGGAGATCCAAGGCAATCATAATTCACGTAGATTATTATTATGACACCATTACGATAATCTCCAATGCTAAAAGGAACATAGCCATTGATCTCCAGCTCTATTCTTCGAGATAAAACGCGCTATTTTAATATTCAAAATTTTCTACCAACATAATACGTGAAATAAAAGACATACGATGTCGTATATATATATTTTAAATAACAGAAACACAGATACAGCTTTCTAACACAAAATTGTGATTTTAGACAATCAGTTTTACATATCAGACTGTCATTAATCACAGTTTGTTTTGGGGAACAGAAACTAAACCAACGCCACCCAAATCGTAACAATAAAACAACTTTTTGTTTCCGATACAGAAGAATCTGTTTAAATAGGGAAAGAAAAATTTCATTTTACCGCTAAATTAAACAAAAACAATCTTGTTTCGTTTGCCCTTTAGTGAAACGGAGACTCTTTCTAAAATATTTAGGAACTTTAAAGCAACTTTTTACGAAACTAGAGTTGAAAACATCAATTTATTTCGTGAGCGAAATAAAAAGTCCACGAAGCGAAATGAGGCTACAGATTTCCACGATGAGAAGATAAGTGGATTAACTTTCGTTTTCTTTTGACTACCCTCAAATCTAAACGAAGGGTATTAAGTAAGTCAATCAGACTTAGTTAATTCTTTGAGTAGCGTCGAATCCCCATTAATGCCTTGTAAAAATTTCTAGGCATTATGAAAAAAGGGAGACATTTCCTTTCCTTTTTTTTTTAAAGTTTGATTACAGTAAAAGTTGATTTTTACTTTTTGTTAATCGCTGCTTGAATTCATCGCTTTGCAAAAAGTTCGTTTTAAATCATTCACTAAATACATACAAACAAACTTTGATATCCTAAAAATGTCCTTCTACACAAGTGTGTATGCGTAGGGGCATGTAGTTTTTACTTTATTTATAGATATTATGCGCATATTATTGCGTATTATTAATTATTTCT
The DNA here is from genome assembly GCA_907164885.2 of Dolomedes plantarius. NCBI lineage: Eukaryota > Metazoa > Arthropoda > Arachnida > Araneae > Dolomedidae > Dolomedes > Dolomedes plantarius. Next base: position 10,746,138 of record OU015497.1, on the reverse strand, counting down.
TAATAATTATATTTTAAACTATGCATTATTTGCATGTTGAAAACTCTACTCAAGCAACAACAACAAAAAAACTCAACAACAAACAAAAAAAAAAGGGTTTACACAATACTTTGCCGTTCTGTACTTTCACGACTCATTTTGTATTTTAATTTTGTATCAACTTATTCCGATAAATTTTAGTTTTCAAAATGATGCCACCCATTTGTAGGAATTATGCGCCGCATATGATAATCTCTTAGGGCCTGTTCACATAGAATCCGTCAGCGTCAGAGTTACTTGTATTGAAATATATTTAACCAATTACAAACCTCCAAACGATTAGCCACAAAACTGTAGAAGCCTGTGATTGGTTTAAAATAATGTCAATAGCAGTAACTCTGACGGATACTGACACGCACAATACACGATACCACAGGTAGCGTGTATTGGCGATTACCGCAGAAGCTCAGTCATAGGTCGTATGCGATGCATAGCGTGCTATATTGCATTGAGTTTATTGAAAAGCATATCTTGAACTTGAAACTTAGTTTTCCATCTCTGAAGAGTTACAAATATTAAGGTTAAAAGATCCAACCGATATTTCAAGAAAACTGTTTTTATTCCATTTTATGGGCACCGCAATATTTTGGAAATATTTTTTTATTATTCTACCAAATGGGAAAAAAATGTTTAAACGGCGAAAAAAAATGTTTAAAGTGCAATGGAAGATTTTCGTCAGTTGAGTGAATGCTATGCCTGCGATTTGCGTTCTACAAATCCAGCAGTTTTCAACTCCGAATTCGAGTTGTGTTATAAAAAATTTGAAAAACTGTTTGCAAAAGCTCCATTTAAAAATATCACTCATGTAGTTTCGAAGTGAGACAAAATAATATAGCCTAGCATCTCAAACTTATTAAAAATATTTGCAACGCTTCTGGTAACACCGTGTGTCAGTGAAAGTTTACTTTACGCATTTTAAAAACTTAATTTAAGCCACACCATGCCACAATCACGTTTGAACGGACTACCTTTGCTATATATACACAGAGAGATTAATGTAACCACGACTGAAGTCATTCAACAGCTTTCTTAAAAGAAATGAAAATTGGGTTTTATTCTTTGAAGAAACTTTCATAATCACCTAATGAATTTTATTGAATTTGCATTAAAATATTTTTTATCCGTTCAACTTTCATTGTAAAGAATTTAAATTATATTCTGAAGATTAAAAAATATTTATCTTTGCTTGTAATAACTGTAATTGTTATTACATATTGTTATTATTATCATATTATTATAAAGAATTTAAACTGTAGAATAAAGAATATGAAATATTTAGGTACAATTACGATAATAACCATATTTGTTATTATTATATTGTTATCATATTGGTATAAAGAATTTAAACGATATTCTGAAGATTATTAAATATTTATATTAACTTACGATAATAATTGTAAGAATTATTACATATTGTTATCATATTGTTGTAAAGAATTTAAACTGTACAACGAAGTACAATGAAGAATATAAAATATTTAGTTTCATTTACGATAATAACCATATTGTTATTGTTATCATATTGTTATAAAGAATTTAAACTATAGAATAAAGAATATGAAATATTTAGGTTCAATTACGATAATAACCATATTGTTATTGTTATCATATTGTTATAAAGAATTTAAACTATAGAATAAAGAATATGAAATATTTAGGTTCAATTACGATAATAACCATATTTGTTATTATTATATTTTTATCATATTGGTATAAAGAATTTAAACGATATTCTGAAGATTATTAAATATTTATATTAACTTACGATAATAATTGTAAGAATTATTACATATTCTTATCATATTGTTGTAAAGAATTTAAACTGTACAACGAAGTACAATGAAGAATATAAAATATTTAGTTTCAATTACGATAATAACCATATTGTTATTGTTATCATATTGTTATAAAGAATTTAAATTGTAGAATAAAGAATAGGAAATATTTAGGTACAATTACGATAATTACCATATTGTTGTAAAGAATTTAAACTGTACAACGAAGTACAATGAAGAATATAAAATATTTAGTTTCAATTACGATAATAACCATATTGTTATTGTTATCATATTGTTATAAAGAATTTAAATTGTAGAATAAAGAATAGGAAATATTTAGGTACAATTACGATAATAACCATATTTGCTATTATTATATTGTTATCATATTGGTATAAAGAATTTAAACGATATTCTGAAGATTTTATAAAATATTTATACTAGCTTGCGATAATAACTGTAATTGTTATTACATATTGTTATTGTTATCATATTGTTATTATCATATTGTTGTAAAGAATTTAAACTGTACAACGAAGTACAATGAAGAATTTAAAATATTAAGTTTCAATTACGTTAATTACCATATTTGTTATTATTATATTGTTATCATATTGATATAAAGAATTTAAACTATGTTAAAAAGAATATCGAATATTTAGCTTAGTAGATTATAATAACCGTATTTGTAAATATTAGCCTTTAAAGTTTATATAATTATAGATGAAGTCAAATAATAAACGGTCCTAGAGAGTTTATATTAATCAAAACATACGAACATTTGAATTCTTATTATTTCTATTGATAAAATGCTTATTTTAGGAAACGAATTCCACACTATTTGGAAACTTGGCGGCACTGCATGAATATTTTAAGATATCTTTAATAACGTCCAAGGCAAAATCGATCCGAAAAATGCAAATCAATCCGAGTCCGAGGAAAAGTTTAAACTCGGTCAAAATTAAGCTATTATTAAAGATGAAGAGGTTCTGAACTCGAGGAAGGTTTTATTAAAAAACAGAAAACTAATATTGGACACTCTGTTAGGGGCTTAAAAGTTTTATGAATAAGTCGAGGGGAATTAAATGCTTCATTGATTAATTGCGAAAAAAATAAATAATAAAAAAAATACAGAGAACCCTGGTCTTGAGTTTGAAAATTTTTTTTCCCTATATTACAGTTCCTGAGAGAAATATATTTTTAAACTGTTGAAAAATCCGACTTTGCTTCTGCATGCATTAAAAAATGCCGTATGAAATACAATGTGTGTCAAAAATAAATATAAAAACGGAACTTTCTGAACTAAAGTTGACTCGGTAGACGTTTGTGACTGACGTTTTTATTAACAAGCAAAACTGACACAGAAAAAATAAATAAATAAATACGGCTGGAAGTAAAAAAAAAGAAACGTAGCTTATTTCAGAATGCATCTGGCGTCTTCGTTATTTTAGGAGCATTTGGTCTTTATTTTAAATTTTATTTTTACGGTAAAGTCTTATTTATTTTCCCGCTTAATGTTTGGAATCATAATAACAATACTATATTTATTTTTGTTTTTGTATTTTCGTGTTATTTTACAGTATACTCAAAGAGCTTATTAGTATCTCTTGGTTAGAAAAAAAGTATAAGAAATGCTTGTTTCTATCTTCGATTTTTTTTTTTATAGTTCGAGAAAAACTAGGAAATGGGATATGGGGTTAAAAACTTTTTCAATGATAGTAGCTTATTAAATAATGCATTCAATTCGAGTTCTTTTTTACTTAAAAGCAAAGAGAAATTCAATATTCTGCATAACAGAGTTAGATTACAGATATATGGGATTTACATTTCTTAATTCAGACAATAATAAACTTTTCCTTGTGAGTTCACAAATTTTGGTTGTTGTTATCGCAAAAATTTACATTAAAATATATGTTTATAGTTAAAAACATCAGTATTATGCATTATAAGAAATATTGAATATCTCTTTCTATGTTTTATCCGGAACGTTGTTTGCATACATGGGAAGGATATTTTAATCTAAATCGGCAACAAAATTAAGAAAATTCAGAGGATAAGGTGAAAATAAACAGAGAACCATGCAAACTTATAATGTGGAATAATATATATGCGGCTTGTTGATGCTATTCTAATTGTGCTTTTAAAGTTTCTCAGTTGATTCATTCCTTGTAATCATTATCATTACTGGTTGACTGTTGTTCAATCTTTTAGAAATAATTTTTAAGCAATTTAGTATCATAAATGCGATGGGTAGATGTCGCACTCATGTGGTGCGCGCGTCGACATCAACCAACGATAGCACCCTCTGTGGCAAAGCGAGGAGTGAGCGAGTTGACGCGAAGAATAGAACGCCGCTGAACGATGTTACGTCTTGCCCCCAAGCAAAAGCCCACCCCCTTTACGAATTCTTCCCGATTCCAAGAAACCATCGTGGGTCGCTCCTGCAACCCCCCTCCCCCGGCCAGCTGGCTGAAAAGAAAAGGAGAGAGTGTTTGGGAAGCAAGGAGAGAGGGTAGCTGATTATTGAGCCTCGGATCTGTCCGTCGACAAGCAGGGCCGATAGGGCGCTGTGCGGACCGAAGGCCTGAAAATTCCTCTCTCGGCTCCCGTTTTTACAAGTGGAGAGATACATCTCTGTTAATGTAAAAGATATTTTGGTTCCTATAGAACCTCTCATATGCAGAGGAGCCTAGACTCTCTGCCTTGTACATACTGTAAATTTGTATTTTTTTAATACAAGCTCTGTGTAATAGAATTGTCTCTCGTGTGTCTCATTTTCCACCGAGGACGTTACAACGAGTAACGACTGAGCAAGAGACGCGACAGCTATGATGAACTCTCTCCCTTTAAATTTCAAACTGTAAATGCTGCCCCACTGTAAATAATGCCCCTAGACTAGATTTAGATATAATTAAACGTTTCATATCGAGCCTGTGTCCGTGTCTCTGTGCTCACATAAATATCAAATAACATACAACACAGAGAGACGTGTTCAATTCAACTTACAAAGTTCCTTTGAAAAAATTTTCTACTAATACAGTAAAACCTCGTTTATCCGGTCTAACTGCGACCATAGATAATCCGGACAATCGAAAATCCGGATAATCCGGGTAATATAGGTAATAAGCAAAACAAAATCCTTAACTAAGCAGACTTACCGTTTATTACGATAAAAAAAACTCTGTGTTTGCTGTGCAAAGGCTGTTAAGTCCAAAATGGACTAAAATGAGTTATCAAATCAGGCATGTTTCAAAAATCAAGGGCTACTGCAGGGTACAGAAAGCTAAGTCCAATTCTACTCCTAAATATTTTTATTCATCAGGAAAAATTTGGGATATGTGAAACAAAACACAAACATGATAGTGTTCAATCCCGTTTTTCTCAAAACTACGATTTTGGACTTGACACACATTACACAGTAAACACAGAACTATGTTTTGTAACAAAATTACATAGTGTTGTTTACGAGACATCAAAAAATATAAAAATAACTTTTCACGTCATTTCTTAGCAAAAAATTCGTAAGTCTATCTACCGTGTTATAGGAGGGTTACCTGTACTAAAAAACATTTAAGTATTTTTATTCACTATCCTTGAGTGTTCCCTAATGCCTCTCTTAAATTAAAATACACATGAAAATATACATACAGAAACCACCGCTTATAGTGATCAGTGGTTATAAGAATCAACCTTTTATAAGAATCAGTATCGCGAAAACAAAAACAAATGCATTATTTAAATGTTAAAATTTTCGCTTTAAAGAATCAATCCACCGGTTTTAAGAATCAGTTTATACTCTTCGCTTTCCTTTTATTTTTCCAAGAAAACCACTTAAACCCTCAAAAGGCAAGAAGTTCTTTTTTTTTTTTTTTTAAAGAAAGATTGATAAGATGGGATGGAATATAGTCGTAAAATTCATCCCTTTCTTTGTTAGACATAACATAATAGTTTCCCCTTAAACTCTTTATCACAACACTGTCCTATTAGCTTGACCCAGGGGCATCTTTACCCGTCCGGGTCCGGTTTCACTTTTCTCCACTAAGAAACAAAAATAGGGACTCTTTTTTTCCCACCTCCCACATCTTGGTTGCAGCTTCCTGGACCCTGAAACACATAAATCTTCGGCGAAGTGCCCACTATCACTTTGGCAAACTTGACATTAGTAGATTCAGTACGTTATCAAACCGTGAAACGTAAGCTAGAAGGTGAATCTTCGTCTGAGACTATTAGTATTGAAAGAGTATTGAAACAGCCTCCTGAAAACTTCATTACGTCAAAATACCATAGAAAACTTTTTTTTGCTCCCTTCCTGTAGTTGAAATGTTAAAACTGTTAAGCAGGTATGTTGTAACAAATATTGGATTTTTTTCTTCTCTTACTATAATCATGTGTATCTTCTTATAGGTCTACAAATTAAGTTGTATTTTTAAAATTATAAAAAATTAATTTTAATAAAAGATAATTAACGTAAATTAAAGAGTATTTTATGGTAATTTATCTAATATATGTATGTATAGGTGTGTGTGTGCCTGTTCAAAAGCCTAAATTTCGGCTATAAGAATCAACCGCTTATAAGAATCAAAAACAGTAATAACAAACGTGATTCTTATAAGCGGAAATGACTGTATGTCATAAACAGCAAATATGTTAGCATTCTTTAAACTTGAGAAAACAATATAACTTTAATTAAAGATTTAATAGATTTTCGCTTTTTGTTTATTTATCATGACGAACTGTTTTGTTACAATCGCTATATAATCGCTAAAATAAATAAATAAATAAATAAATATATGATGTTAAAATTGTAACACCCATATAAATGCTCACATCTTATAAAATTTTCACCTTACTGCACATTTTCTATCTTTTCTATCCCTTTGAGTTCATTAATTTCCCACACTGCCACTTTTCGTGTTTCTATATGAGGACGTGGTCTCCGATAAGCGTACTACTTCAGGAATTAATTCAAAGGAGATGAATCGTACCTCTGAAAGGTTTTTGACCCGAGGTGCTGTTTAATCTAACAACCGTCGATAATGCTGATGCGGGATGTTGTCGTACTTTGAATTGTGCGAGACGAGGCTGGAACTGAAATGAAGTTGCTGTTCGTGAGAATGTTTTGCTAATATATAAGCTTTCATTTCAAGTCAAAACGCCTTTTACATCTTTTTTTTCAGTAGTAATCAATGCGGTAAACTTCATTCAAGTAAATCATGTCTGCACCGTTGAAGTGGAAAATAACGTAATTTGTTTCATGGTGGTGTCAAGGGCTTCTGCATGAGTCAAGTCCATAGGAATCAGTGGCGTAGCAAAGGGGGGGAGGGGGGCAAGGGGGTCTATGATGCCCCGGGCGCCACTCGCAGAGGGGCGCCAATGTAAGATCCATATATTATATTACTATATATGTTTTCGAGGTGGATGCCAGTATAAGGTCTATATATTATATTACTATAGGTTTTTCAGGGGAGGGCCCCAATATAAGGTCTATATATTGTATTACTATATGTTTTTCGGGGAGGGCGCCAATATAAGGTATATATATTATATTACTATATTATTTTGTGGGGGGCGTCAATATAAGGTCTATATATTATATTACTATATGTTTTTAGGGGAGGGCACCAACATAAGGTCTATATATTATGTTACTATATGTTTTTCGGGGGAGAGTGCCAATATAAGGTCTATATATTATGTTATTATATGTTTATCGAGGGCGCCAATATAGGGTCTATATATTATATTACTATATGTTTTTCAGGGGGGGCGCCACAAAGGTATCGTGCCCCGGGCGCCAGTTATGCTCGCTACGCCACTGATAGGAATGTCTATTACAGAGGGGGGGGGGGAAACCTTTTTACCATTAGAGGCCACATGTAAATTAGGTAGAAATAAAGGAGGTCGCATAAGTTGATGTACCTATAAATGCGACTTTTATGAAATTATTATAGTTAGGTATAGTTTTAACAATTTGGTGCGTTACATAGAAAAATAACAACAAAAAATTAAGTCCTTATTTATTTACTATTTGACTTAAAAAGTTACAATATGAAATATTTTTGTATTCACATAAGAGTAAAAACTTGTTATAACATTAACCATTAATTATTAATTGTTTTTATAAAATTATAAGATTCATAGATACCACTGTAATTTTTTATATTTCACTGTTGGTATTTTTATTTATGTAAGCACATATATATATCCAGATTTTTAAATTTTAATAAACTACAACATATTTAAATACCACTTCAAATAAAAATAATAAAGTAGAAGTATTTTTAGATAATTTTAACAATATAAAGAAATACAATAGAAAAATAATAGTGTTAAATTATAAATAACTGACATAGCAACAATTCCTAAAATAATTTGAAGGCCGTACAAGAAGATCACGGAGGCCGCATGCGGCCTTAAGGCCACGCGTTCCCCACCTCTAGTCTATTAGTATCGGCCAAACACTTGGCAGGTCGTAGCTTTATGATGCGATTTCCTAACGGACAAATCATAGATAGAAAGAACAATTTCCTTTTTGACCCGAGGTTAATAGAACAGATTCTTCTTCTTTTCTTCTTCTTCTTCAGCACTACTCCATCTGACTACTCTGTGCAAAGTGGGGTTATGATGCGCCGAGTAAACAATCGGTCTTCAGGTACTACTAGGCCGATACGCGAAAGCGGAGGGGTCCGTGGATAAGTTAATTGCGCATAAGTTAATTACGCATAAGTTAATTTACGCATAAGTTAATTACGCATTTTCTCCATGGTAATTAACTTATGAAAAATAGAAATATAACAACACGTCTACTTTATAGATAAATTTAGAATTCCAAATAATAGTAATTTTTCCACAAAATACATAAATTGCGGCAATTGCCATGCAGATATAAACTGGATAAGTCAATTTTTAAGAAAAGGAGAACATTAAGAAGCCTCTCTCAGTCAAAGTGTAAAATCAACAACAGAATATAACCTCAAGCAAAAAATAATTCACCCTCCGTATTGTTTCAGTATTATATAACAGTATATGACTATAAAAATCGATAAACTGTTACCGAAATAAAATTGCTATATTTAATGGAGAAAATGCAATGATAATGCCGAAAGGGACAGCACAGATCAATGAAATACAAACTGGTGTTTAGAATTTGTGTACTGTACTCAGGAAGTAACCGCGATTTTTACCACCAAATAAAGGCAGTACATCTCTAACGAACTGAGTTTTCTCTTTCAACAAGACCTTTTAAAAAACCTCGCGGCCCTAAAGTTTGGTGGTTATAAAGAGATCGCAGCCTCCGAGAATGAAATGAGCGCTACCCCAGTCACATATTCAACATCCAATCAAAATTAGTTTTGGTTCTATTTTCACCGTTCTACTAATACAGAAGGTCGTTCGCACTTTACGGAAACGATTTTGCAATTTGTTTTTGGCGTTAGCATTTTGAGATAAAAATTTGGCAACTTCAGAATAATCGTCTGATACTGTTTTGTTTTGATTGGAATGTAAAATGAGAGATTTATTTTGAAAATGGCTTTTGCAATTGATAAATGGCTCGAAGATTATGTAGTAGCTGTGCTTTCCGAGGAAAATATACGTATCAACAAATTATAAAGCGGTGTAAAAATCGCGGTTATGGCATTTTTTAAAATAAAGGTATTTATAATACATTAAATTTAAAAGGAAAAAAAGTCTAACTGAAAGTAAAAAGGAAAACATGACTTCGAAACCTCATCCTAAGACTGTTCGAACGCAGGTAAATATCAAGAAATTGAAGTCTCTGATCCTAAAAGAAAATCCGCCAACTCAAAGATCCATTGCATCGAAACTAAGAATGTCTTCTGGCACTGTAAGTAAAATCATTCATTAAGATTTGAAGTTAAAAAAGCAGTGGCGTAGCTAGGGGTGGGCAAGGGGGTCTATCATGCCCCTGGCGCCACTCGCATAGGGGCGCCAATGGTCCTTTTCTCTAATTCTACATATTATATTACTATATGTTTTTCCGAATGGGGGGGCGCCAAAAAGGTATCGTGCCCCGGGCGCGAGTTATGCTCGCTACGTCACTGGGTTAAGGTGGCGTTAACGAAACAGAAATTGAAGGCCAGATTTAAAATCAAGAAATGGGTGGCTTCCAAGAAGAATGTAGAATTTCTTATCATTGCAACAAGGGGTGAAAGAAAAACTACACGTGTAAATGCATGCTTGTGCTGTCTCGCATTTAAGCAAGTGCCGCTCCTGAAAAGGCTGAAAAGTTTTTTTTTTTGTTTATCTTGGTTATTGCAGAAAAAATTAGAAATCAATCGAAAGCAACAATTGGAGAAGGTGAGATCTCCTGCGAGTCAACTTTTCAAAATGGCTAACAAACGAAAACTGAATGCGCTTACTATTGAAGTGAAAAAGCAAATTATCGATTTAGTTGAGAAAGGTTCGAGAAAAGAAAAAGGAAATTGCAAAGTAATTTTGGATTCTGGGCAGCATATTGTCAACAATTTTAAAGAATAAAGCAATTATCCTAGAAAAGTCCAATGACGGCTTAGGCAAGCGAAAGATACTCAAAACCAGTGAATTTCCCGATATGGAGAAGTGCCTAATGATGTAGTTTATTCAATGTAGAACTCAAAAAATACCCCTCTGTGGGCTTTTAATCAAAGATAAAGCGGAATCTTTCAGTAACATACCTAAAATGGAAAACGTAAGAATTGAATTCCTCCCCCCGAATACTACATTAAAACTTCAACCACTTGACCAGGGCATCATCCAAAGTTTCAAAGAAATGTATCGTCATCGAGTGGTTGAAAAATGTCGTCCGAAATGGAAGAAGGTGCTTCACCATCTGGTGTAAATATACTTAAAGCTATCCGAATGGCAGACAAAGCTTAGAACATTGTGTCTTCCTGTACGATAATGGATAGCTTTAAATAGGCTTTATTCATAAAAGACAACGAAAGTACTCAGATAATTAACAACGACCACCCTGCTGAAAACTGCGCAGAAAATGATTGCAACCGATTAACCAGACTCATGCACCTTGATAACATGTAATTCAACTACTTTGTCGTCGAGTTTGTGGTCAGTGGGATCCCTCTATATCAGCACAAGCATTAATTACTTCTCATTTGCTTTTGAATATTCATTTAAAAAAAAAGATTATTTTCATCAATTAATTCAAATATTAACTCTTCCAAAGATTCTATCAGATTGCACAGTTTTGTTTTTATTTCTTTCAAAATAAATGATTTACCCTTCTTGATTAAATCAACACGATTAACCCTTTCAGGGGCAAGAACCTTGACCGTTTGCATGGTGCAAATCTTTTTCTCGATTTTTTTTAACCTAAAAAATTTTGAAAATTTTTCCCATTAAAGGTTGTAATATGATTTTACTCCTTTAAACTGATAACAGATGGCAGCACAAACCATTTTTATCCTCATTTAACTGGAATACATTGAATGCAAGTGAAAGAAGGGCGAGATTTAAGCGTTTGCACTGTGCAAACACCGCCCCTCAAAGGGTTAACATATTTGTCAATTGCCTTGATTGTGAAATGAAACCTGACTTCAACCTTTAAATCTATCTCACCCTTAGCCATATCGGAATCACAAATCTCAATGTCTCATACACAAAAATTCCACGAATCGAAAATAGCACGTCAAAAATTTTACGCGAATGCTAGAATGCCAAAAATGAAAAATAATAAATGTTAGAAATAAAAAAGTATAAAAAATTTCAATTTACGTTTGCCTATTGGACACGAGTTGGCAAGTAGCCAAAGCACTTGTGACAACGCGGGAATCGACTTGCGAGAACGCGGGAAATCGCCGGAGCTCAAGATGGCGAACGAAACTATAACGAGCGATGTAAGTATTTTAAGAATTATTTCGACTTTAAAACAAAACATTTACAATAATTGCACATTTATTATAGAATACATTGAATGTAAGGGATGGGTCAAAACTGGGAAAATGAAAAACCCAATAGCATAAAGAATGAATTATGATTTGACTTACAGATTCACGATGAATATCTTTCACTTCCCAGACATCCTCCAAACCTTTCACTTAAGGGAATACATAAAAAAAACAGAATAATTGAGCAGAAGCCGTTTTAGAACCTCTGTTCGCTACACGTACAACATATTTCTAAAAACAAAAGTAAATGTTGCCACACAAAAAATAAGAAGTTACTAGGTCAGTGCTGCGCCTATGAACGATGATTTCTGATGATGGACGGAACAGAAGAGAATAAACGAAAAGATCGGAAAAAATAGGTCATGTTCTTTTTAAAAGATATATTCTGGCAACCCTAGTTTTGAGAATTGCCGCAATTTTTTTACTTATGGATATTTATATTGTTCGTAATGTAGCCAAATATATGTATTCTGAGTCACACTTGAATGCAACTCGGACAGTTTTTTACGAATATATTGCAGTGCATAAAAAAGGACCTGAAAATCAGTGGGACCAGATCCCTAATACAGCAAGAGATTCCAAACACACCTCTAGCACAGGCTGTTTCACATTTACTGACACCTTTCGTTGCAAATTCAGAATTGTAAATGCGTTGACGCTGTAGTGTCACGATAAAAGGTTAAGGAGATTCTCTGAGGCGTTGCTAAAAATTACTACTATGGGATCCATAACAAAGCAAAGACAGAGTCCTAATTAAAAAGAAAAGGCCAATTTTTAAAACAAAAACTTAACGAGGAAATTTATTTACAAACAGAAAAATTTAACATTTAAGGTTACAACATATTCAATTTAACTCCGTGTAGATTTACAACGTACGGAGCCTATAAAACACACGTCCGTACAGGCTGCGTTCTAACTAGCGTCCCTCTCCCAGACAGGGGGTCGGCAATCGCCGGTGACAGTTCCTTCGTAACTCTATTGCATTCCAGAATCGTTAGGACGACAGCTTTACTGGCTGCATCTGTCGGAAAACGTGTTTTAATCCCCCTCCCCACGTGTTCAGAACCGGTGGAAACGGGTAACATTTTCCTTGAAAAACACGCAGCTGTGTTTTAAATACTTGTGGGGTCTTGGGAAAAAATAAGACCATACATCCATAGATCCAGTACGCTACAACGCATCGATTTTCCGAATTTTTGAGACGTGGGTGAGTACATACCAACGTACATTGAAAATTTAAAAATAATTCATTTACAAAAGAAACCAGTTGCAAAGATACAAAAACTTTTATTTTTGTGAAGTCTGATAAGTACACACGTTACACACAGTGTTTGACATAAACTCAATGAAATTGGATGAAGTGCTCGTAATAATATAAAATGTTTTTAAAGAGTCTACATGGCAAAGAAACGGATTGAGTCTTTGATATTTGTGAGCGATAATCGATCACACATCGAGGTAGTTCTTCGGGAAGGGTTACACTGTACTCAACAAAAGATAAAGTTACTTTCCGTGCCATTGAAAAATCAGAATTAGTTCAGCCCTTTTGCCGTTACTTCTCTTATGGGAAGGAACGTTGTCCGGAGAGTACCACTTGGAGGCGGGCTGTAGAACACTCCCCTTTACGGCGAGACCATCCGCGCTGCTCGATGGCGGTGAGCCGGCGTGTTTCTCGCCTTTTCGATGGAACAGGAGGCACGATGTTGGAAGGATATAATTCCCAGCCTGATGTTGTTGGCTTTGAAAGAGTCAAGCAGTTGGTGGAGAGGAGGATGAAAGGAGCCAGGTGGTATCGGCTCTTATGGAGAAGATAGTGACACGAGCCAGATGGTATCAGCTCTTATGGAGATGATGACACGAGCCAGATGGTATGGGCTCTTATGGAGAAAATGATGACACGAGCCAGATGGTATCGGCTCCGATGGCGTTGTGGATGACACTAGCCAGATGGTATCGGATCTTATGGAGAAGATGGTGACACGAGCCAGATGGAATCAGCTCTTATGGAGATGATGACACGAGCCAGATGGTATGGGCTCTTATGGAGAAGATGATGACACGAGCTAGATGGTATTGGCTCCGATGGCGTTGTGGATGACACTAGCCAGATGGTTTCGGCTCTGGTCAAGAGGAGAAAGACATGAAGAAGGTACTAACGGTGGTTGTGGAGACGGGGAAGAAGAAAGCCAGACGTTAGTGCCACTGAAAAGCATGAGTGACTGATGATTTCGAGTTACTGGATGACAAAGTGTTTTCAAACTGAGGGAAGTGTGCGACGAGTTATTAAAATATTATAATTCAGAAATTGTACCGTGATGCAAAGTTTTATAAAGAGACCGTAATTGATGACACTTATTAAGAGGAACTGTTTTTTTTTTTTTTTTTTTTACTTCATCGATGAAGTTTTTAAAAAATTTTGACCATGTAGACATGTATGGTTAGTCTTTTTCTGCAGACAGGAAACAACCGCACACAACTCGCTTTACACGTTTCTTTAAGCTAGGACGAGGTGCAACAGGATTTGTTTGCATAGCACTGAACGTACCCGAGATCCACATAACATCCTTTGCTTGGATAAAGTTCGAAGCTTTCATGCAGTCGTCCAAGAACCTATCCATGAGCACGTTTGGAGGCTTAGAAGGTTTACTTGATCTCCGGGCAGGTTTATGAAGTTTTCGTAGATATACCGGAGGTTTGGTGGCATCGAAATATTCATCCAGGGAGCTTTCAGTGGCAGTTTCATAAATCATATCAGAGTCAACCTCTTCCAGGCAAGCTTCATTTGCAATTTTTCTCTCCATTTTTTTCTTTTCAATAAAAACATAAAGTTGAAAGATCCAATAGCCTGCAAACAAAGTGCAGCACACATCCGCCATAGAGAACAAGAACATAGCAGCCACGATTAGAAATAACATGGCGATTGATAGATACTTCGACAAATATCAGTAAAAAGGTCTCGAAATATATAAAGATAAAAGAAAGAACTCAAAGAACTGTCTTATAAAACAGCAGCAATTACGATAAGCTTGTAACCGCTTAAACCATCACACGCAAGCATTAGGTTTAAAATGGCGACTGTAGAAAAGCTTTGTTGCGAAGCAATTCTGTTGTAACAATGAGCTGGAATATTGTTCATTATTGACTATGCAAAGAAATGTTTACACAACAATAGTAAAACACAATATCCACAAAACAGTGCTTTCGATTATCTTGTTATCTTTTGCATATGGTGGCAGCGTGGCCATTCTTAAATCATTACTTCCTTATCGGAACTGCCAATATGGCTCTCGTTCACTTGTCTTACGTTTCAGTGCAGGCCTCTCCGTATTGTTGTGGCATTCTTCTGTGAATTTTACGATGTCTCAAACCCCCAGACTACCAAAATCTGGTTCTTGCTTACTGCTCTTTTGCAGTGCAAAACGCTATGGGCGAAGCCATTTTGTATATGTTGCCCTTCTTATGAATAGCCCCATGCCATCTATTGGACAGTGTCACTATCTTCTACAAGAGTGAATTTTACCTGCACGGGAGTTTGAAATGTCTGTTGCTTTCATTTCAGCTGCTACATACAATTTGCTGTTGTTTTTTGAACCACCGTCTAGTGGCGTAGCGAGGGGTGGGCAAGGGGGTCTATCATGCCCCGGGCGCCACTCGCTCAGGGGCGCCAATTAGTCCTTTTAACTAATTCTATATATTATATTACTATATGTTTTTCGGAAAGGGGGCGACAAAAAGGTATCGTGCCCCGGGCGCCAGTTATGCTCGCTACGCCACTGTAAAAAAAGATGTTTGAACCTAATGTTCATCTGCTTTAGCCACAGCATATTGCTGAAAGAAAAACAAATTGCAGAAAATTATATGAAAAACACCTAGCTGCTGAAATATGGAAATTTGTGGTAACACTCGATGAGTCATGGGTGTATTGAAGTGACTGTAATAAAAAAGATGAATTTTCTATTGCTCAACCGACGGGAATGACCGTACGAAATGGCTTCGTCACTGTGCAGAAAAGTTCCCGAAGGGATTCATGATAGTTGCAGGATTTTGTTACAACGGCGAATTTAAAATTAAAAAAAAGTCTCAAGTAAATCCAAAATTAATTCACTCTACTATCAGCAGAATATTTTAGAACCAATTTTTGAAGAAGAAATTCCAGCCTTATATGGAAAGGACATTGATAAAGTTGAGCTTCATATGGACAAAGCCTCAAGTCACATGTCTGAATGAACTGCTTCTTATTTAGCAAAGAAAGAATCAGAAACAGGAACAAAGTGTATCACATTTAATGAAATACCTGTAAAATCACCTGACGTGTCTCCAATGGACTTTTGCACTTTCCGTTTAATAAAACGAGCCTTAGGAAAACGGCATCCAAGAACGCTGAACGGACTTTGGAAAACGGTCCGAGAGGAATGGAGTAAAATTGACATGACAGTCTTAAGAAAAAGTTTACTTTCATGAAAAATTCGATCTAGAGTTATTGTGAAGAACCATGGCTATCAGACAGAAGCAAATCGCCGCAAAAAATACGCCATTTATACATAAAACTTAACTATCAAAATCGTTTCCATAAAGTGCGAACGGTCTTCTGTATTGTATACTGTTATTATGTTTAGTTAGAGTGTGTGTGTGTGTAAACGTTATGTGCTTGTGCTGTTAATGAGCAGTGTGTTTTTAGCATCGCTTCTTATTTTCCGGATTGTTAGGTATTTATTCTTCATTATCTCAGGCAACAATGGTAAATAAATATTGAAAATCTTTTTAGATGAAATTCACTAAACAGTTACTTTAATTGAATTTTTGCTTTCAATTTCGAAAATTCAATTTCGAGCATAAAATGTGGGTTTCGGGACTAAGATACAGATAAGATATTCAAGTTATGTAACTCCGCCGTGTTTAATCCTTTGACGCGTGGTGGTCGCGCCGCGAAACCACACATTTTCGATTTTTTTTTCTCAATTTTTTCCGCGATTTTTCAGTTAAAACTTATTGATTACTTATCTTTTACTTCTAAACAACACTAACATATAGCAAAATCATAAATTTTGAGCTCTTATTTCTTCCAATATGCCGTTATTTAAAGGCCATTTTTAATGACCCAAAATAACCTCTTTTTATCCATACAAACAATCTTAAATTTCAGAAATTATTTATCCTACACCATCATGTCTATCATAAACAATAAAAAAATAGCATTTATTTGAACCAGATACGTAAAACACGTTCCTTTTTTTTAGGGAAATTGTCTGTGGTCGCGCCCTGCAACCACCACGCACCTACGACATTGACATGTGAATACCAGGCTAAATAAACACAGCCGGCGTTCGCCGGTTTTCAATACAAGGGGTATCTATTATTACTGGAAAAGATCGTTTGAGAGAGAAAAGGGGTCTTTCACGTGCACATTATACCACATCAACAACAGGTTTTCTTTATCAACAGGTGCACTTTATAAATATGTGCATTTTATCCACAACACGTGCCCTTTATATCCTCAGAGAACATGTGTTTTTGGTGTTTCTCGTTTAGCACTTTTCAGTTTGTGCTTTTCTGTTCCGTCGAACCTTACGTTTACTCCCAGGCTAGTACGGAAATTTTTATATAGTAGAAAATTTCCGTTTTCCGTTATTTTGTGTTTTAAATACATTGTATTTTTTTCTTGAAAATAGTATTCGCGTAAAAGTTTTATTTAAACTTAAAATAATTAATAAGAATATATTTTAGTATTTTGTAATTTTTTTTCTATTGTTCACATTCAAATGTCTCGCAAAGGGCTCGGAATAGCTGAGGCATTGGCCTTGTTGGAAGAACTTCCTTCAGATCCAGAATCGGTAATCTCGGATGATGATAGTGAAATAGAAGAAAATGTGCCTTTATTACCTACTAATGATATTCTTGAGGCTGAAAGTGATGATGAATCAGAAAATGAAGATGAAATAGATGCAAATCTATGCATCGTATACATTACATGCATCGTATTTCCCCCAGCTTTTTTGAGCGGATGTATGCAGAAAATATAGCGCTCTATATTCTATGTGTTAAAAATCCTTTTTTAAGGATTCTGGGGGTTTTTCCGCACAATAAGGAAAATACACTTTATTTCGAAACTAGCCGGGCTTCGCCCGGCTATGCTCGGGCCCCACAAAAGAAAATATAAGGCCCTTTTCAGGGCCATACAAATGTATTAAATTCCCGTCAATTTTCATTCCCGTCGCTGCCGACAGATGGCTGCACCATACTGCTTGGAGTGGCCTGCTTCTCCGGTGGAGTGCTTTTTTAGAATTATAATATCTTTAAAACTATTAAAGTAACAGAATAACTGTAAACAGAAAAAGTTATCAGTTTTCAAAGCTCTTGCCAAATATGTAAGATTTATGTGCTTTCATGAGAAAAATAATACACCGATTTTCGACCAAAACAAAATGGCCGCCAGAATCGCAGTCTCAGGATGAGTGAGACCTGGAGACGTGACGGTCACGTGACCCGACAAATACGTCTGTTACTTTATTTATATAGACGAGAAAAAAGATGTATATTTACTGGAACGACAATTTTTAAAAGCGGCTATTCCCTAATTTACGCAACGGAATAAATGTTAGATGTGATACATTAACTCTATGCGTTTTCGTTTCAATTTTTGTCCGTTTTCTAAAATTTCCACGAAGAACAGGATCTTAAACTATCCGTAAATAATTGTGTTTATAAATTTCTTTCAATATCATTCATGCGCCTCCGCAGCTGATCCTTTCATTAATTAATAAATTTCAAGCGAATTATAAAAGCAGTATTAAAACCGTTTGAAAAAAATAATTGTTGTAATAAAATTTGTATCAAGTCACTTAATAATACAATAACTGAGAATCTTCCTTAATGTTTGCTACGCTGTGCAGTTTTTAACGAAAGCACAACAGACTGACGCAGTAAAAAGCATTTCCCGTCAGTAATCTAAACACTGCCATAATTTAAAAATATTTGATGATTTGCTGCTCGGTGTAAGTTCTTTGTTCTACTCTTAAAATCGTGAATCCATTATTCGAATCGGGAAATATTTTAAAGAAATTTTCGAATGTATTAATCCTTATTTCATTTTTCCAGCTTACCTCTTCGCGTATCCATCTTAATTAACATTTATCTTAAATTGTATTTATTCATCTTAATTAGTATTTATCTTAATTTGTATTTGTTCGTCTTGATTAGTATTTATTCATCTTAATTAGCATTTCTCGATGTTTTTATTTTATATCTAAGTATAATTTCCCAAACTTTATTATTTTACTCTGTTTGTCCTTTGTCCGACCGTTCTGCACTACTTAAAAATTTAAGGCTACTTAAAAGACGTTTTATTGCAAATGTGTGAACATTCAGTTAAAAAAAAAAACAAGTCCATAATACTTGGACAGAATGTTTTTTCGTTTAATTATGAAACATTTCTTTTTAATTCGAGCACATATAATTCGATTATATCACGTTACTGATAAAGTGGAACATGTTCTACTTCATTTGCCATTAATTTTGAATTCAGAAGCAAATGGAGCCGAATATTTCTTATTAGCCATTTTTAATTTCTCACATTTGATCCATTTAACTGTAATCCACGCTTGTTTTTTTTTAATAGGTATTTAATATTAGTCTTATAAATGAATGAAGATGCTGCTTCCAAAAGAAATTGGGGAAACTGGGCTCAAAATACGATACAATATCCCGGTGATTTTCATGATTTAAAAAGAAAATTTTTTGGCTAATGGGGAGGCACTTTTCGTTAGACGTTCACCTTGTGTTATTCACCGCTATTTTACTGGCTACTTTATTATGGGAGCACCTTATAGGTGAACCATTATTGCTCCCTATGAGGGGGACAACACGGAAACGACGAAGCCTTATTCGGGATTTAAACCTAAGCCCACTGCGTGGCAGCTCAGAACGCTAACCACTACACCATGTGGGCGGCATTATTATTATTATTATTATTATTATTATTATTATTATTATTATTATTATTATTATTATTATTATTATTATTATTATTATTATTATTATTATTATTATTATTATTATTATTATTATTATTATTATTATTATTATTATTATTATTATTATTATTATTATTATTATTATTATTATTATTATTATTATTATTATTATTATTATTATTATTATTATTATTATTATTATTATTATTATTATTATTATTATTATATTTTTCAATTCCTACTATTAGTTCACACTCTCTCTATATATATCGTGTTCAAATTTTCAATCGTTAATAAAAGTACTTTTTATTCATCCACTCAAGTTCAAATACATTTTTTTTAAACTTGCAGTGGATGACACTTGATGTTAATACAGTTTTTTCAAATATTAATTCATTAATTAAATTTAATTGATCAATTTTAGTTTTAGACCTAGAACGTCTCTTGCTCTTGAATAGTAATTTCCCTCTTGTTACTGTGTAAACGGTAGCACTGCGGTATCGCGGGCTTCTCCCGTCCTGTAGGTTGCGAGATCGAATCCCCAACCTGACAAACTTTTTCTCTCTCTTAACCCCCCCCCCCCCCTCCTAATCTCGCACAGTAGGCAAGGTTCTGGCAGGCAATCCTTTTTTTCAATTCCTACTATTAGTTCACACTCAAATTTTTCTTTGTTGACCTAAGTAGGAATTGACTTTAATTTTTTTTTTTATATATTACTTGTTTAACTACATGAGAGGAAAAAGAGGGCGATGCAAAATCCCTAAGACATAAACTATCAAAAAATAAAGATCCTTTACATTATTAGAGATAATACTCATTTTGTAATAATGTGTGTTGAAAATCGCAATGTCATGAAATACACGTATTTTACACCTGTGCTACGCACACTGTGGGTCGCGAAGAATAGTTGCACATATATTTATATCATATTGAATTATTTAATTAAAAAAATTTGCTATAAATATGCTAATAATTTTGAAATCATTCTCTTTATTAATTTCAATTTTTGTTCATTTTTACCTTAATAAAATACAATTACATACTAATATTTCAATATGAAATTTTTGTCACGTGAGATTTCCCAAGAACCAGTGCAGAAGGTAAGCGAGACATATTTTTGTTGTTATTTTGCATAGTAAATATATACCCACAAACTACATACAGTTCATCGGTTTTTAAAATAGTTGTCGAAATTTGCTTATTTGAATTTTCTAATTTTTTGTTAACATTTTCCTAGTTAAAAAAAAAATTTTTTTTTCATCGCAGATCGAGTGATTTTTTATTGAAATAAAGTGGTCCACGACTGAAAAAAGTTTACGCGCCACTGTTCCACACTACCTCTTTAAGGGGATGGTGGACTTTCAAATTACCAAAAATCGAGCAAAAATGGGAATTTCTTAGGGGGATGTATTAATATTTTAAAAACATGTAAATATTGGAATGAAATGCATTTAAGATATGTAGTGAAAAGTAAAATGAAAACTTGGTGACTTTACAAAAGTTAGTATTAAAAGTAGGTGAAAAAACATGTTTTAAATGTATTTTTCTCAAAATGAGTAATTTCCAGATTTGCAAGTCTTTAAAATGCTCCTCGCGTCATAATTTTTGACGAAAGTTTATGAAATTTATAATAAAGACTCCTGTAATACGTGAAAATAAAGTTATGTATCCATTTTAGGATTCGAGGTCATTAAGGTTATCAAAGTTTAACTTAAGTGTGCAAAAGTACAAAAATTTCAAGAAAATTCAGAGTACAAGCATAAAAATATTGCCTGAAAATTAACTATTCAACAAAAGTACAAAAAAATACATAACTCTGTTCAGAAGGTATTTATAAGCAATATAAATGCAAAATTAAGGGGAAAAGTTTAAAATTGAGTCGCAAGGAGCATTTTAAAGAAGGGTAATTTAATTTCAATTTTTTAATTATAAAATATTTTTTTAAAAATATCTATGAAATTTTATAAGGTGTTTAATATTGTTAGACTTTAATGAATATATAAACAAAATTTCATATCTCTGTGGCAAAAATTTCAAAAATCGCTGTGAAAGGTCCACCATCCCCTTAATTAAACAATCAAGAAATAAAAATGGAGATACGCAATGCAACATATGCATTGCGTGTCTTCATTTTTATTTCTTCTCACTGGCGGACGTAAAGAAAGCGATTTTAAATTATTCTCCGGGAGTCACTGAACTTTTACGTAAATCTGTACGAAAACAAATATTAGGGAAGAAAATAGAAATTTGAGACATTTTACATAAATCGTCTGAAAAAAAAAGAAAATAGAAAATAGAAAACCATTTACATTAAAAAACCTTCTCAAACTGGAAGAAAGACTTATTCCTAGCTCATTCAGATTCATGAACAAAACAGATGCAGAAACGAACAAAAAGTGGAAAGATCTCTTTTAGCAGATGTAAATGCGTCATTTCTGCAAATTCGAAAAATGCATCAGTAAGATACTGTCGGATAAACCGTTGAAAACAGGAGTAAAAAATATTACATGTGATTAGTATGCGAAAGGTATAAACGTAGGAACGGCATTTTTATTTATATGAACGCTTCGAGCGAATGCAAACGGAAGAATCTAATTTTTTTAAAAATGCAGTTAGATTGAAATCAGGAAATTTATCTTCTCAGTATTATACTTAACTACGTGACTATAATTTTTTTTTTTTGAGAATGAGAAAGGATACATATTTATGTGCGTTTTAAAATGTTTTGCCTGAGTCCAAGCGTGGAAATCAAATCTTTAAGTGCCATCCGAAAATTAAAACCGGATTTGCAAAAATTTCGATGGTATCTGTAGCTAACTGGAATGGAAGAGATCAATTTCCCATCACCGAGGTGTGTATGAGAAAATCGATTCATCTAGCCGTACAGAATACACGCATACAATTAATCTATATATATAAAACAGTTCCGTAACTGACTCACTGACTGACATACAACGCACAGACCAAACCTCTGGATCTAAAGGGCTGAAATTTTGCATGGCGATTCTTCTTATAGTGTAGGGGTGCACTATGAAAGACTTTTGAAACATCCTTCTTAGATTTTTTTAAATTGAATTTTTAAGCTGTTTTTGTACCTTTTTTAAAGTTTGCATTTAAAATAATAATTTGGGGGTTATAAAATTTATATCGCGAGAAAGATCATAAAAATTCCTTTAAAATGAAATCTTTTTCAAATCTTTACCTCCATTTCCTGATTTTTGGTGAATTTTTAAAGATTAATTTTTAGAATTTAATTTATTAAATGCTGATCGCGTGACTTCTTTTTCTGGTACTTTAAATGAATTTAACGTCACGTGCATAACAACTAAATAGACAAAAAAAAATATTCCTTTTCTTTCTAATGCAGCAGACGATTGAATATTATCCAAAAAAAAAAATATCCCTTACGATTTATATATATATATATATATATATATATATATATATATATATATATTACATCAATTGTATACATTGATCGTCACATTTATTATAAATATATATATATATATATTTTGGCATTAATTGCATACATTGACCGTTGTATTTAATTTGAATGTACTCCGTAGCGAAGCGCGGGTTTTTAGCTAGTTATGATATATATCTATATTTATGTGTGCATATGAAGAAAGTTGTGACAGAAAGTGGATAAAAAGAAGATGTCAGTAGATTTTAAATCTTATATATTTCATTCGAAATGTCGATAATACAATACTAAAACTGTCTATCTACATAATACTAAACCTCTGAACTGGAAATCAGCAAGGTTAAAAAAGGAACACATTAGGGACTTATTTGTTTGACCTACATTGCTTCTGTTTCCGTTAAAGAAAAAAAAGCGAACATTATGTTTGCTTTTATAGTGATAAGACGGAAAATCATCCAAGACAGGAACACGCGGCTTCTCAAAATCCACTCTAAAATCTGTGTTTGCTGTGTAAAAGGTGTTAAGTCCAAAATGGGCTAAAGTGAGTTATCAAACCAGGCATCTCTCTATTCTAAAAAAAGGTAACTGGCACCGCCGCCGCAGTCAAAAGCTTGTCAAGCTATCTCCTCCGAAACCGCTGGGGGTATGGGGTCGAAACCGATACCAATAGATGCAGAAAAATGCGGGGAAGAAAGTAAGACATGTCTCAAATTCGTCGGACTTTAAGTTTTTTTTTTTTTACATTTTATGTTTTGTGGAAAAATATTGACTTTTTCATTTTCAGATTACGATAACTCGCCAAAAATTAATCGTAGAATTTTGATCTTTTTACAATCTAAGACTACAGATATTTCTTCTTCAAACAAGACCTCATTTGTTTAAAAATAATTTAAAAAACAGACTAATATTTTCATCAAAATATTAAACCCACTTTTTCGAGAAATATCGTCACATATGTGGATGTAATATCGATGCTCCTCGAGTTTTTATCTTACAAAGAAAATATTCCATCATCTGTAAGATGAAAGCTTTCTCATTCATATAAACCTCATTTCAAGTCTCTATCTTAAAATTTTTTGATTTTTAATTGAATTTTAAAGCTGAAACAGTGATTTAACAGTGATTCCCCTTCGCGTAAGGGTGACTGACAACAGTAAATGGCTGTTACATTGCCCGAGAATCACCCCTATGTATCTCGCTATTAGCCATAACAGAAGAGCGAGCGTAGCGAGCCTAGAGGCAAAGCTCCTAGTGTTTGAAAAATCAAGGGCTACTGCAGGGTACAGAAAGTTCAATTCCACTCCTAAATACAGGGTGTCCGGGCTAAAGGTATCCAAAAGTTATGACTTATTTTTACGGAACTACCCTTTAGAATTTAAAAATATATATTTAAATAGAAAGAACATCTCACCAAGTTTTAATATAAATCATAGATTTCGATCATAGTATAGATTTCGATGTGTGCACCTTATGTAACACGACTAACGTCTAAATGGTAATGCAGTTCTCTCCAAGTGTTTCGTAGCATATTATGCGTTATTAGACTTTTTTGCTCGGAGATTCATTAAATCCGTTGTGTATAGAGAAAAAATTGAAACTGTGAATTAGTTGAAGAAGCGTATCATTCAAGCAATTCGCGTAATAACTCCTGATATGCTACGAAACACTGCGAGAGAACTGGATTACCATTTAGACGTTTGTCGCGCTTCAAAAGGTGCATAAGTCGGAAACTATGAGACTGCGGCGACTCGCCAACAGGCAGATTTCTCGCGAATCGTGACAGCCGGCGAACAGATTTTCCCGGCGCTGTGGCAGCATTTCTCGCCAAAGTAGCAACCCCAGTCGACGCTCGCTACAAGAATTTCTCCCCCGCATTCCAGAGTTCGGCGTTAGATTCTAACGACTCGCTGAGACTTGAACTGTGTTCTCACGTTCCATGTTACGGCTAAGTTATGTGTATGTTATCTCCTATACTAATAAAGAGACAAGTGGAAGTCGAGAGATCACGTGACCGTAACTCATCCGGGCTGGCACCGATCCTCGAAAAAAAAATGGCCCACAAATATACAGGAAACGGTGTAATTTTTTTTTCTCATGAAAGTACATAAATGTTACATATTTGGAAAGAGCTTCGAAAACTGATAATTTTTTCTGCGTACACTTATTCTGTTAATTCAATAGTTTTAGAGATATTTTCATTCTAAAATCACTCACTGCTGAGAAACCAAATCATCTGGTGCAGTGATGCTGCCATCTGTCGGCAGCGACGGGAATGAAAATTGAAAGGAATCTATTCACTTGAATTTAATACATTTGTAGGCTTTTTTTTCTTTTGTGGGGCCCGAAGTACGTAAATATGTTACACGGATGGCTTGAGCGTAGCTAGGCGAAGCCCGAGCCTAGCGGGGCTTCACCCGGCTAGTAAATAAATATTTAAAGACAAGTGAAGTACTATCTCATTTCACCACATAAACCAACCGAAATACTATGATCGAAATATATGATTGATATTAAAACTTGGTGAGATGTTCTTTCTATTTCATTTTTTTTTCCAAAATTCTAATGCGTAGTTCCGTAAAAACAAGCCATAACTTTTGGATACTTTTCGCCCGGACACCCTTTATTTTTATTCATCAGTGAAAATTTGGGATATGTGAAACAAAACACAAATATGGTAGGTTTCGATCCCGTTTTTCTCAAAACTGCAATTTTCGGCTTCACACCCTTTACACAGCAAACACAGAAATATTATAATGACAGCTGCTTCCAAACTATTCAGCAATCCTTTAGCATGCCATGAAGCATTAGGCATGACTGCCTCGATGGCCCAATCACAGCCGAGGAGAACACTAACACTCTGATATATTTTGATGGGAATACACAGAATTTTCTCGGGGAAAGAGTCATGACAAGGGTTCATCGATCTCTTTCAGAGGAAGGGAGGAGTGAAATTCGCGTGCACAAACCCACGCAAAGGGACTCACCCGGAAGCGAATTTCAAATACGTACATGGATCTTGCAACCGAGGGCGGGGCTAACCGTAACGGCCAATGATCGCGAGCGCATGCTTTCTGTTTTCAGTGGTAATTCTTTTGTAGGGATTACTATTTATGATTGATTGATTTTAAAAGGGTTCTTAGTGTTTTCAAATTTCTTGTGGATGCAACATTTCAACATGTAAATCTTATTTTAAAGATAAACAAGAAACTTTTACATTGAAAATTTTATTCTGCTGCCTAAAATTGAATAATGTTGACAGAAAGTTGCTTTTTATTAAAAAATATATAAATTCGAAGTCTTTATTAGATATTAAAAAAGTGCGTTAATTTATTATTTATTTTTTTATGCAGAAAAATAGTTGATTTTCTTTCCAATTTATAAGCGATAGAGAAAAATAACAAACTCTACACACAGGGTGAGTGACTAGATAAACAGAATA
Source organism: Dolomedes plantarius (assembly GCA_907164885.2). Classification (NCBI taxonomy): domain Eukaryota; kingdom Metazoa; phylum Arthropoda; class Arachnida; order Araneae; family Dolomedidae; genus Dolomedes; species Dolomedes plantarius. The sequence goes on along the minus strand of OU015497.1, from coordinate 10,719,580 downwards.
TAAAGAAACATGAAAGTCCAAACATAAAAGTTTCAAAGTCCAAATGCACGCGTAGTAAAGAACAAGTGCTCATTGGCTGTTACGGTTAGCCCCGCCTTCGGTTGCAAGATCCATGTACGTATTTGAAATTCGCCACCCGGAAACGAAACGAGCGAATAAGTTCTCTGGTGCTTTCCCCACTCACATCATATAGTTTAACGATCTTCGAATATGACGTTCTCTTTATCTGCTGAAGAATAAAAAAGCTGAATTTCCTCTCGAAATTCGAAAATTTGTTGCCATTCTTAACGTTTGTCGCGGATTTTGAGATACTTTGTGGATCTGGCATGCATGATGCCTGAATAAAATTGGAGTGTACTGTAATGGAAAACAATAACAAAGTTTATTGAAACAATAGATTGAGCTACAACGAGCTTCAAATGCCTTGGAGGCTGGTAAACAATTATATGATTGCACTATGACGTGCTGCAAGTGCTTTGGTGACTGACTTATCCACAACTAACGAATGCGCTATGACGCACTGCAAGTGCCTTGGTGGCTTATCGACAACTAACGAATGAGCTATGACGCGCTGCAAGTGCCTTGGCGGCTTATCCACAACTAACGAATGCACTATGACGTGCTGCAAGTGCCTTGGCTTCTTATCCACAAATAACGAATGCGCTATGACGCGCTGCAAGTACCTTGGTGGCTTATCCACAACTAACGAATGCGCTATAACGCGCTGCAATTGCCTTGGCGGCATATCGACAATTAACGAATGCGCTATGACGCGCTGCAAGTGCTTATCCACAACTAACTAGTACGTGGAGTAGGGCGACAGAGTGCGCCCTTATTGCGGGGTGATCAGGACTCGCCATGAAAGAAGACAGGTGGCGCCAACACTTTGTATTATTGTTTTGCGCATTCTACAAGCTTCGTGTGAGTAATACCATCGAGGATTTCTTTAGCTCGCAAAGAGACGGCATCTGCATCAGTGGCCTGCCTTCTCGACAGGGGCGTAACTAGGCATTTAGGGGCCCCGGGGCAAGGGCGCAAATTTGGCCCATGAAATATTACTTCATTTTTTATCCCCTGTCTTGGGGCCCCTGCCCCGGTTGCTCCAGCCTTGTTACGCCCCTGCTTCCCGATGCTTTTAGACAACGACTCGATGACTCTGTTCCTCTTTACCCCACTCTACGACGCGATGTGACATACCATCTTCCTCACCAAAAACGTCTCAGCCTTTCGAACGTTCTCGTCGTTTTTGTTTTATTTTCTGGCGTGACGTTCGGATCCGAAGTAAGTAGGTTCGAATCGATCTGTCGTCATGTTGTGTTTGAATCCGTTCAGAATCCACTTTTAAAACTGTAGGTCCCAATCAAATGAGAACTCGTGTTGTGAAATATGACCTCTACCAACGAACCTGATTCTGGTATTTGAATCTATGCTCTGGTCATACAGTATATCATCTTTATGTAGGACTGTGTAAGATACGTTACTCTTCATTACTGCTTTTATTATTTTGTTAGTTATTTTAGGTTTGATCTTGTGTTTGACAGGATTTAGTAGGTCCTTTTTTGCGTTTGGGAACGCTCAAACAAACGTTCCCCTTTAAACAAACGACGGTGCTTCTTCGACGTAAGACGTTTCGCCATTTTACGTTGAAGGTCGTCATTTCCAATATGAAACTACTGGAAATTCTCCTCTCCGTATTTTTTTAATCACAGCCCTAATAACACAATTGCCGCAACTGACAGTCGCGGCGCCATCGAAATGACTACTAAAATGGTCCATGCTCAGGTGGCATCAGCTGGTCCAGCTGGGTACCATGCTGGTCACTGTTGTAACGTTACACTGCGAATACACGTTCGGGAAAGGGGAGCGAATTGTAGAGGGAAACAGTGATTTATAAGTCCCCTCGCCGTCAACCCCAGGGTTCACCTCGCCGCTCGGGTGCTCCCTTCGGAGGGCGGTTTTCTGACGAATGATCAAAGGGACAAGGGACCTTCTCCCCACGTTGGGGGGTCAAAGGGGGAGTCTTCGAATCGCTCTTTTCAGAAACGTATGACGGGGAGGGGGTCAAAGGTCAAAGGGGTAATGACATCGGAAAGTTGCGAGACGCGGAAATATGAGAACGGTCAGTCGGGTCAATTAGTCACGCTCCTGGAGTGTGACTAATGTCTCACGAGGGGATGGGGGGTGGCTGATTCGCATATGTGGAACTGGAGCCTCACAGATTCCTCCTCTCTGAGAGAGGCGACTACTCTGTAGAAGGGGAGTCGCTTGCGACCCCCTTGGACACACCTGCATCCTTTCCCCAAGACCCCCCACAGGGTGTCCCACAGTTGGTGTGGGAGAGAGAGCTTGGAAGCTAACTATCAGCAAGAGAGGTTGGTACGAGCACAACGCTGTTAGGGGTGTTCTGTTCTCTATTTCGGAGAGCGACTCCATTGTGGGGCAGAGCAAGTTTCCCTGGTGATAGTTGGAGAAATCCAACTTACTCTCTCGAGTTAAGACTGGAAAATGGTCTTTTAAACATATCACATCCCGGCAAGAAAAGTGACAAAACTCAAAAATGCATCATTTGAGAAAAATCAACTTAAAGAATGCGATACAGCTCGAACTAGCATTACAATAAAACTGACACAACTGCCCTCAGTTGGACAAGCTGCGAGATAGAGATGTGTCGCTTTTCGGGCACGATGGGGCACTTCATACATATTTTTCAATGACATAACCTCAAAATTGCCACGTTTTCACTTGTGTCACTTTTCTTGTCGGGTTGCGGTATGTGTGGAATGCGTGGAATTGTATAAACTGCAATATAATTTGTATATAAAGGTTGTACATATTACATGTTTCTCTTGTACTTATTGGACGAGAAAGTTACACTGTCATTGTGGGGGCTGCAGATTCTAGTCTTTATGGGACCTTCAAGTGATTTTTATCGAGTGACATGGCTGAGAAGTCGACCCGACAGCCTCACATAGACTAGTCACCACGTGACGTCCCATGTAGGTCAAACCCCCATCACGGCGTGGTAACACGTGACATTATAACTATTTCTCAAGGACTCGGAAGTGTACTTTCACTTCCATGTCCCGTGGTTGGAAAGAGGTTGTGACGACCTCCCGATCGAGACCCGGAATGCGGTTTTTGAAATGCTAGCGAACGGAACTGAAGTGAGGTAGCGTGGGACGAGCGGAGAAAAAAAGGAAGTGTTGTTCGTGTTTCAGTGTAAAAAGAAGTATCATTTTTTCGATTCTGTTGAGATATTATGCTACCGATATAGTGTGATGTGTTCCACGCCAATTTTTGTGTTGTGTTGCCCTCGTCTCGTCAATATAAAATAAAGTTTGTTTTTCCCGTTAATTAGCTGTCTTATTACGGTACAAGGTTAAACTACCGAGTCAATTTTTTTTTTTAATTCGGTCCCAAAAAAGAGCACACATTTAAACTCTCTCTAAACATTAATTTTCCAAATCCCAGGGTTTTATTAATAAATCAAGCTTTCTTATGGGGGTCCAGGACAAAAATGTTTCTTTTGTAATTTATTTGCATTTCGCATTGATTTTTTCCCTTCACATGTCTGTTTATATAAAGGTCATTACGCATATCCAAAATACTTGGAACAACTGGAAATTTAGTTTTTTAAAAATTTAAATTGTATTTAATTATTTCGCATGTCTCTTCAACGATCTGTTTACATATTCTTTTAAGTTTTGTCTATAGAATACGGTTCATAATAATTTATCATCATCATAATTTGCGGCTATTTATAAATTTTATTTTAAATGTCTAATACATTTGAGTCCATTTTAAAGGTTTCTAAATTCATGAAGATTCTGGAGAGAAAAAATTTCTTTATTAATAACCTTCCAAAATATGGACTCCTTTTAAAGGAATAAACGAGGTGTTAATGATAAACTTACATAAACAAACTCGCGATGGTTAATTACCATTTACTAGCATCGCTTTTCTTTCATCGTATAATGACTACGCACTTGCTTTCATTTGACGAGAGATTGATTTTAATTTGGATGACTCGCTGATATTAACTTTTGTTCCAAAAGAACTCGTATCTCGCGGGACAAACGGCGAGATTTCTTTATGAATCATTCATGATCTCTCATTCTTTGAATAGTAAAAATTCCGCCACATTTCGATTCAAAAATCCCTTTTAGGTACTTTACTTCCATTCCTCGGGGGGGAAAATTCTTTTTTTTTTTAATCCCCTCTTTGAAAAATCTGAGACTCGCAAGAAATCGAATCCTCTTTGCCGTCTCATCTAAAACTGCGCGCAGTTAAATATTACTTCTTTTAATGAGATTTTGACGCTGGATGAGTTTTTAATAAGCACTTTGCTATTTAAATTAGAAGATCAGTTGAATTCTAATTTCTTATGAATGAATGAATAGCTCATTATGGGTCCGTTTTGGATCATTTTTTTTATTTTATGTTCGGGGGATTATTTTTCTCTCTAAATCTTTGAAAAATATTAATTTCCATTAGTTATTGACAGAAATAAATAGAAGATGATCTAGTACACAGTTATTTTCATGTTTTTTTTCGTTTGTTTGTTTTTTAAATACACTGGTGTTCAAAATTCACCCTTCAGCGGGCGCGCGCAAAGTGCAACGTCTCTTTCAACCTTGATTATCCCCTTTGTAATGAACTTTTTTTTTTCAAATTGAAAATAAGGATTCTGCGTTTTATGAAAAGTTAAAAATGTTGATAATATTGAGATATATTTATAATGAAAGGCCAAAGAATGTAGATACAATCGCCCTGTTTCAAAACTGTCCGGTTTATTGGATCTAAGGACAACTTGCGAATCGATTCCTATTATGTCCAAAAACATAAAAAACAATGAGATTGTCCATCTTCGTGATATGCGGGATACCGTGTAATAGCTGCACATTGGATCGAGTACATCAACTCCTCATTTTGTCGTATTGTAATCCAGTATAATCGCTGGTTTACCGCGGTTAAATCACGACTAACAATGGTTGGAGAGGAATACAAGGGTCATAAAATCATACCTGCATTAGAAAGGACTTAGATATAAATAGAAACTGCTTAGAACATTCAATCCTATTATGTCCTATTATGTCCTATTATGTTCCTATTATGTCCAAAAACCTAAAAAACAATGAAATCGTCCATCTTCGTGATATGCGGGATACCGTGTTATAGCTGCACATTGGATCGAGTACATCAACTCCTCATTTTGTCGTATTGTAATCCAGTAAAATCGTTGGTTTACCACGGTTAAATCACGACTAACAATGGTTGGAGAGGAATACAAGGGTCATAAAATCAGACCTGCATTAGAAAAGATGTAGCTATAAATAGAAACTGATTAGAACATTCAAACCTTGCATTTAAAAACAAACCATTCGAAATTACGAAAATGTTGCACTTTGTACACGCGCGCGCCCGCTGAAGGGTCAAGGTCATAAACACAAAATCTGTAATATCTGGAGAAATAATTAGTTTATAGCAAGGAAATTTGAAACAGAGGATGGCTTATACAATGAGAAAGCATATATCAGCATAACAAGATGAATAAGAGGTAAATTGTTAGCAATATACAAGTTAGACTAAAAACGGTCGAACCATGGAGCAGCATATCTGCGGAGCGGTCCGTCGATTAGGGGGCGTGGTCACCGCGCACAGCTATACAAACCGCACAACGAGCCACCAAACTGTTGGATATCAATAAATGCCTGAAGCAGCAAATCCCATTTTTCCAAAAGCGCGGATTTTAACACCTGGAGAGTGCATTTGATGGCGGTGACGTCATGCAATTGCTTTTTCTAGACCAGGGGTTTCCAACTTACAAGTGTCCAAGGGCCGCAATCGAAAACACCTGTCTAGTGGCGGGCCGCAATTTAATCAGAACCATACCCAGGACATTTTTTTCTTGAGGGAGGGGGATTTGGAGGATTTGTGTATAGTATGTACTATGAAATTTTAAAAAATTCGAGGATGAACCTCCAACAACGACCTTGATTATAACTGGCCAACTTTCGTTAAATTACACAGACACACAAAAAAAAAGTCAAATAAGAAGTGGGTATTTAAATAAGAAGTGGGGGAAGGGATGAAATAGAACATGAGTGGACACCCTACTTTTCATGGAATTCGAGGAAAATCAATGTTTTTTTGTAAATGAACAGCATTTGAAAACAATAACGATTTTTACAAAAACATTTTTCGTTAACTAAGAATATCTAAATTGATGCTGCAAATTATTTTCCTAGAAGTCTTCGCGGGCCGCAAAAAAAGGCACCGCGGGCCGCCAGTTGGAAACCCCTGTTCTAGACCCTCCCAAAAGCGCTCTATAAGATTTAGGTTCTTAAGACATCTTTGGTCATCCCATAAGGCGAATATCCTCTTCCTCCAGAAAATCGTCGACAAGGTGAGCTTTGCGCGGTCTCGCATTTATCGTCCATAATAAAGAATTTAGGACTGGCAGCACCCCGGAACAACCTTAAATAGGCTTCAAGCACCTCATCCTATGGCGCTGTGATGATGCTGTCTCAGACAAGGATTCCCTTGCCGCCAAAAGGGATCTATTTCCCTCATGTTGGAAGGATGATAGCGGGTTCCAGGCTATCTCTAGATCAGGGGTGGGCAGACTTTTCCAGGGTACGGGCTACTTCTAATTTTTTCAAGGTGTTGCGGTCCACCCAGTGACGTAGGTGTGGTGAGATATAAAAAACGGTCTACAATATTTATTATAACTTAATAATAAATACGGAATATGTACTTACCTACATAACTACAAGAAAAAAAACTTACTCTTTTAAGACCGCGTTTAAAGGAAATCGCGTCGGTGTTCCATAAATATGTTTCTTTTAGGGCCTGTTCACATAGGAGTCCGTTGCGTTGCGTTAAGGACAAGATGACGTTGAGACGAAAATAAACCAATCATATGCCTCCAAAAGATTAGCAATGAAATTTTTAACGCCTATGATTGGTTTATTTCCGTCTCAACGTCATCTTTTCCTTAACGCAACGCAACGGACTCCTATGTGAACAGGCCCTATGTATGCGCGTCTTAGGTCTTAGTAAAGGCGGTCACCCCAAAATGTCTTGGTGGTCCACCGGTCGATCGCGATCGACTTAATGCCCACCCCTGCTGTAGATGAAGACTCGTCGAGAATCCCTTTGTGTTCTGAATGTGGACTCATCAATTAAGGGGACCTTCAAATTCGAATTTTGTTTTAATTTTCAATTTTTAAATCTATATACAAAATCAGAAAAATTAATTTTCTATTTTACTATATTGAAAACCCTTAGAATTCAAAATAAGGATTTTTGTCAGAATGATGCCTGTTTTTCAAAAAAAGTTTGAAAAATGCTAACTTCTTCAAAAGGCTCCATGCGCATTCTATATTAATTGAAATTCTTGAATTTTGTATTATGAACTTACTATATGTATATAAATATAAATGTGCATTATTTTTTTGTGGTATGAATCTAGAGTCTTAAATAAATTTTTTCTACTTTGCCTGTTATTTTTTTATGTTTTTTCTTTATTTTATGGTCTATAAATTTGAAAAATATTTGTGATTTCAAAGAATTAATGCACAGTTTTGTGACAAACACCTGAATTAACAATTCTGAGAAATTTGGAAGATATCAGAAGAAAATAAATACCCATGGAGCCTTTTGAAAAATTCTAGCATTTTTGAAGAATTTTTTTTATATAATAAAATACTTATATATATAATACTCAAAAATTTGTAAATTCTAAGTATCTTCAATGCAGTAGGAAAGAATATAAATTATACTCAAGGGTATATAGAGTAAAATATTGAAAATTAAAGAAGAACGATATTGAAAGTCCCTTTTAACCTCATTTTTTTTAAAAATTTACAATATTTTATTCTATATACAAAATGAGAACAATTAATATTGGTTTTTACTAATCTTGCAGGTCTTATTATTCACAAATAAGTATTCTCTGGAAGAATAAGACTTGTTTTTCAAAAAATTCTTCAAAACTGCTAAAATTTTTCAAAATGCTCCGTGCACGTTAATTTTCTTCTGGTTTCATCCAAATTTTTCAAACTTGTTGATTAAAGTGTTTGCCACAAACCTGTGCATTATTTTTTGAAATCACAAATATTTTTCAAATTTATAGACCAAGAAATAAAGTAGACCCATGCAAAAACATAAAAAAAATTGAATGAAGAATTATAAAAAATATATTTTTGACTTTCGATTTATACAAAAAAAAATTCAACACACAATTATAATTATACATGTATGGCAAACCTTGTATTAAAAAAAGAGGGGTTTTAAATGATCTGAGATGCACATGGAACATTTTGAAAAATTCTAGCATTTTTGAAATTTTTTTTGAAAAACAGGCATTATTCTGCAAAAATTCCATATTTTGAATTCCGAGGGTCTTCAATGTAGTAAAAAAGAATATTAATTATTCTCAATCTGTGTATAGAGTTGAAAATTAAAAATTAAAAATTCGACGCTGAAGGTCCCTTGTCCCTTTAAAAGAATACGCCCCCAATGTTGTTGTGTCCAAGATCGATGTATTCGACTCCACGACAAACGGGCTCTGTTGCGCGAAATGGTCAGAGGCGGGAGACACCACTGGTCCCCGGACGTAGAGGCCCTTCGTTGCTAGACTTCTCTATACAGTTTATCTGAAAAATTGTTCTTCCAGACTCAACAGCTAGTCAACTGTCATATGTCAATGCCGTCACGCATTAAATACCACGTAACGATCCTGTGCAGGTGTCATCGGTTCTTGGGCGGACTTTGCAGGGCCTCCTGATAATGGTACCACTTGTTTCGAATGGATGCCATAACCTGGATACCACTTTTGGGGCCACTTGTTGTCGCCGTGCCACCTCCGCTTGAGACTGACCAGGTTCCAGCCTACCGATGGCTGTCCAGTCGTGGGCAAATAGCGGCCCGCTACAGATTTTCTTTTGACATCCAGAAAAATCCAGACAGCCAGAAAAACTGCCAATATTTAATTTAATTTATATTTGAGGCGGGGAAAGGCAAAGTGGTGTAAGTCAGTAAGTCAAGTGGTGTAAGTCAAAAGAGTTTAACTGCAAAAACTACAAAAGATTCCACCATAAATTGAACAAATTATAATTCATAACAATTATTACAGTATTGCAAATAATAACTATTTACAATTACACTATAAATTGAACATGGAGATTACATATTTGCCCCCAAATGAAAAAAGTTGAAAATGTGACTTACACCACTTTGCCTTTCAACGCCTCACTTATTGTTTTGTTATGATGCAATTTATACCTTTTCCGAAATGCAAAGTTAACTAGTAATAAATGCAATAATTTTAAAAGGTGTGGCCCTCAGCTAACCTTCGCTTACACAACCCGGACCAAAACAATTTCCCTCCCCTGGTCTAAACGATTATGACAACTCATGTGGAGATATTTTAAAACAAGTGTAATTTACACAGCATACATTTAGTAAGATTTAACAGATTTTCAAGTGTATAAAGTCTTTCCTATTAACGGAAATCCTCATCTTTTTAATATCTATAACACAGAATATAAAAGTGTCTAGTTTCAAGGTAACTTTTTTATTCGTCAGGCCGGGGAACATCATGTGTCATTGTCTCAAAGGAATTTGTTAATAGTCAATAGAGATATTCACGCCTAAGGCTGACAGCCCTGATAAATAACTAAACTCATCACTTTGAAACTAGTAGCCACTCTTACTTATAATTGCGTATTTTAAGAAACTTTATATTCCTGTTACGCGTATTCCACAAGTTTCATGTCAATTCCATTTTCCTAGTTTCTATGATTTTCATACTGATATGATTAACCCTTCACCGGGCGCGCCCGTGTACAGAGTGCAACATTTTCGTAATTTTGAATGGTTTGTTTTTACATGTAAGGTTTGAATGTTCTAAGCAGTTTCTATTTATAGCTACACCCTTTCTAATGCAGGTCTGATTTTCTGACCCTTGTATTCCTTTCCATTCGTTTGTTAGTCGTGATTTAACCGTGGTAAACCAGCGATTATACTGGATTACAATACGACAAAAGCAGGAGTTGTGGTAGTCGATCCAATGTGCAGCTATTACAAGGTATCACGCATATCACGAAGATGGACAATCTCGTTGTTTTTTTAGGTTTTTGGACATAATAGGAATGAATTAGCTAGTTGTCCTTAGATCCAATAAACCGGACAGTTTTGAAATAAGTCGATTGTATATGCATTCTTTGGCCTTTAATTATAAATATATCTCAATATTATCAACATTTTAAATTTTTTCATAATACGCAGAATTATTATTTTCAATTTTAAGAAAAAAAAGTTCATTACAAAAGGAATAATCAAGGTTGAAAGAGACGTTGCACTTTGTGCCACGCACGCCTGCTGGTGTTCCAAAAATTGGCGCGCCCTCTTGAAGGGTTAAATTGCATTAGCACCATTCGGCGCTAGCCACGATAAGCTGCCTCTCTGACCCACGGCTAATAGGACATTCAGAGGTTACACTAACCAAAACAATATGGGCCAAGTTGACATCCTAAGTACCAAATCTTGGCGATATTGTCTCTATTTTTAATGTTTGGCACCGTAAAAAATCAAATAAACCTGTTCTTTTCTATCATTGAAATAAATTATCTATATAAATAAAGCAGAGTGTCTCTATGTATGTATGTATGTATGTATGTATGTATGTAACGTATACAAATCTACATTTCTTGACGAATCTGGTTGAAACTTCGTATATGTATGTTTTGAAGCCTGGAGATAATTCTAAGATTAGTTTGGAAGCTGTAAAGTAGTTTTAAAGGTATTTTAATTCTAAAAGTACTTCACCGCTTCACTCATCCTGAGAAAACATGGCCGACATATCTCCCGTATGGTGCAGCCATCTGTCGGCTGCGACGGGAATGAAAATTGACGGGAATATTTGTATGGCCCTGAAAAGGGCCTTTTTTTTTCTTTTGTGGGGCCCGAGTATAGCCGGGCTTCGTCCGGCTAGTTATTATATATTATTATCACAAAAGCTCTAATGTTATACATGAATGCCTAGTATTCATTCACGTAATAAGCAGAGAAAAAAATGCCTTTACTGCCTAAACCTGTTATTTATTTTTTTTGGATGGGGGGGGAGGATGACATGATATAAACCCTAAAATTGCACCAGATAATGGCTAAGTGGGATATATGTAAGTAATGGGAAGGATTAGGAGGAAATAAATACGAAAGATGTAGAAAGAGTTACCACAGTACTCATTTATGATCAGCTTGTTACATCATAGGCTTTTCTCTGAGGCTTAATAAAATCGTGGTCAAGAAAAACAGAGTCCGAGTTGTGAATGATAAGGCCAGCGGTTAACAGAAACTTAACAAAAATTTACTGAAACAAAATAAATTTAATTTAAAAGGTACAGTAGATCAGCTTGACATTTTAACAGTTACAGTAGGACAGTGCGTCAGCGATTAATCAGCGGCGCCCTGGGGCTAGGCCGCCTTAGCTCTCAACGTACAGCCGCTAGCTAGATGTTTCAACGAGACTCTGTCTCAAAAAATTTCCACGTCTCTGACTATATCTCGCGGCCCTTTCTTTTGTCGGCGTCCATCCCAATTCCTCGAAATGCGTCTGTTTTCCGGAGCGGGAGCCGGCGGATTAGCTGGTGACAGTTCTTCTTATCGTCGAATATCTAGGCAAACTTTACGATCACTTTAGTGTCAAACTCCCTAAGATATACTTGCTCCCTAGGAAATACTTGCTGTAATTGCTTAAATGATAAAAAAGTACTTTTTATTAATTAAAAATATAGCAGATATTCGTTAAAAAAATTAAGGATGAGAAAAACCTTAACATATTCACTGCAAATTGATGAATAGCAAACTTTGTGCATTGTTTTGAAAGAAAATTAGTTTTCTTCTTCAGGAGTAAAACAGGAGACCGCCTGCACTGTAAGGCCGTGTTAACATTGGTTCCAGAGTGTAGCGTTTCTCCTCTGGAGCCGAGATCGTTGACATGGACTGTGATTGGATCAATGTATCACGTGGTCGGAAGCAATGTGAGCAAAGCATAAGATAAGTCAGTCGAGTGATTTTAGAGTCCAGTTTTCAGATTTTTATAAAGAATATCTTATGGTTTTTCTAAAAAGCCCTGCCTATTATTATTCAAGATAAAATAGATGTTGTGGGAAAACTCCTCTTTACCTTCTTTTAATTTCAAATTTAATAATCAGTCATACCAATATTAAAATATATTAAAAGTTAAAAAATAAAATAAACCGAGGCTACATCGAACAAAAGTTTATGAGTCAAGGCGAAAAGTCTGCTCCGAGACGACACGCTCCTATTTCGAACGTCGGCCGCCAAAGAACGTAATTCACATTTTGTATCTATTAAATTTATTCTGAATAGTTCGTAAGCCAGTTCATAGATGGCAGCTCTACAGATGAAGAAATCCACGGGCAATTTTTTAAATATCTAACAATCATCGCGATCGCAGTGAGTGTGAACAACCATTTCAGTAACTTTCACTTTTGAAATGTATAAACTTACATCACATATTTAAGAACTATGGTGGATTATTAAGAATCGTTACTGTTATTAGATTAGTACATTTGACACTGCTCAAAATCTAACGTCATAAGGATTTCTTTGAGAATGATATGAATTGATACTGAGTTAAAAACATTAAAATCCTGCATTATATAAGAAGACATATATCATGTCGGCATAAAAGAAGGGGGTAAATATTTATTCAATATCGAGACTTAAGATCTCGTGGACACGGAATAATAGTAAAATAGGTATGAACTCTATATGTTACATAAACACAGAAAAAATAACCACGCTCATAAATCAATCTAAATTTTTTTGGATTAACATTTCCTTTTCACTAAGTTTCCCTCGCGTAAAGCGTGTACAGAAACCTGATTTATTTGAGTTTAAATAGAAAGTTGTACGCTTTAACTTCAATAGGTTATAACCAGGGCCGGATTTTCCTATAGGCTAACTAGGCTTCAGCCTACGGCCTCAAGATCAAGAGGGGCCTACATTCAAATTGTTAAATTAAATCAAATTGTAAAATTAAAATTACACTATTCTAAAAACAGTGAACACTAAAACACTGGACCGAAAATAAGGAGAAATTCTACTCATATGACTAACAAACAAACATAAAAATGTATTGGTTAAGATCAACGCGTTCGGCTCATTGGGTCTGTTCCGACTACAACTTTTTTGAATCTCATTGCGGAGACACGTCACTTGTGACGCGGGGCTTAGTACCGCGAGGTTAGTACAAATAACAACATGTTTCATTTAATATATTGATATATATCACAGTACTGATGTATTTTATTATCTCTCATGTAATTTACAAATTTAAAAATGAGAGGTGAAAGGGCCTCATAAGTGGAATAGCCTAGGGCCTCTTTTCATCTAAATCCGGCCCTGGTAATAACCAGTGGTGGTATTCAAATAAATTAACAACAGGTTCTGTGTCCTAATCAGTGGTGGGCTTCCGCCGGTTCGCACCGATTCTGTAGAACTGATACCTACATTAGGTAACGGATCTAAAGAACCGGTACGAACTGGCTGAATCCCACCACTGGTTGTAACTCAGTTTCTTTCATGTGCCGTTTCTACTGCCACCTTCTACGATGTTCTGTAATTTTCTGTCGTTTCCCCTATATGTGAGCCGCTAAATCGGTTAAGTCAATAAACAAAAAAGGGAGAATAGTAATAAAATAATAGACGTTATTTTTTAAAATTCCTCTGGAAATTTAAATTCAAATAAACATTGTGGAAGGTATTATTACAGATGTATCTTTTATCGGACGACATATAAGATTTGAGTCATCGTCATTAGTATTACAATTTTTGCGTGAATAAGGGACTTGATTTGGCAAGTGAAAAAAACATCCAGTTCAGTCTTCAAATTATTTTTTAACTACAGAAAAAAAAGTACTAATTGTTTAGTAATTCACAAGTACTTATTTCTGCGGCAGTTAGACTGTCACTGACTCATTTGATGTACTTTTTTTGTGATGAAACAACATTCAACGATTGACCGGTTATCATCAAGTACTTGCTTCTGCTTTCGAATTGCATTATTGCAACAATTTACATAAGAATATAGACTTAACTTGATAATAAGTCTTCAGGTTAACTTGATAAGAATAAGACTAAAAACTTAGCTTGATATAAATTAAGTTCATAAGAATAAGACTAAATTATCAAGTTAACTTGATAATAAGTCGAATAATAAGTCTTCTGAAAAAAGTTACTTATTATTCGAAGGCCAAAATAAATAAATAAATAAATAAATAAAATAATAATTATTATTATTATTATTATTATTATTATTATCATTGAGTGAAGTTCAACCTTATTATTTGGGAAATTTATTATGAATGTAAAAAGTTAGGAGTCCATCAAGTGTTTTGACATAGAATTTCAAAAAGGGAACTTATTGGATTTGGATGTGAATGGCCCCATATATCAGAGTTCTATTATCCTCGCATTTGTGAACTGCCCATAGAGACTATCACTTCAGTCGCCCTAATGAAAAACCATCGTCCATTCGAAACGAGTCGCCAACCTTAATTTTTTTACTAAGAAGCTGTTTGATCCTTTTATGTGTTTTCCTAAAATTACATGTAAGCGGTAACACTCATACGGAGTCTAATTGATTACTTAAGTTTTATTTACTGATAAAAGATGGCAGCACTGAAATTGAACTCGAGGGTTGTATCCATGAAGCTACAGACTGTAGGTTCATGGTTGTATCTTTCTTAAAGTCTAACCCTGCGCAGAAAAATTTGATGAATTTAAAGAGCGTATTATTAATAAAACGATTCGACGAAGCTTGTTAAGGTAACAACACACCTTTAAAATGGGTCATTAATCGATTTTTTGTTTTTCATATTAATTGAAACCTGGATTTATTCTGAACAATTTGGTTCACTCTTTTTGTCATACGACAATGACAGCATGAGATATTAAAATAATTTATTGTGAACATCCAAACAGTGATTTTTATACACAATTTTAACTTTAAATGCATTTATCTCAAAATATGATTTTCTGACTTTGCGCGTATGATATCTCAAACGCCTATAAACAGTGTTTCGATGACTTGGAGAAACGTTGGAAAAATTGTATAGACTCCTTTGGCGATTATTTTGAAGAGGATAAATTTATTTGAAGGTGAGTCATATTTTTCTTATTTATGAAAAATTGTCCGGTTACTTTATGGGCGCACCTTGTATATATATATACTAGCTGAAAACCCGCGCTTCGCTACGGAGTACATTCAAATTAAATACAACGGTCAATGTATGCAATTAATGCCAATATATATATATATATATATATATATATATATATATATATATATTTATAAAAAAATCGTAAGGGATATTTATTTTTTTTGGATAATATCCAATAATCTGCTGCATTAGAAAGAAAAAGAATATCATTTTTGTCTATTTAGTTGTTATGCACGTGACGATAAATTTATTTAAAGTACCAGAAAAAGAAATCACGTGATCAACATTTAATAAATAAAATTCTAGAAATTAATCTTTAAAAATTCATCAAAAATCAGAAAATCAAGGTAAAAGTTCGAAAAAGATTTCATTTTGAAGGAATTTTTATGATCTTTCTCGTGATATAAATTTTATAATCCGCAATGTATTATTTTAAATGCAAACGTAAAAAAAGTTAAAAAAACAGCTTAAAAATTTAATTTTAAAAAATCTAAGAAGAATTTTAGAAAAATCTTTCTTAGTGCACCCTTACACTATAAGAAGAATCGCCATGCAAAATTTCAGCCCTTTAGGTCCAGCGGTTTGGTCTGTGCGTTGTATGTCAGTCAGTCAGTGAATGAATGAATGAATGAATGAGTCAGTTACGGAACTGTTTTATATATATACTAGCTGAAAACCCGCACTTCGCTACGGAGTACATTCAAAGTAAAAACATCGGTGAATGTATGCAATTAATGCCAATATATATATAATAAATACGACGATCAATGTATATAATTGATGTAAAATATATATATATTTATAAAAAAATCGTAAGGGATATTTTTATAGACAAAATAATGTAGAAGAAGATATTCAAATAAAATCTAATATAAAGAATACTAAAGAATATAGTACAGTTTCTAGAACATTTCTTTTACTGTATTTTAATATTTTTTTGGATAATGTCCAATCGTCTGCCGCATTAGCAAGAAAAAAAAAATTATTTTTTGTCTATTTAGTTTTTATGCACGTGACGATAAATTATTTAAAGTACCAGAAAAAGAAGTCACGTGATCAGCATTTAATAAATTAAATTCTAAAAATTAATCTTTAAAAATTCACCAAAAATCAGGAAATGAAGGTAAAGATTCGAAAAAGATTTCATTTTAAAGGAATTTTTATGATCTTTCTCGTGATATAAATTTTATAACCCTCAAATTATTATTTTAAATGCAAACTTAAAAAAAGTAAAAAAAAAGCTTAAAAATTTAATTTAAAAAAATCTAAGAAGAATTTTTCAAAAATCTCTCTTAGTGCACCCCTACACTATAAGAAGAATCGCCATGCAAAATTTCAGCCCTTTAGGTCCAGCGGTTTGGTCTGTGCGTTGTATGTCAGTCAGTCAGTGAATGAATGAATGAATGAATGAATGAATGAGTCAGTTACGGAACTGTTTTATATATATATATATATATATATATATATATATATATATATATATATATATATATATGTGTGTGTGTGTGTGTGTGTGTGTGTGTGTGTGTGTGTGTAAGTAAGTAATGCTCTGTACATCACGTAATGGAGGAGATGATACACCCAAGATTCGCGGGCGCGATTCAACACTTTAGTAGTCGAGGCAGAGGGGTGAGAAGAGACTTGGGGAACACTAGGTCACGCATATTGTAATCCGCACATAGGGGAGGAAAAACCCACAGAGAGAAGGGACGCACAGAACAGAGATGCGACGCATATTATTTTATTCCGGATTATTCTGCAGACAAATACTATTCAGCAAAACACAGGTACCTTTGCAACTGGACACACGCAATAGCAACGCCACCGGTCCCTGCCGGGGCGCATTCAGAAGACAGATTTTACATCTTTATACGGGACGTCAGCGGAGCAGCGCGAAAACAGGACGAGGTTAATAAGAGAGACGAGGAAGCAGAGCGACCGTAAAAATCCTCTGTCACTTCTTTTTTAAACCATGGGGGCGCTAATGTGACGCTAGGTGTTAACATTTCTATGATTGGCTAGAATTGGGCATCTCACTTGATTACACAAAAGGGTCGCATGATGTTCCGAAAGGCGCAACGTGGCGAAAACAACACGTGGTGCTGATTCGTGTTTAAAAATATCTTTAACGCGCGTGCACTAAGGGGTAGTATGGTTGATTAGTTGGTCAATTCCTAGGTCGCAATTAGAAGAAAGGGATTGTACTGAGAGGGAATAAGGATAATAAAAATGTGGGGCGAAACAGTTAATAATGGTGGGACGTTATTATTGCATATATATCTATATATGTGTGTGTGTGATAATATTGCTAACTACCTATAATCGCCCATTCTGAGCTTTATCTCTGTCCTGGTAACCCCACTTTCTTCTCTCCCTCGCCTTTCCACACACTAACTTCCTCCGCCAATTCTGGCAACCTCTCTGACCTAATTCTATTTTTCGCGCTTCTACGAGGAGACGCTGGACTGACTCGAAGCGAATAAGATGTGTTGCTTTACTGTTTAATAAATTAGTTTGTTCCTGAAGCTGACTGTATTACTTTCCGTCCACGAAGATGCATTACTTCATGAGATGTCCATTCCGGACATTTCATATATATATTTTATATATATATATATATATATATATATATATATATATATATAAATAAGAATAAGATGAAAGAGAAAACCAGTAATAGCTCTAAAGCTACTTGAAGCCAGGAACATCCAACATGTAAAGAAAAGTATGAATAAGGTTTTTGACAGCATTTCTTTATCAGCGGTGTCAATACTGTCTAAAAACCAATGGATTGTTTCTGATGAGTATGATCTATTAAATAAACACACTCAGACACCGTACAATCCATTATTAACAGAAGAATATATATATATATATGTATATATATATATATATATATATATATATATATATATATATATATATATATAATATATATATATATATATATATATATATATATATATATATATATGTATATATGTATATATATATATATATATATATATATATATATATATATATATATATATATATATATATATATATATATATATATATATATATATATATATATATATATATATATATAAGAATAAGATGAAAGAGAAAACCAGTAATAGCTCTAAAGCTACTTGAAGCCAGGAACATCCAACATGTAAAGAAAAGTATGAATAAGGTTTTGACAGCATTTCTTTATCAGCGGTGTCAATACTGTCTAAAAACCAATGGATTGTTTCTGATGAGTATGATCTATTAAATAAACACACTCAGACACCGTACAATCCATTATTAACAGAAGAATATATATATATATATATATATATATATATATATATATATATATATATATATATATATATATATATATATATATATATAAATAAGAATAAGATGAAAGAGAAAACCAGTAATAGCTCTAAAGCTACTTGAAGCCAGGAACATCCACATGTAAAGAAAAGTATGAATAAGGTTTTGACAGCATTTCTTTATCAGCGGTGTCAATACTGTCTAAAAACCAATGGATTGTTTCTGATGAGTATGATCTATTAAATAAACACACTCAGACACCGTACAATCCATTATTAACAGAAGAATATATATATATATATATATATATATATATATATATATATATATATATATATATATATATATATATATATATATATATATAAATAAGAATAAGATGAAAGAGAAAACCAGTAATAGCTCTAAAGCTACTTGAAGCCAGGAACATCCAACATGTAAAGAAAAGTATGAATAAGGTTTTGACAGCATTTCTTTATCAGCGGTGTCAATACTGTCTAAAAACCAATGGATTGTTTCTGATGAGTATGATCTATTAAATAAACACACTCAGACACCGTACAATCCATTATTAACAGAAGAATATATATATATATATATATATATATATATATATATATATATATATATATATATATATATATATGTGTATATATATATATATATATATATATATATATATATATATATATATATATATATATATATATATATATTATATATATATATAAATAAGAATAAGATGAAAGAGAAAACCAGTAATAGCTCTAAAGCTACTTGAAGCCAGGAACATCCAACATGTAAAGAAAAGTATGAATAAGGTTTTGACAGCATTTCTTCATCAGCGGTGTCAATACTGTCTAAAAACCAATGGATTGTTTCTGACGAGTATGATCTATTAAATAAACACACTCAGACACCGTACAATCCATTATTAACAGAAGAATATATATATATATATATATACAGTTCCTTGAAAAATCCAAATATTAAAAATTTTAGCCCTACCAAAACAGTGTAATTATCTTTGAAATCTTTTGTGAGAGAGATTTTTTTGTTCCGGCTCGAAACAGCTCCTTTATCGGAAAAAAAAATGAATGGCTCCGAGCCGGATAAATAACCGGAACGATCAATTCCTTTAGCGACAAAATCAAATCCATCCCACAATAACGATTTGGTTTGGTTTAGTTTGGTTTGGAGCGCTACGATCAACTTTTTGCTACACGAGGGTTAATTAGACCGGGACCTACAATTTAAAGCCGATTCCGAACGGCTACAAACATCCATGCCAACAATGAGACTCGAACCCACAGGATCTGAACCGAATGCCAGCGACCTACTCCACAATGATGGTTTCATGTAGATAAATAAATAAAAAAGATCCTTCGAAAACCATTTAGATCTGAACTGTTCATTTTGGTTCATATCCATTTTAAGTCGCCTGTATCTCTCTATTCTAAAAAAAAGTCGCTGCCGCCGCCGCCGCTGTCAAAAGCTTGTCACGCTATCTCCTCCGAAACCGCTGGGGGTATGGGGTCGAGACCGATACCAATCGATGCAGAACAATGTGGGGAAGAAAGTAAGACATGTCTGATATTCGTCGGACTTTAAGTTTTTTATTTTTTTTTATTTTATGTTTTGTGGGAAAATATTGACTTTTTCATGTTCAGATTACGATAACTCGCCAAAAAAGGATCGTAGAATTTTTTTTTTTTATTTTTTTTTTACAATCTAAGACTACAGACATTTCTCCTTCAAACAAGACCTCATTTGTTTAAAAATAATTTAAAACAGACTGATATCAATATATTTAAGTTGCTAAGCCGATTCTTTGGGCAGTCCGTGAGAGAAAACTACTGCATCGATTTACTTCATTTTGATCTGAAACGAAAGATTTTAGTCTATAGATGTGTCAAATTTAGTTTTTGTAACCGCAATTTCTCTTAAAGAGCAATTATTGACAATCAGAAATTTCTTTCTGAGCATGCTCAGTAACAGGTTTAGACACTCACTTAGCTCGAGGCCGTACATACACATCAATTTTTTATTTTTTTTTTTGCGCATGCTCAGTGACACGTTTAAATCTGGCTTTAGATACTTACTAAGCACGAGGCCGCATTAACACGTGAATTTGTTTATTCCGAGGAATCTCTCTATCTCTCTCTCTCTCTCTCTGCCATTTTTATTTTTAACTATGTTTCAGAGATATAGAATTAAACCTGGCGGAAATTGTTTATTTCGCGCTGTTGAGTCACCCTCTTTCTTTTAATCGGTTCAATAGTATTTTTTAAAGTGTATTTCTCTATCCTTAATATTATAATTTTCAACATTTGGCAATGATGTGTTGAGCATAATGTGTATATTAGTCCATTTACTTACTATCCAGCCGTCATGTTTTGACGAGTACCAACTAGTTTTTATTAAAATTGAAAACCCACTTTTTGGAAAAATTTATGCGTTTCGAGTTATATAAATTCGATGCTCTCAGACTTATTATGTTACAAAGAAAATGTTTATATCAACTGGAAGATGAAAGCTTTCTCATTCATGTAAACTTCATTTCAGGTCTCTATCTTAAAATTTCGATTTTTAATTGAATTTTAAAGAACGATACTTCAACAGAAATCGGAATGAAGAATCGTGTCATTTCTTGGTTTTTCTCCTCTTGGATTTTATACAACGATTGAGTCATTCATTCACTTGATTCATTCATCGCCCTTAATGTAAGAACTTGAATTATCCAAAAAAATAAATATCCTTATTTTTTTATAAAATATATTTTTTACATCAATTGTATACATTGATCGTCGCATTTATTATAAATATATATATTTATTTTTTTTGGCATTAATTGCATACATTGATCGTTGTATTTAATTTGAATGTACTCCGTAGTGAAGCTCGGGTTTTCAGCTAGTTCATTAAAAAGTTCATCTGAAATTTTACGGTACAGATTAATATGAAAATCTGCCCAAAGCAGCAGTTATTAAACAAAATAGAGATGTATTATGTCACAGAAACAAAAAAAAAAAACGAAATTTCGTAGATTACTAAAAATACTCTGTATTTGCTTAGAAATATATTGTTAGTTTTTCTAAAATGACAGGTCATAATTATTCATGGGGAAGAACATTTTAAAGAATTATATGTACACATATTCTGTCTCATTGCCCGAGTGACTACACCTGAACTATTGTGGTGTGAGACGATATTCATTAGATATTAGTCACGATTGTGATATTTTGGGCCGGAAAAAATTTCACGAAACATTTGGTATAAAATCGCATAGTGAAAGTATTTATGCTATACTAGCTGAAAGCCCGCACTTCGCTACGGAGTACATTCAAATTAAATACAACGGTCAATGTATGCAATTAATGCCAAAAATAAATATATATATATATATATATATATATATATATATATACACTGAAGTGCCACTGAATTAGGGATAGCAAAGCCTATGCAAATTGTGTAGCGCTGCGCATCATGTATGCGCAAGTGAGGGCGCTGTGGTAACTGCATATATAGCGCGTACTGTGGTTGTTCTGAATTATTTGTTGGAATTGCCAGTATGGGTAAACTGCTTGATTTAGACGCCTTCGATCGCGGACAAATCGTAGGTGCGCGACGCATGGGCCATTCAATTTCCGAAATCGTCAGACAGCTAGGATTTTCAAGGTCGACAGTGTCAAGAGTATACCAAGAATACATGGATGGTGGAAAAAAAAACTAGCGATCGGGCAAACTGCAAAGGA
>OU015497.1:10617256-10694756 GCA_907164885.2 Dolomedes plantarius | reverse complement strand
AATAAATCTTTAAAAATTCACCAAAAATTAGAAAATGGAGGTAAATATTCGAAAAAGATTTCATTTTAAAGGAATTTTTAGGATCTTTCGCGTGATATACATTTTATAACCCTCAAATTATTATTTTAAATGCAAACTTAAAAAAAGTTACAAAAACAGCTTAAAAATTTAATTTTAAAAAATCTAAGAAGAATTTTTCAAAAATCTTTCTTAGTGCACTTTTTACTATAAGAAGTGTAGCCATGCAAAATGTCATCCCTTTTGGTCCAGCGGTTTGGTCTGTGCGTTGTATGTCAGTCAGTGAGTCAGTCAGTTACGGAACTGTTTTATACAGATTAACAGGGATAAGCGGATGACATTGCAACAAGCTTGGAAGACCTTACAAGAAATTAAGTTATTGCTCTTGAACATCGTTATCCGCGGAGTATAGAATAGTAAAGACTTTACTTTTTGGTAATGGTTTTTGTGGTGATTTCTAATTGTTTTTCAAACAAATCGCTCACTCCTTTCAACAACGTCATATATCAAAAACTGAGATATGACGTTTTTGAGCTATGACGTTGTTGAAAGGAGTGAGCGAAATGTGTTCCACAATCGAACGGAAATATCACGTAAAATGCTCAAGGAAACTTATAATGAATGAATGTTACATACACAGATACAAAAGAAAAGAAAGGGGCGTTCCTTATTTTATAACACTAGGGGCTTCGCCCCTAGGCAGCTCGCTCCTCTGTTATGGCTAATAGCGAGATACATAGGGGTGATTCTCGGGCAATATAACAGCTTCCATCCATTTACTGTTGTCACCTTTAATGCGCAGGGCGTTACAACAATGTTGAATTATCAGCTTTAAAATTCAATTAAAAATCGAAAATTTAAGATATAGACTTGAAATGAGGTTTATATGAATAAGAAAGCTTTCAGCTTCCAGATGATGTAAATATTTTCTAAGTAAGATAAAAACTCGAGGAGCATCGATATTACATCCACATAGGGGACTATATTTCTTGAAAAACTGCGTTTCATTTTTTGATGAAAATATTAGTCTGTTTTAAAATATTTTTAAACAAATGAGGTCTAGTTTGAAAGAGAAATGTCTGTAGTCTTAGATTGTAAAAATAAGAAAATTCTACGATCATTTTTTGTCGAGTTATCGTAATCGGAAGAGGAAAAAGTCAATATTTTCCCACAAAACATAAAATAATAAAAAAAAACTTAACGTCCGACGAAGATGAGACGTGTCTTAATTTGTTCCCCACATTTTTCTGCATCTATTGGTGTCGGTCTCGACCCCATACCCCCAGCGGTTTCGGAGGAGATAGCGTGACAAGCTTTTGACAGCGGCTGCGGGAGTTACTTTTTTTTAGAATAGACACTAATGCGAAAAATACAAGAGGAATAATTACAAGATAAAAAGACTTTTTATATACCATGTTTTTAAATTCTGTTGAATCATATAAACTTGACAATTCTATGTATTAACTAGCTGAAAACCCGCGCTTCGCTACGGAGTACATTCAAATTAAATACAACGGTCAACGTATGCAATTTATGCCAAAAAATAAATATATATATCTATACTAATATATAAAGAGAGAGCAGATTTTGTACGTGGAGGGTAATCTCCGGAACCACTGCACCTATTTGAAAAATTCTTTCACTGTTTGAAAGGTACATTATTCCAGATGGACATAGGCTATATATTATGTATATCTGATCAGTAGAAATAAAGTTAGGGGGGATACTCTAGATTTGTGTGCACGGCCGCCATCTTGGATTTTTCCGCCAGGGTTTGGCGCATTTCGCATGGCGATAATTATTGCGTTCTGGTAAAAATAACCCAATGTCAAATTCTCTAATTTTAAGATCAAACAGTTATTTCTGATGTGATCTTTTAATTACAGTATAATAATTTTAGGTCAGATCTTGACCTGGAAATCTGAGTCAAATTGACTAGACTCAAAAGAGTAAATTATTTTTAAAACTAAGAGTCTTTTTGCTGAAACTTTTTGAATCCATTATCAGTTTTTCTTTAACTTATTAAATTTAAGTTGCTTTTAATTTTGTTTATCGATTGTCAATTAGTATACTATAATGATACACCATTTCATTTATTTGAAGTAAAAATTATCTGCCATCATTTTTTCGTAAAATGTAAAATACAGTATACATTTTAAATACAATATATTTTAAAATATTTTATAATTCCAAGTTGTAGTGGATTACAAATAAATTTAAATAACTGAAGTTCAACTTCTCTCTCCCCAGGAACCTAAGTTAAAAAGTTAGTTAAGGTTAAGTTATTGGTTTAGGAAAAGGGTTTTTTTTTTCTTATTTCCAACACAGCAGGATAAATGGTCAAATAATCCTTGTCCCGATTTTATTGTATGCACCAAATATTTGGTTAAGGTCAAATCTGAAGTAAAATTTCATTACCACAATGCCCTAAAAAAAAAAAAAAAAAAAAAAGAGGATCTGGTTACTCACCATAAATTTATGGGTTCATAATTATTTTACATTTTTCAAAGCTGAATTTTAGATAATTTTTAAATTGCAAGTTATTTAGGTGGTACGAAAATGTTGTATTTTTTTCTAATTAACAATATATTGGCATAATATTTTGGTGATTCATTGCTATTAGTCAAAGAGTTAGGGCAAACTGAATAGGTGGCATTGAAATTTTATCTGTAAGTAAAATTCATTTGACCAAATTTTTCATATGGATCATAATTTGAAAAGGTAGTTTTTAATTAAAAATGACAAAAAGAAAATCTCAGTCCAACGATTAAATGATTTTTCAAAAATATTTCTAAGTTTCACAATTTAAAAAGGTCGTTTTTATTAAAAAAGCTAAAAGAAAAACCCAAAATTTTCAATATTTGAGAATGATTTTTTCAGAAAAAAGTGGTTTTTATCAAAAACCCAACAATAAATCTAAGTCCAACGTTTAAATGATTTTTCAAAAAATTTTCTAAGTTTCATAATTTAAACAGGTGGTTTTTATTAAAAAAGCTAAAAAAATTCAAAGTCCAGTGTTTTGAAAACACCGCTTAAAACACATTGGCGAGAATTTTTCCACTCCTCAAAACACGGTGAAATCGCCAAGTTGGCGGAAAAAAATCCAAGATGGCGGACGTGCACACAATTATTAAGTAACGTAATATTAATTTGAATATTATTTTAGGTGCTTAAAGTAATTAAAAAAACATTCTTTACTTAAAATCCTTTTTTTATTTTTTTATTTTTATTTCATCTCTTACTCTAATTTTGAGATACCAATGTGTATCTATAAACGTTTGTCAATTTTAAACGTTTATATTGTAAACGTCTATATTGTAAACGTTTTGTCAATTAAACGTTTCTCCAAATGACAAACGTTTAATCTATATCTATCTATATATATATAAAACAGTTCCGTAACTCACTCATTCATTCACTGACTGACTGACTGACTGACATACAACGCACAGACCAAACCGCTGGACCTAAAGGGCTGAAATTTTGCATGGCTATTCTTCTAATAGTGTAGGTGTGCATTGAGAAAGATTTTTCAAAAATTCTTCTTAGATTTTTTTAAATTAAATTTTTAAGCTGTTTTTTAAACTTTTTTTTACGTTTGCATTTAAAATAATACATTGAGGGTTATAAAATTTATATCACGAGAAAGATCATGAAAAATCCTTCAAAATGAAGTTTTTTTCGAATTTTTATCTCCATTTCCTGATTTTTCGTGAATTTTTAAAGATTAATTTTTAGAATTTAATTTATTAAATGCTGATCACGTGATTTCTTTTTCTGGTACTTTCAATAAATTTATCGTCACGTGCGTAACAACTAAATAGACAAAAAATATTTTTTTCTCTTTCTAATGCAGCAGACGATTGGATATTATCCAAAAAAAATGCATATCCCTTACGATTTTTTATAAATATATATACATAAATAGATATATATTTTACATCAATTGTATACATTGATCTTCGCATTTATTATAAATATATATATTTATTTTTTGGCATAAATTGCATACGTTGACCGTTGTATTTAATTTGAATGTACTCCGTAGCGAAGCGCGGGTTTTCAGCTAGTTTATAATAAATGCGATGATCAATGTATACAATTGATGTAAAATATATATCTATCTATACATATATACTTATAAAAAAATCGTAAGGGATATGCATTTTTTTTGGATAATATCCAATCGTCTGCTGCATTAGAAAGAGAAAAATATATTTTTTTTGTCTATTTAGTTGTTACGCACGTGACGATAAATTTATTGAAAGTACCAGAAAAAGAAATCACGTGATCGGCATTTAATAAATTAAATTCTAAAAATTAATCTTTAAAAATTCACCAAAAATCAGGAAATGGAGGTAAAAATTCGAAAAAAAATTTCATTTTGAAGGAATTTTTATGATCTTTCTCGTGATATAAATTTTATAACCCTCAATGTATTATTTTAAATGCAAACGTAAAAAAAGTTTAAAAAACAGCTTAAAAATTTAATTTTAAAAAATCTAAGAAGAATTTTTGAAAAATCTTTCTTAGTGCACCCCTACACTATTAGAAGAATCGCCATGCAAAATTTCAGCCCTTTAGGTCCAGCGGTTTGGTCTGTGCGTTGTATGTCAGTCAGTCAGTGAATGAATAAATGAGTCAGTTACGGAACTGTTTTATATATATAGATAAATACTTCTTTAAAATTTTTTGATGAACTATCCCATCAACTTGAAAGACAATGATGAAATGCGCAATAAAGAGAGCAATTATGAGAAATTTTCAAACATTTATTTATTGAATAACATATATAAACCCATTACCCGAATAATTACAACAATATAATAACCACCCCACCCTCCTTTCATTAAAAAAATAAGAAATGTAATTTACATGCAGCTTCTTCGTGAGCTGCAAACGAATTCGCATCTTCCATAGTTAATTATGGATTTCAAAATTATAATCAATAATTTGAAGGGAAAAAAATCAATGAATTTCGCAGAGAAAATATCGCAAATAGCATGTGGGCATGAATAAAAATTATCCCATTGTAATGAAAATGCAATATGCTTGGTTCACTATTACGTTAATAGATGGCGCCAGTAGCGCAGTTACTTTTGGCTTCAGACGCCACTCGTATTTTTTCGTAATGGATTTTAAAATATGGAATAAAGATGGCTAAACGCATTAAAATAATGCATTGTCATCGTGTTCTGAGCTATTCTAAAAGTATCAAATGAGGCGGTGAAAGACAAAGTGGTGTAAGTCAGTAAGTCAAGTAGTGTAAGTCAAAAGAGTTTAACTACAAAAACTACAAAAAATTCCACCATAAATTGAACAAATTATAATTCATAACAATTATTACAATATTGCAAATAATAGCTATTTACAATTCCACTATAAATTGAACATGGAGATAACATATTTGCCCCCAAATAAAAAAAAGTTGAAAATGTGACTTACACCACTTTGCCTTTCAACGCCTCAAATGTCTAGCTAGTCGGGAAGTTAGTTAAAAATCGATTGCAAGATTTGTACCAGACAAACACACACACAAACAAGAAAGAAAGTTAATAAAAACATGGTAAAAAAAAATAACACTGATGAGATTATTGATGAACTGATCCTTTTTAAGAAAACTGCACTTTCTAGGACCCAGTAGAAGTTCCAGCAAATCCTCATATTCCATTATTTCATTTAGAACTCTCAGATCCGACTGAAGGAAATCACTCAAAGTTAAAAACGCAATACAAAGGAATAACTGAAAACGATTCTGTCCCATCCAGACTAAGCTTGGAAAAAAAAAAAAAAAGTATTCACTGAGGTCGAAAAGTTTGTTTTGAAATTAACAGCATCCACTTCGCACCTGGATCTCACGATAAACCTCTCAGATTTACGAGGCAACTGCGGTTAGCGATAAAATCTCCATTTCCATAGCTGTGAGGGGTATTACAGCAGTTATTCTATTGCACGGGACGCAAGGGGGGAAACGTTTTCCTAACCCACCTTAATTTATTTGAAAACTATTCTAAGAGGTACCTGGTATAAAATAGAAATAATAGTAATCCAGTTTTATTTTATTGCATCTCTCTGGTTACGAGATAAAATATTTTATTTTTTATTACCATGTTTTATTAACTTGCTTTCTTGTTTGTTAGTGTGTGTGTTTGTCCCTTACAAATCTTGCAATCGATTTTTAACTAACTCCCCGACTAGCTAGACATTTGAAACTTTTAGAATAGCTCAGAACACGATGACAATGCATTTTTTTAATACTTTTAGCCATCTTTAGGCAGAATTATATTAATTTTCAGTTATTTTCAGTTAATTTTTGTTTTGTAGACTGGTGCAGCCATCTATCGACCGGGACGGGAACAAAAAGTTAAACTCAAGTTAACTTCCAATTAACTTCATTTTCTTTCAAGTTGATGGGATAATTCATCAAAAAAAATTTTTTTAAAGTATTTATTAATACATAGAATTGTCAAGTTTATATGATTCAACAGAAAATTTATAAACATAGTATATAAAAAGTTATTTTTATCTTGTAATTATTTATTATTATTATTATCAGGGCAGAAAAAAATGTGGACACTATTCCCATAGGTTGTGTTTCGGTCGCCATTTTCTCTTTTTTTTTATCTTGCTTGAGACACTCATTGACTGATTTTTTATGTATTATTTTTTGGTTATCTAATGCTTTCATGAAGAAAAAAAACTAGCTCAGTATTGTTACAGATATTTGGTCAATTTATAGAAATCTATGAACTTTGAAAGGATGAAATCCTTTTTTGGTTGTGACCCATGAAACATACCTTGAAGATCTATGTCGAATGCAAGTTCGCTATGCCGTTCTTCTAAAATGAACTAAAACAATACGGTATAACAAATATAATTTTCGACCCCGCCGACACTAAACCCTCTCCCCCCGAGTACTGGTAATAGGCTCACCGGAAGGTAGGATCCTGACGAAGCAGTGAGCGGGTGAACATCTTCGAAGTAGAGTGTGCCAAAAATGTGATTGTGTGTGTTCGTAAGGTATGTGATCGTCCGTTGTGTATGTGTATTTTATACACTATCTGGCCAAAAGTATCCGGACACCCCCCCCCCCCCTAAAGAAATGGATTTGGCAGGTGACGTAATTTGATGCGTAACCGAAAGCTATAAAAGTGTTGGTAGTGGTTTGTCAGCAGTGTTGCCAACTTGGGGGTTTTCCCCTTAAATTTGGGGGTAAGTTAGGGCCTGTTCACATAGGAGTTCGTTGCGTTGCGTTAAGGAAAAGATGACGTTGAGACGAAAATAAACCAATCATATGCCTCCAAACGATTAGCCATGAAATTTTTAACGCCTATGATTGGTTTATTTTCGTCTCAACGTCATCTTTTCCTTAACGCAACACAACGGATTCCTATGTGAACAGACCCTTAGACGAAAAGGGGTGCTTTTAGGGGCCCCATTTTTTTAGGGGCATTTTGTGGGGGGGGGGGAACATTTTTTAATATTTTGTACAATCGAGACGTGTTTTTTTATTAGATTATAAGTTCCATACATATGTGAAATGTAAATAAACCTCCATTTCATTATGTAAGTGTGTATTTTCTATTTATTTCAATTTATCTCTCAAACAGGATGCCTATTTGGAACCAGAATTTCTTCTAGGAAGGTCTAGGGTGATCTCAAGTTGGTGTTAGGGGGGAAACAGGGGGATTTCGAGATGGTGCTAGGGAGAGGTGCTTCGTAGAGGTTGGCAACACTGTTTGTCAGGTCATATTTATGCGTTTGTGAGACAATGAGTAAGTCAGAGGAGCTTAGTGACTTTGATCGTGGCATTGTAGTGGGATGCCACCTCTGTGTGAAATCAGTTCGTGAAATTTCGGACATTTTGCAGAGGCCAAAATCCACTGTGAGTGACGTAATCGTGAAATGGAAACGTCGAGGCAGTGAAACTGCAGAAAAACGATGTGGCAGGCCGAAAAAAAAATTAGTGAACGCAGCCGCAGAACTCAGAAAAGGGTAGTGAAACGCAAGTCCTCGTTGATTGAGATCACTCAGGAGTTCCAAAGTTCATCAGGCGTTAGTGCTAGCAACAGGACTGTTCGTCGAGAGTTAAAAAACCTGGTATTCCATGGTCGTTCAGCCACTCACAAGCCGAACATCACTCCCCAGAATGCGAAGCGTCGATTGCAATGATGCAAAGCTCACCGTCATTGGACTGTGGACATGTGGGAAAATGTTCTTGGGAGTGATGAATCTCGCTTTACAGTCTGTCAGTCCGATGGACGCGTCTGGGTTTGGCGGATGCCTGGCGAGCGCTTCTTACGTGACTGCATTGGGCCGACTGTTAAGTTTGGTTTTGGCAACATCATAGTGTGGGGGTGTTTTTCATGGTTTGGCCTGGGTTCCTTAGTTACTGTGGTTGGAAACATGAACTCTGAGATGTATGTGGACATTCTGGACAATGCTGCTCTCCCAACTCTATGGTAATATTTCGGGGAAGGCCCATTTCTCTTCGAGCAGGATAACTGCTCCATTCACACATCGAGACTTGCGCAGGGATGGTTTGACGAAATGGGTGTTCAAAAACTGGACTGTCCTTCTCTGAGCCCCGATCTAAATCCCATTGAACACCTTTGGGACGAATTAGAACGCAGATTACGTAGCCAACCAAATCGACCATCCTCATTGCCAACACTCACTTCAGCTGTGATGGACGCCTGGAAGTCAATTTCTTTGGGCACCTATCAAAAATTGGTGGAAAGTCTCTCCAGACGTGATCAGGCTGTCATCGATGCAAGAGGACCAACGTCATATTAATACCGGGTGTCCCAAAAATGACAGACGATTTGAAAAATCAATTAAAGAAAAACGGATGGTGATAGAAATGTACGGTTTACTGCATTCTGCTTAGGTAACCAGGGAATTTATTCTTACCAATTTTCAAAATTAGTTACAAACTAATTCGTCAACAGATGTTATTACATTCAAATGGGATTTGGAAAATAAGTTCGTCAACAGATGGCGCTGCTGACTGTGAAAAACTATAAAACAATGTTTTCAAAGCAAGAAGCATACGCAAAGTGGCATGGATTGGCCTCCCTATTCGCCAGATTTGACGCCATGCGATTTTTTTCTGTGGGGGTACTTGAAAGACCAGGTGTATCGTCACAATCCACAAACTGTAGATGAACTGGAACAATACATCTCTGCTGCTTGTCAGAACATTCAAACTGAAATGTTTGTACAGTCCACCTCTGGAGAGAAGAGACCTGGGACCGGTTTTAAGGTTGCTGCCTTCGGGAGGTCGATTCTCAAAATGAGGGGTCGGGGATAATCAACACCCCAGTACCATTTCCCGCGGAAAGTATTTATCGCTCTTTAGGCATTAAGAAAATTATGAAGGTTTTAATTATTTAAGCTTTAAGAAAACCATCGCATGTTTTGATTTCCATTTTCATGTAATCAACGTATTTTGGGACTTTTTACCCTGCATCGTATTACTTACTATTTCTCGAAGTAATGTAAGGGAGTTTCAGAAAACCTCAATAAAATTTAGAGTCATGTTTATTTTTATAAATACTGGATCATACAAAAATTTATTATTATAGATACAGATTTCAAGTATTTTGGTTTTGCAACTGTTATTTTTTCTTTCGCCAAAGGAGACGCGATCTTTTTCGGTAATTTTGTTTTCATTTAAGGGGTCTCAGGAGTCTTACTATTTTACTGAAGGTCCAATTTAGCATCATGTCACATTTAGTTTTATTTCTCATTCCCTAAAAAACATAAATACATAAAATTTTTACCACTGAAAGCTTAATATATGTTCTATGTAGAATAATTATTTCAATGTTCTACAACTGGTATTTTAATTAATTTTCCATTTTTAATTTTGATGAAAATTTTAAAATTGTGTTTTGGCTTGCATCCATTGCGCGCAAGACTGTAGCAAAACTATTGGTTCTAGATTCCCAAAAAATATTGATAAAGTTGTAAAACTAATGTATATTTAACGTATACTCCATTTTTAAGCAATTAAAAACTTTAATTTTTTAAATTAAAATTAAAATTACAAAACTTTGAAAAATGCATTTTTTTATTGAAAACATGTTAATTTTAAATAATTAAAGCAATTAAAAATACTAAATTTGAAGTATACATTATTCCTTGCATCAAAATAAACGTATTCACCAAGTTTTATAGAAATTGCTTTGTCAGTTTCTTTATCAGTCAAAAAATGACTGCAAAAAAGACACAACTCTAGTATAATTTTACCCCAATTCCCCCTCCAAATTTCGGAATAGAACTTCACTTTAAAAGCCCCGGCCTTAGTTATTGCTGGGCCCAACTGCAGAAATTGCGATAAAAATATAATGTACAGATATTTTGATAAAAATATAGTTACACACTGGCCTGTGGCGTCCTTGTGGTACAACGCGCTGACTTTCGGTGCTGAGGGTGCTCAGATCGAATCCCGGCCTTGCGCCGCTGAAAATGCCTCTGTTTATGTAGCCCATTTATAGGGGGTAGTGCTGGTCCGCTTATATGGCACCCCCATAATAAAATATTTGAAAGTGGTGTATGTCCACTTTAAAAAAATGAGTTAACGGTGATTTTAGTAAGATATACACACCTTTTTTTCGTACGATTTTTTTTCATAAAGTAAACAAAAGAATTTTGGCTATAAAAATGCTATCGCAAAAATTTTTTTTAAAAGTGGAATAAGTCCATTCCTAATAATTATAATAAAAGCAACTTGCTTATTGCAATTATTATTGATTATTACGACTTCAGTGTACACTACGCTTTAGCATATATTACTTAGCTAGTGTCTTAAAAACAACATCGTTAACAAAATAACTGTATTATTGTTCTGATTAAGTGGTGAGAAGTAATTTCACTGATTTTGTTTGGTTTTCTTTCGCAATTCCTACTGTTTGGTGTGTGTTTCTTATACTAATAGATTGCAGCGTGAGTATTATTTAAATATTTTGTTAAAGCAGGAAATCAAAGTTTTAGATAAATAACATTTAATACAGTTGTTACAATGAGTTCACATACCAATAAAAAAGACGATAATATGTCAATTTGGTCTGATAGTGATGTTGGTAAGTAAGAGTACATTAAAATATCCATTTCACTGAAACTAATGTATATAAAAATATGGACTTAATTTCCACTTGTTTTTATTTTTTATAATATGTTATTTTTGAAAGTGGTATAAGTCCATTTGGAGCTAAAAAAATCGTTTATTTTTTAAATAATTTTAATAATTATTATTTCATAGTAAAATTAAAAAGGTTTATAGTGTTAAAAACATCACTTGAATTGATTAACGTTTGCCAATATTTTAAAATTCATTCAAATACAAACCTTTAAATATCTCGATACGTGAAAAATGGACTTATGCCACTTTCAAAAATAACAGCTCATATGTTAAAACTATTTCAGTTTAGACATATTTTTAATTTTCCAGATCAAATAGGTTCAACTGCCAAGGTCGGCCCTGCCCTTTAAAGTGTGCTACCCTAATGACCTCTCCTAATCAAAATTCACAATTAACTTTATCAACACTATAAAATTTTCCCATTTTCCGCAATTTGAATAAGGAAAATTTTCTTCAAACTTTAATTTCCCCCTCTTTGAAATATTTTCTCATAACTTGGTGTTTGTTAACTTTTAAACTGGCCAAAATTATGGCTAATAAAGACGGGAAAGATGTTTTGCTTGGTTGCAAATTTATACCTTGGAAAATAGACTTCAGAAATGAACATTTAAACATTTCAGATTATACAGCACATCACGGCAGTTAATATTCCAAAAGGTATAATAGTTCCAATAGTGTTTAAAATTTCCTTTCAATTGTAACTGCAGATGTGTATTTCTCCCCATCTGTTTCTTGTAAACACTGCGTTTTCTTTAGACTAAACCATTGTCAATCGGCAGAAAACACCTGTTCGACTCTTCCTTGGGACAAATGCCGATATTTGGCGAAAAGTGGGGGATGTTTGGTGACAATTTCTTCCTCTCTCGTTGACCTTCGCTTTAACGTTCCACCCCTCATCGAAAAAGAACTCTCCCCGAGTGACGGGTTTCTCAGGGATCTTCTCTTCAGAGGTTACCAGTACGTGCG
The DNA here is from genome assembly GCA_907164885.2 of Dolomedes plantarius. NCBI lineage: Eukaryota > Metazoa > Arthropoda > Arachnida > Araneae > Dolomedidae > Dolomedes > Dolomedes plantarius. The sequence continues at coordinate 10,682,626 of OU015497.1, read as the reverse complement.
TCTGCGAATTTTGACCTCAGACTGCGCCACTTTGTTGCTGCAAACGGTGGTTATTTTGAAAACATTGTTTTATAGTTTTTCCTAGTCATCAGCCCCATCTGTTGACGAAATTTGTAACTAATTTTGAAAATTGGTGAGAATAAATTCCCTGGTTACCTAAGCAGAATGCAGTAAACCGTACATTTCTATCGCCTTCAGTTTTTCTTTAATTGATTTTTCAAATCGTCGGTAATTTTTGGGACACCCGGTATATGCCTCAGGACTCTCCGAGTCCGCACCACTGGGCGTCCGGATACTTTTGGCCAGATAGTGTATCAAGATGTCCTGCAGCAAAGTCCATGTTCAGCTAATCGGATTTCAAAGCAAGAAGCATACGCAAAGTGGCATGAATTGGCCTCCCTATTCGCCAGATTTGACGCCATGCTATTTTTTTCTGTGGGGGTACTTGAAAGACCAGGTACCTTGTTACTGACTCAAATTAGGACATCTGCTATAACGGTAAGATTGTGTTGTAGCTCTTGATTAATTTTTCAGCATTTAAGTATTTTTATAATTGAATATTTTAGTTTAAAATATTTTTAATTTATATCAAACCTAAATGAGTGCTTATACTGTACATGGTTGTGGAAAATAAAAGGCTCTATTTGTATTAAGTACTTTTTTGTGCATTTTTATTTGTAGTATGTAGAATGACATTAGGACTGTTTGTCACTCATATAAACAATGTTAACTGCTATAAAGAAAAATGTGTTCATGTGCTTCCCAGAAGATTCAAATTTGTCATAATCAGTGTCACTTGCCAAAAGAAAGCAAAGTCCCATTTGAATGTAATAAGTGATTTATATGGTGAATGTTTTATGCAATTAGCTTTTTTGTCATGGAAATAATTATATCTGCATTGCTTAGTTAAATAAATCTTGTTTTAAGTAACGTTTGCAAGTTTTAGACTGTTTTAACATTGAACTGTTTGTAAAATGTCTAAAGGCTAAAAGTATACTTGTTCAGTATATTCTATATTAAGAAAACTACTCCTCTGTTTAATTAGCATTTATTTTCAACTTGGTCAGGAAATCGGACTACACAAAGTTAAAAACGCAATACAAAGGAATAATTAAAAACTATTGTGTCCCATCCAGACTAAGCTTGAAAATATATATATATATATATATATATATATATATATATATATATATATATATATATATATATATATATATATATATATATATATATATATATATATATATATTCACTGAGGTCAAAAAGTTTGTTTTGAAATGAACAGCATCCACTTCGCAAACTTGTTTCAAACAAACTTGTTGAAACAAAGTTTCTTACTTGTAATTCAAGTTTCTTACCAAAAGAATTTTCTTACTTATATAAGGCAAGTTTCATTTTTAATTACAAGTTATTGATTATGATTGGTTTGTCACGCCTGTCTCACATCGTAATGAAATTATTATGGTTGGCTCCATCATCTTATTTAAAACAATAATATGGTAATGCTGAACCAATTCAAGTCAACATTCATTCATGTCCAGTTATAACATTGCTTTGTCTACAATCCAAAATAGCAGTAATTACGAAGAATCTTCTAATACAGGTCAACATTCATCATGTCCAGTTATAACATTGCTTTGTCTACAATCCAAAATAGCAGTAATTACGAAGAATCTTCTAATACAGGTCAACATTCATCATGTCCAGTTATAACATTTCTTTGTCTACAATCCAAAATAGCAGTAGTTATGACGCATCTGCTAATACATGTATCGGGTTATAGTCAACAAAAGTAATGTTTGTTTAGGATTTTATTTCTATTGCACCGTTGTTAATATCAGAAAACTGATTTTCACAAGTAGGGGTGATCTAATGTTAACCTTAAATTTTTATGCATGGTTCATACAGTTCTTAAGAGTCCTTTTGGTTAATGAAAAGGAGTATGAACTCTATAGCAGTTTTAAGTACTGTATTTTCCGGCATATAACGCGCACTTTTAATACGAAAAAAAAAAAAAGATCGAAATTTACGGGTGCGCGTTATACGCCGGATATAAAAATGATAGATTTAAAAATAAGGAAGAGATGAACATAAAGAAAATTAGATTTCTACATGTACCTAAATGCTGTTTATTTAAAAGAAATGACATACCTTATGAACTTAAAAATTTTAATTATCGGATAACAGGATTAGTTCGTCATATCCGTCTTCCGTTATATCTTCAGGCATATCATGGAATTCTGTTTCCTCTAAGGGCCTGTTCACATAGGAGTCCGTTGCGTTGCGTTAAGGAAAAGATGACGTTGACACGAAAATAAACCAATCATATGCCTCCAAACGATTAGCAATGAAATTTTTAACGCCTATGATTGGTTTATTTTCGTCTCAACGTCATCTTTTCCTTAACGCAACGGACTCCTATGCGAATAGGCGACCATCCCTGTTACTGTGATCCATAAATAATCTTCTGTTCCATCTAGATTGTTAGATATACTACATTTTTTAAATGACTTTTGAATCATGTCAGGTTTAATTTCCTTCCATGCTTTTACTATCCACTCACACACTATTTCTAGACTGGCATGATGCATTTGGCCTCCTGTTCTAAATATTTTTCCCCTTCAAACATCAAAGTGTTCCACTGTCGTTTTAAATTTCCTTCGAATGGTTTATTGATAGACACATCTAAAGGCTGCACTAATGACGTTAATCCGCATGAAATAAACTGCCATGTCTGTGTTACACCCATTTATCAATTTCTTCGTATTATCCGTTAAATGGGATCTGAACATGTTCCAAACTAAAAGACTTTCTGGATTCTTTAAGGCACCAGGAATTATTTACTCCCCAAAGCATTTCCCCCACACACATATTGGATATTGGTCCCCTTATCGCTTGTCAATTCAGCATACCATTGTTCGAAAGCCTGAGAAAAATTGAAAATTAAAAAAAAATAAACGAGGTTGACGGCCCTCTATCCTGGAATTTTTCAGTTTTTAACTCTACATACTATAGAATACTGTATAATATTCTTTACAGCATTGAAGGCCCTTAGAATTCAGAATAAGAGCTTTTTGGCAGAGTTAGGGCCTGTTCACATAGGAGTCCGTTGCGGAGCGTTAAGTATTGAAATATATTTAATCAATGACAAACCTCCAAACGATTAGCAATGAAATTTTTAACGCCTATGATTGGTTTATTTTCGTCTCAACGTCATCTTTCCCTTAACGCTACGCAACGGACTCCTATGTGAACAGGCCCTAATGCATTTTTCAAAATGCTCGATGAGCACTCCAAATCTCTTAAAAACCTTACATTTTGTTTGCAATAGACGTTTACAGTATATATATATATATATATATATATATATATATATATAATATATATATATATATATATATATGTATATATATATATATATATATATATATATATATAAACATAATTGTACATTGATTTTTTTTGTTATGAATATGAAGTTAATACATAATTATTTTTTTATCTGTAATCATTAATGTATTTTTGAGTAGTATGAGTTGTAATACTAGTCAACTGTTACACATAGAAATTAAAAAGAAAAGAAAAAGAAGAAATGTGTTGTAATTTAACTTAGCTTGTAATCAGAAATAAATAAAGGAAAGAATAATTATAAGATAAAAAGAACTTTTTATATACCATGTTTTTAAATTTTCTGTTGAATCATATAAACTTGACAATTCCATGTATTAATAAATACTTTTTAAAAATTATTTTGATGAATTATCCCATCAACTTAAGAGAAAACAAAGTTAATTGGAAGTTAACGTGCGTTTAACTTTTCGTTCCCGTTCCGGCCGATAGATGGCTGCACCAGTCTACAAAATAAAATTAACTGAAAATAATAAAAACATGGTAAAAATCTGCTTAAAGATGGCTAAAAGTATTAAAAAAATGCATTGTCATCGTGTTCTGAGCTATTCTAAAAGTTTCAAATGTCTAGCTAGTCGGGAAGCTTGTTAAAAATCGATCGCAAGATTTGTACTGGGCAAACACACAAACAAGAAAGCAAGTTAATAAAACCATGCAAAAAAAAGTCGACTGGAACCGGGAACGGCGTACTCGAAAATTTAATTTGTTTTAGACCTTTAAGTAGAGGGTCTGTTGCCACGGATATGGCTTGGCAGGAATTATGTTATTTTTGAACTTAAGTTATTTTGTTTAGTTAATGTGACTTACATACAAAACCTTGCCGTTTATGCATTCGCAGTGGTCGGCATGATTTACGAATTATCTGTAATCATTTCGAATTATCTGCCTGTTATTTTTCGCTTTTTGCTATATTTCATGGTCTATAAATTTGAAAAATGTTTTTGGTTTCAAAGAATGATGCACAGTTTTGTGGCAAATTCCCAATCCTGAAAAATTTGGAAGAAAATGAATGCATTTGAAAAATGCATTCTGGTGAGCATTTTGAAAAACAGGTCTTATTTTTATACAAAATGCTTATTTGTGGATTCCAAGTGTCTTCAATGTAGTAGTAGAGCATATTAACTATTCTCATTTTGTTATAGAGTAAAATAATGAAAATTAAAAAAGGACCCTTGTCCCCTTAAGCCATAAAGAATGGACCCCAAAACTTCCCTTTTGTTAAAGATTATTCAACTGCATAAGGGCTAGAACTTCATCATCTGATGGAGAGTATGTCATAGTTGACCCATGTCCCGTGCCAAATTGGGGATTCTTCTGTTTAGATTTAGAAGGGCTCCTTCCAGTATCTAAACAGAGCTCCTAGACTAGAAGAAAGCCGACCATTAATCATGGTGTTTCAGCAAATGTCTGTGGACAAGTGCTCTGTATTAAAAAAACAAACCTGCACAGATAAAAGGAGTTCCAAGATGTAACAAACATATCACATATCCTTCAATTCACTATAAACAATTTTTGGCACAAATGGATGTCACCAAAAATTTTTATAATGGAAATAGAAAGTTTATTGTAATGACCCTCGTATCCCATGAATTATCAAAAACATTCAAACCCAAATGGAAATGCAAAATGTATCAGAATCAGTCAATTTCCTGTTAAGCCTAAGGAGATGAACACTCTTGTTTGGCTGATTAGTTGATTAATCACATGGTTTTTTTTTCAATACTAGTCAAAGTTTAGATGACTGTTTAGTAACATTTTAGAGTATTCACACACAACAAAATAAATATCTTACAAAATAATAACCCAAAATAAAGAGCCCAATGATTTTGTCAAAAATGTTTATTGAAAAAGCTTATAGTTTTTCAAAGCAACACTTTAAAAATACAGACTAAACTAAACACATTATAAATTTATTCATTTTTGTTCTACAAAAGGAAAAGGGAAACAGATGTAAATATATATGGTTGCAACAATGATGCTGGAATGATTAAAAAATATGCATGTAGAATAGATTCTCACAGGAATTTATATGACAGCAATTTTACATCTAGTACTGCTACAAATCATTTCTGGGAAAAAATAATAAACTTTTAAAGATATTATTTAAAACCTCATCCAAGAATTAAAAAAAAAAAAAAATCTATTTTTCTACTAATTAAGAAAAAAAATATATAAATATATACACATCTGTTGTGTTATGATCAAGTTACAAATGAATCAACTCTTAACGGCACAACCACATACGAAAAAAAAACAATAAATATATTATTTATTTACATGATAAAAGAATTTTGTAAAATAAGGGTTTTACAAAATATTCCTCGCCTGCCACTAATAGTAGCCACCGATCTGAGGAGGAGGAGGAGGAGGCGGAGCACTCATCAATGGAGTCTTGGCACTTCCAGATCCAGAATTGCCTGGTAAGGGAGGAGGTGGAGGAGGGGGCTGTTGGAAGAGGGACTGCATCGTTTGGGCATTGGTCATTGCTTGAGACGTCCCATTCATTTGGACGTTCTGCCCACCCTGAGATCTCGGCGGATTGATCGGGGGTCCAGATCGATTGGAATTGCTCATTTGGTCATACCTTTGGGGTGGCGGTCCTCCATGGACGGGCCCATTCATCTGCTGACCTCCTCTTCTGTCAGAACTGGCAACTGGGGCAGTATGGGCACCCCGAGATGGTCCATTCATGTACTGGTTATTCATGTTATTCATGGGAGGCCCTTGCATTGGATGATGGGGAGCATTTCCTTCTGGTCTCTGGTTACTTCTGGTGGAGGGACCATTAGCCTGATTGTAACGATTTTCAGGATTATGTCTACGCTCCTCTGCTTGGTAAGGAGTACTTGCTTGAGGAGTGCTTAAAAGCCCAGTTCGTCCACTAGAATTATAGCCGCCAGAGCTATCTCTATAATTACAATTTTCTCGATTATAGTTGGAATTTTCCCTATTGTAGCCACCACTTTCATGGTTATAGTTAGCATTGTCTCTATTGTAATTGCCATTTTCTCTGTTGTAACCTGCATTTTCCCTATTATAATTTGCATTCTCTCTATTGTATCCAGCATTTTCCCTGTTATAGTTGGAATTATCTCTGTTGAAACCAACTGAGTGTTGGGTATCATGGTTATAGTTTCCACGACTCTCTCGATTGTAAGCAGGAGTTTGATTATCGTTATTAAATGAATTTGGTTCATCTCGATTAAATGCTCTGCGATCACCTGTGCTCCGTTCATGGTGAGAATTAGAACGACCTCTCTGATCATCTGCATGTCGAGAACCAAAAGCCTCTCTTGATCGTGGGGCACCTCTGGGTTCATCCCTTCTTCCTCCACGAATATCATTTCTTCCTCCAGCACCACCACGGTTTCTACTGCGCACTACACACAAAATAGGAAAAGTACATTAATAAACAGAAACAAACAACAATGATTAAGTATGCTACTCAATTTATAGAGACCAAGCAATTCTTGATATCTTAGATGAAAAATAATTTAATAAATTTTGTGCATTTTAAAATCTGATGCTATGAACATGCAACTCAAATATGGTATACCCTAATGTTCATTACATAATTCTATAACAATAATGCACAGTGAAATTTCTCAAATGTCAAATTTAGACAGAAAATGTTTATTAAAATTTTTCTTTGAGAGAAAAAATTCAAACATTTTGAATACAAAAAACTCACATTTGTTAAGCCTAATATAGGATATTCAATGTAAAGAGATGGATTCAAAATCTCAAAGTTTATTTTTAAACCATAAAGTCTGACAGCCAGATAAGAAAACTGATTTAAGACCTAAATGTGATGAACTGCCATTTATATTTTTTCTCCTGTTCAGTATTCTGATGTCAAGTGTAGACAGGTTTACATTTTCCCCCCTGTTCAGTATATTCTGATGTCAAGTGTAGACAGGTGTTTAAGAATAAAATCTCTAATGATCCATAATTTAATACTCATCCCCAAGGATAAAGCACTAATATCTACACCTTATAAGAGTCATGGTTACTAGCTATTCTATATCTAGAAAATTCTTAAACTTGCTCCACGCATTTTCTATTCACTTAGTGAAAATTTAAAGCTATTGCTTTGATCTTGAAAATGATATCTGACTCATTGTTGTTTAAAATTTACCTGGCTCTTAATTTTTGCATAAACAATGATATGTTGTGATGTACTTAAAAATTAACCAGTCTCTCTCTTATTGCCTTGTAATGTGATGACTGGAGTAATTCATTTTCAATGTCCTGTCTTTAACTACAGTTAAAAAGAAAAAATTACAAGATAAAAAGAACTTTTTATATACCATGTTTTTAAATTTTCTGTTCAATCATATAAACTTAACAATTCTATGTATTAATAGATACTTAAAAAATTTTTTTTTTGATGAATTATCCCATCAACTTGAAAGAAAATGATCAAATGCATAATCAATTGCGTTTAACTTTCCGTTCTCGTCCTAGCCAATAGATGGCTGCACCATTCTACAAACTGTGGACCAGTAAGTCTGTTGACTTAGTGGTCCACAGACTTCTACGGGTTGGGAACCACTGCTCTAGTCTTATAGAACTACCTGAGAAAATAATAGGGGCAAAACACTTCAGAAAAAGCTCATAAGATCTTAGTTCCCATAACCTGTAAACAATTAAATCTTTTTTAAAAAATCAACTTAACTGTGTTTTTCTTATGTACCAAGCAGTTATCTATCTCAACCTTTCTAATAACATCTCATTTAATATTCAGCCTACAAATAACTCCCCAACTTATTTTTTCTATCTATATTACAATTGGACAATGTTATGTAACAAGAAACCACTCCACACTACACTGAAACTGACATAATGAAGCTTAAATAAAGCATTCAATTAAAAATTCCAGTTTCTGGTGGTAGGTTCTCCAGTTCATAAAAAGAATATTATTTGGGGCCAGAATAATTTCTTTCTTTCTTTTCCCGGGATAACTAAACATGTGGCACACTATGCCAACCATTGAACTCAACTTTGAAACTTTAGTGGGTTGGTTCCTTGATTCATAACACTGCCCAATTTATCCACATTATATCTACCACAAAATTTGTAAAGAACAATGAACATATGAAGGGGAAAAAATAGGATTAGCAGGTTTCAAACATATTTACTGTGTTAATAGTGCTTATTAACTGCTTTTAAAAGCTATTTCACATACACTCTGAAAGCATGATTACCGAAATTTATATTTTTAAGAAATTCTATGAAAATTATAATTGGATTTACACAGTCAAAACTAGATGAATAAGTTTCCTGAAAAATTCCAATAGAAATAGTAACTATGATATAAGATGGGCCCTAAGCAGCCAGTGGTTAGTATGTCAGGATTCAGTAGTGAGGTTTCAGCCCCGAGAAGTGCTACTGAATGCTCCAACGGGTATGGGGACATTATATCTGTCCCCCTGTAGGTCTAAATTGTGGTAGCTGAGATTCGACCATAGTCTGGTGCATTGAAACTATGATATAAAAGATTTTTATCTACAAGAACTATAGCAATACAAACTTATTCTAATAATCAAAACAAAAGTTTATACTTCTTCCTCCACCTCCTCTGCTCATATCAGCTATGTCATACAACTGAGGATTAATGGCTTGGTTAGCTTCCTTCAGGACACTTATCAAGTCATTAGCTTGCTTCATATTACCCGTGGTAAAGAAAGTGTAGGCAGTGCCACTTTTATTGCTACGAGCTGTCCGGCCAATACGATGAACATAGTCTTCGGAGCAGTTAGGATAATCAAAATTGATTACAAATTTGATGTCATCCACATCTAGTGTGCCCAAACAGATGGATGTCAAAATACAAATATAAAAATTAAAGAAAACAAAGATATTGTTAATGCAACCATAAAATCCTCTGATTCAATCTTTAGAGAAAATAGAGAAATTTGACTTTATTTAAAAATACACTTTACTAAAAGAAGTAAAAATTTAAGGAGGAGGAAAGGCTGTTCAATTTTTTTTCATGAAAAATATTAGATTTTTTTAAGTTGTAAAATACACCATAAAAAAATCCTTCTATTACATTAATATAGTAATGAATAAAACTGAGGTTGCATACACAAGATTCATGCGTATTTTAAAATAATTTATGAGCTTTAATAGTGCTCAGTTATTACTTAATGTTCCAGTCCGAACAATACATAATGTAAAAATTATTAAACCTCACCACTTAAAAAGTATATAAAACCTACCAATAAAAATAAAAATTGACATAACTTTAGGAAACATGGGTGGGGAAAAAATAAAACATGAATTACTAAAACAAGATAACTTCCTATGGATACATACTTAAAAGAAAAGGAGAACAATGGAGCTAATTTACCTGTGGTTGGAGTCTATCCGTAGGGCATAACTTAGAAATGCTGCAAGCTACTTTTCAGAGGCCAGAAAACTCCCATGTTGAAGCTCTCCGGCATTTTCCTTTAACTGAAGGTAGAAATTCTTCCTTATGAGAGCAAACAACAGGAGTAGGCGTCTCAAATTTCTTGCAACAACTTTATTCAGATGATGTGTGTTATTAAGTGTGGTGGGTGGACATAGAAAAATTACGCTTTTCATTCAAAGAAACAAAAAATAGGGGAAGAAAATTGAAGAGAGCTTTTCACACACAGTTAAAAGAAAACGCTTTTAGAAGCAATAGAGAAAGATATTAAATGTTTAAAATTCAAAATTTTAGAATACTCACTTTGAAGCCTTGCATAAAAATAAATATCAAAAATATCTCCCACACTTTAATAACTGTCAAATGAAATAAGATTTTTTAGAAGCATTAACTAAAGGGAATAATAAGAATACTACTCTGTCTCAAATTACATTATAAAAAAAAAAGGGCTCTTAACTGACATATACATTTAAGTTTGAGGAAATCTTGTACACTATGGGCTTTAAGAAAATGTGGTCAAGAATGAATGTTTGCGTTGGAAATGAACACGTGAAGATGATACAGCAGTTGCCAACCACAGGTAATAAAAGCCTCGGCTTTGGTTCTTTCTAACTCAAGGATGACATGACAATGCCTGCTGACTTTTAGTCACACACACAGAACAGGCTTTACTAAAATGCATGAGACAATGGCACGCTGTGGCCGTCATCTCCGCTTCCCAAAAGGGTAGTGGACATCAATAACTCGCCCACCACCTCTCAGGGAGCAAAACACTCTTGAATGCTTTTTTTTTTCTGGCAGAGGCACTTCTAATGCCAATTATCATTACAGTGCCTCTGAAAAGAAAAAGAAATGCCAAATTAGTACACATCACATTACAACAAAGAGTAATGCAGCATTCCTAATTTTATGTACACCCCTTGTTTAGAAATTACACGATTATCACTTGTTCAAATAGTCTTCTAAAAAAAATTAGAAAGTGGTTTGCAAGCACTATTTGACTGTTTTAAATGTTAAGGGAGAAAAAAACTATTGCGATATTATTCATACACACAAAGTATAAATACATTATTCATTAGCAGTGAGACTATAAATAATCTGGAAAAGATTAAAACACATATTCTAAATAAAATAAGATGTCTAAGGCAGATAAACTTCAATCTCATAACAACACTTTATACCTAGCCCTTCACAAAATATATGTAGCTATAATAATTCAGCTGCAATCAAGCTACACATCTCATTAGTTTAGACAGTTTTACAGTTTCGAATTACAGTAGAATTGTATAAAACTTTACATAAACATACACACAGTAATACATCGGAACTCGTTAAATTCAGTAGTCGATGAATTTTGATGAGGAAAAAAAAAATGCTTCAGCCGTCGACACTTGCTGGAGTACTGTCATTGTACTTGCCACATTTTCTAAAACCTGCAAGAGGCAGTCAAATCTATCCGACTGAAACAAAGACTGATGAGTTAATTTTGTGCTCAGAATAGAACCCCATATATTTTGCCATGTCCATTTTGAGTTTTTTTTTTTTTTTTTTTTTTTTGGGGGGGGGGGGGGGGGGGGAGTATAAGTCATCATGAGATGACAGAGATTAGTGATGCCACTCAGTAGAAATGAATTGAGAACCACCATGAGACAATAGCTAAGTACAAGTGTGGTGACTGCAAGTCTGATCTCACTACACAGCAAAGATGGGGGTAACTCCGAGAGACTTTGAAGGCTTGAGACTGTACCAATAGTAGATGACATCATGTCTGTGGGAAAGTCCATGGGTCTGGAAGTCAGGGATGAAGACATTGCAGAATGAGTGGAAGAACACAGCACTGAGGAACTTTCTTCAGGTCAGGAAGGAAGGAAACCCCTCCTGCACTGTTACAAAGAATGTACTCTAGAGCGTTATTTTGTCGAAAAGTATCCCTTGATAAAGTTCTAGCAGGTCAAAATGTGGACTTAACACATTTCAAAACATTCCGAAACATACACAACGTTTCTCTTGATAGGTTTGCAGTAAAACTCCCTTTAAGTCTACAGCAGGGTTCAGTGGTAGACAGAAAAGACAAAGAATCCCTGGTTGAATGTTTGTTGTTTTATTGGAAGGGGATTCCCCTTCCCAGCACCAACAGCACCTGGCCACCATCCCATTGGGCCAAACTCCTCTCAGTACAGGATAAGAAATGTTAAATTTTATTTTCTCTAATATATATATATATATATATTATGTTTCTCGAGTTTTGAGATTTTGAACTAAAAAACAAAATCATCAATTTATAAATGGCTGAGTAAAATGTGAAATTTCTGAGGTTCAGTAATGGATCATTTCAGTTTACATTACCCCTTATGGGAAAAATTTGTTCAGTACCCATCATTTTTGGTATTTGTTGTGCCTTCTGAAACCAATTAACATTGAGTACCGAGGTACCATTGTATTTTGTACAAGTAACATGAATCATACGACGATTACAAGAACAATATATTTAAAGATTATATTATGAATAGACATAAAAAAATTATTTATCATAAAGTTGAGATTTAAAATTAGATTATGCTTGATGTTTGAATGAAATTAGTATATCATTCTATGCCTACACTTCATTTATATATAGAGATACATGTCTTTTATAATTAAGAATCAGTTTAGAAATTCTTTTAACATGGAATTATTCATTAAACAAAAGATTACTTAACTGGTGGCTCAATTTTGGATACAGAATAAAACATTTTTTAAAATTCATGTAATTTTATGGAATTTTTTTAATTTTAATATTTGTCGGTTAAAAGCTACTAACTGTTAGGTAATTTGTATTGATAATTTGCAATTTTGCAGAGTTTATTATATCCTTAGTTTATTTCTTAGAATTACCTTACTAAATTTTTAATATGCATACACACACTTCCTTACTTATAAGTATAAAGGTAAAACACTGCAATAGAGAATGTGAAAATAATCATATGTAACAATTTGATGAAAAATTTGGAAATTAAGAGATAATGGATTTGTAATACTGTTAATAAAAATATACAGCATATCATTCTCTTACTCTTAATAACTGTTAACTCATACTTTAGAATGGTTTTCCCTCAGAATGAATATATGAATTTAATAGTGAAACATAAAGGGATATGCAAAATCATACATGTTTGTAAGATATCTAAGCTCGTATTCTTAAATGATTAAACGGTAGAAAAAGAATTTGAAATCATACAAAAAAATTAAATAATTAAAAATAATAATAATAATAATGAAAAGAAAAGAAAAAGAAAAAAAAGAAGAACGGTATATGGTTTAAATTTTGACCTCACAGATTTCAATAAATACATAAAAACAATTCAGATTTAGACAATTCATATCAATTCCATAAGATAACCATGTTATAGTTCAGTTTATAATAGGAGGATGACTGATGCTGAACAAAGAAATATTTAAGTCCACAAAAAAATAAAAGGTAGTTAAAATAAACATGAATTTAATACAAGGTGCTTCAAGTTTTACCGATTTAAGACTAGTGCTCATATGCACAGTTATGACAATTTCTAGCTTTCATTTTCTGAAAACTGGTAAACCTTGGTCCTCATTTTTAATATTCTGAGAGAAAAGCTCATGAGCATTTCAAAACAGCTGATGAAGTTTCAATTACTTATCCTAAATTCCTCCCTTCTATTCATCCATGAACACAAGATGAAATGGAAGTTCACTTTACCCAGCATGAACTAAGGAGACTTAGAATATTTAGGAAAGGGCTTCATGAGTCAGTTTAGAGTGATACATCATCTTCAGTTACATGACTACAACTGACAGTTTCAAACCAATACCAAACATCTAGAAATACCATGGGTGTTCAGAGCTGTTGGGTACTAGCTTGATTACTTGAGACTGCAGACACTGGCTCCTAAAGCCAATCAGTCCTTTCATTAAAATTTAAATGTCCTCTTCTTCACTACAAGTATGCACTTCACCCTCTTGTTTATTATAAATTTCAAAAGTCACTACAGTTGCCATTAAGGGTGCTGGACAGCAACCTCATTGGATTCACTCAACTCAATGCTAAAATTAACTGTCAACTTGTAACAGAGAAAGCAATTCTTTACACATGTATCATTTTCATTAAAAAAAAAAAAGAAAAAAAAGTGATATACTTTATTTTAAATATATATAATTTTCTTTGAAAAAATATTTAATTGTACAGAGAAGTTCAGGATATCTGAAATTACCATTTTTATTTAATTTATCAATATTTCTATGGCCGTAAAGAGTGAAATTTTATATATATAAATGTATATAGTGGAATCTCGATCTATTGTTTTTCAAGGGACTGACTGGACTGAACTGAACGATAAATGCAGGAAAATGATAGATCAAGGAACATAACAAAGCAATATGATAGTCGGGACTGGGTGAATGTAAAATGTAAACAATAGAAATAAACAAAATTAAAATTCAAGCATAGACTGCTAAATCACTATAACATAAAACTTATCCTGCAAAGAAAACATTTTCAATAGAGGATAGCGCAGAAGCTTCATATCCCGTAATGAAAAAAACAAATAAATAATCCAACAGAGATAGATAAAAATAATACTAAAATAGACAAAAAACAAACAGAAATCAAGCACTCTGGGCACCCACGCACCAACGGCAAGATTCTGTATAAGTGCCGGAACTGAACCATAAAACAACAGAGGTAACCGACAGGTCTCGTCATCAGGGAGCATAACCATGTCAGTTACCTCAAGGGGAACTTTCTGAATAGGATGCAGGTAAGCCCAAAAGACATCCCAAGGCCCCGAGTCCCCCAATGAAGCAATTAGTCAAGAAGAAAATGAAAAGACAAACACAACTTACAGTATGGGCTCAACGCACCTTACACGCAAGCACACAAAAATCCTAATGCAAAGTAAACGATACGTACACACCCCAATTCCGTAAGTGACAGTTATGGCGAAACAGCAGCCAATTCTATCCTAAAGGTTACGTCATTGTAACATTACTATAGCTCCATTACAGCTTAACCAAATGAAAACACAAATACTATTCTGGGTGAAACGACACATACAGGAAAACAATGTTTCGGAAAACGATCGATCGAGATTCTACTGTATGTATGTATGTATGTATGTGTGTGTATATATATATATATATATATATATATATATATATATATATATATATATATATAGAGAGAGAGAGAGAGAGAGAGAGAGAGAGAGAGATTGAGATTAAAAAATAGATTTTAAACATCATCTTTTGTCAAAATTTCAGCCTCATGGTAATATTTTTAGGAGGGGAAGGGGGATAGCTGAGAACTAATTGGGACTACCCATTGCAGTGTGCAGCAATGGGCAGTCTGCTCCTCACTTGGAAACCTTCATCAGCTAAACCGGTACATAGAGGAGTACCCAGCACCCTTAAGGAGGCCTCAAAACTCAAAATATATTAATAACTTATCAAAGTAAAGTAATAAATTTAAAACTCCAGGTACAGACAATGTTTCTCAAGAATATAATAACATAGATGATACATTTCTACTGTAGGCTTATTTCCCTTTAGGCAAACAATAAGAATGCAGTTAGTAAAAAGTTTAAAGAATTATAATATGACTAATCTAACTAATGATCTCATAGTTAAAACTTGTGTTGGATACATTCTAACTTTTATTTAGAGATGCTACCAAAAATTATAATGCAAAAATATTAATAACCACACACTAGCAGAATGTGGTCACAAATCAGCGGAACTACAATCAGGTTATGAAGTTACTACAGTCTCAGACAGATTCAACACAAAAAACACAGATGAGTTTTCAGCCTTTTTGTCTTGCAAGTTTTTAAAAATTTTTTTAGTTGTACAACTAAAAAGTACTATTAATTAAATATTCATAGATGTTTTAAAATTTACTATTATCTTTTATTCTTCCATTACTGCTAGGAACCCCAGTACAAAATAACTTAAATTTATATTTTAAGCATTAAATAAGCAATAATAATTAAAAAAAACTGAAGGTATTAATACTATTGTATTATACAGCCATTACTGATCAACATTTCAAACAGTAGTCCTTATAGAAAAACAATATTAAGTTTAAAAAACTGCACTAAGTGCCATGAAGTGGTATCTTGATTGAACAACAAATCTTTAAGTTAATGAAGTTTGAAAATGAAATTTTTTTTGAAAAATTTCGAACAGAAAATTAAAAGGGTCACAAAATACCAACAAGTGAATGATACAATAAAAACAAGGGGGTACCAAGAGATCTAAAGTAAAAAGCATCCATGTATTGTGTTACCTCCCATGTCATGCCACCTTAAATAAAAAGATCGGAAAACTTCTATATACAAAATATTAGAGGTGTCAAAGAATGAATATTAATGTATATCAGGCTACGCACCCAATCCTCGAGCTGCAACATCAGTAGCTACTAGAATTGGTGATCGTCCAGTTTTAAACTCTGTAAAATATTTTAAAATCTTAATGCACAATAAAATAAATATACATTATCCAAGATCTATTTGAATTTTTATTTCACCAGTAATGTATAATTCTGTGATTTAAAAAAACTAAATAAGCATAAATATTTTTTCAAGTGAGACATCCATTTAAACAACTGGTTTTTTATATGAGCTGGAAGAGAATGCTTTTTGTTTTAATGTGAGAGATCCAATTGTTTTACTTCCATTCGCGATAAATATACTATTATGTATTTTGGTTTCTGCACTTTTACTTGGAATGGCAAATGAAATAACTGAATAAATTTATAAATTAAGAGGAACTAACATTGTATACAAACTAGATCACAAATATCCATGAAAATTATTCATTTGACTAATTATAAACAATTCAAATTTCAGTGGTGTTAAAGAAAACTTCCTCCACAGCTGCAAAGCTTCACTGTACTGCAAGGAATAGCCCTATGTAGTTTATCCTTTTACAGCATTAGATGTGATGCAGCTCAAGAAAACTGATTTCTAGCTTTTCAGTACATCTTACTCAACACTTTTTTAAAAAATCAGCTCAACTGGGAAATGAGGGAACAGCACGGCATGTTACAACATGGTTTCACTCTAACACGGTAAGATAAATTGCAGGAACCCTCGTATAACACTGCAACCTGTAATACGGTTTCGTTGTAACGCAATAAAAAAATTGCGAAAACCTTTATACAACACTGTACTTCTATAGAACTAGGTAACATGATTTTTGTTTAACACATTTAAAAACTAAATTACCTTAAAATAATGATGGGAAGGAATAATGAACTATAGTGGCTTTACATGAAAATGTATAGACAAATTATAATTTATTCATTTATAACTCTATAAAATTGCAAGAAGGCCTAAGCTCAGCTGAAAATCTTGAATCATTTTTCCCGAATGCAGACCCTTCCGCTGAAAGAAGCGGAAAATTCAAAAGGGAGCTGCAAAATTGTCTATCTCTATACCGTGAATCTACAATGACCTTGTAAGAACCAGCAAATAAACCAAAATTACAGATTTTTTAAAGAGGATAGAAGGTGCAAAAAATCTAAATGAAGAAAAAGGTTCTGAAAGTGAAGGTGATATCGTTCAATCGAAAAAACGTTTTCGCTTGATTGTACTGCGCAGTGGTGATGAAAAAATTTATTAAATTAAGGTCGCATTAAATGAAAATATTTTTTTTGTTTATTTTCATTTTGTGATATACATACATTTATATTTTTAATAAAAATTAAGTTGCTTATATGGAATTTTAAAAATAAAGTTAAGTTTTTAATAAGTTTTCAGAACGTAACCTCCTTTTTTGAACTGTCTCTGGATCTCATATAACACGGTTTCACACAACATGGCATTTTCTAGGAACCTACCTACAGTGTTATAGGAGGGTTACCCATACTACTGAAATGTAGCGTTCAAAATTTACTTTCAGTACTCGATTTAAATTAATCTAATAGTGAGGACTATAGACAGCAAATAATAAAAAGAAAAGACTGGTTAGAAATTAAGCAAGTTATGGCTTTTTAAAGATAAGAGTTTGGATAATTATTTTATCAGAAAAACAACTTTAAAATAAAGGAAAAATAAAATATTATTATACAAAAATTATAAGATAATCAGTCTAGAAATGAAGCATTCAAACAGCAATTTTATTGATAAACATGAAAAAATATGAGGACTAAACCAATATAGAATAAAAATTCATAAGTACAATTTAAAAAAGAAAATTATTCAGTATTATAAAATAATCATTTCATTTCTTTGTTTTGGAGGTCAACCTCTTTTATTCTTTGGAGATGGTGGTGCAGTAGAAGAATGTGCCTCGAACTATCAACTTAAATCCAACACACACAAAAAAAAAGAATTTTGTTATGCGGTGCAGTAAGCATAAATACACCATTTCCATCCAGCTTATTTGGGGAAAAAAAAAAAAAACCCTCATCTCAGCAAACCACATATCATAGAAAGCTGATGTTTTGTATACATGTTTCCAAATGTTACTAGAATCAGGTAAAGTTCAAATCTGAAAATTGGCTCCTTAGCCTGGAATAAGGTCTATTTGATCTCCTTTGTGGAGGTACCTTTTCACCGGTTGCATATATTTCAAGATGCTTGGTCTTTAGTGCAGATATTCCTTTACATTTCCGATATACCTATTGCATTTTAAATAATTTGAGATAAAACAAAAGAGTGCCTCCTGTGTGTTATAAAGGATGCATGAACAAAATTATCTTATAGAAAAATTACAACAGTTTAATTTTAACACAGAATTTTTGATATGGAATGTACAGAAGCAGATAATGGATCATTGAGATAGTTTATTTCCTACATATGATCCTCAAAATACCACACTAATACATACACATAAAAAAAAAAGTTAAGTATAAAATACTATAATCATACAATTGATTAATATTTTCAATTTTTAGCATGTACAAATCAAAGACATAGATGCGTTACTTGTCTCAATAAAAATATTTTTGATAACAATTTATTTTAAAGAAAAATATTTTTTTAGTCCTGTGTTTTTGTTACTGTATGTTTTAAATACCCATAACCCAAAGAAATAAAAAGAATAAGACTGCTCATAAAATTGACTTAGAAACATTCTGGAAGTAATGTAAAGTTTGAAGTTTTATTATAACATTTTGTATTGTAAAGATGCATTCCATAATTTACACCATCAGATCATTAAAAAAAAATTCCATTTTCCTTTTTAAATTCAGCTGACAATTTATGAGAAGGCTACACCTAGATGCTAAGGAAGCACTATGCACAAACGTTTGAACTCACAATATGCAAGTTTGAGGCATAAAAGTTACGTTCATTACGCCATGAAAAGTAATATAGGAATACAATACTATTTCAGATTTTGACAAACAGATCCTTTTAAATATTTAAAACTATGATGATTACTTCAATACATCCCTTTTCCACAGAGTTAACACAGCAATTAGACATGAGAGCAATTGTAATTTTCTTTTTTGTGTGTAATGTACTTCAGCAGAAATAGTCTGTACAAGAAGCTTTCTTTGGTATCTGCCACGGTACTTTCAAATTTGTTATTGGTGGTTTGACTACAGGAACACTATATGAAGACATACAACTTACAGTGGATTCCTATTGGCTAAAAATAGCCATGGTTTTCAAATAAGCAGGCTAACACCCTGTCCATTAAGCAATGGTATCCCCCATTTAATAGAAACATGGCCGATAATCTTAAATATGTATATAAGGTAGTGAGGTTCAAAACTATCCTTATCCACTATAAGTGATTTTTAATAAATTGTAGGGGGAGGGGGCGGGGAGAATAAGCTTTTTCTTAAACTCCCTTAAAGTTCGAATTTAAAAAAAAAATAATTCTTAGGAAGCACTTGGAGCCTAAGGCCTCTTTCAGACAAAGCAGTTAGTTGATTCAACTAGTTGAACGGGTGGCTGTCAATGTCAAGTTAGCGGCACTTGTGCCTGCTGGCAAACCTAAATTTAAATTTCTCAGTTTTTACTTTATTTTGCAGACCCTCAAAAAACTAATCAAACTTATGACAGTCCAGCAATATTAAAACAAAGTGAAAGAACTGTCAATCAAAAACCACAGTGAACGATTGGCAAAATTTCCTAATATACCATAAAAACAAAGAACCTTTTTCTTAGATTTCGATATTTTAACCCTTTCGCAGCGAACGTCACGTATACGTGCCAGCAGCTATCCGTGTTTCTGGCCGAACGTCGCCTATACGTGTCAGTAGTTCGGAACGTTTTATTAGTTAATTTTTGGGGCACAAGATGGCACCGCATGTCTATGAAATTTGGAGTACACGTAGTTGGGACCTTCTATTCGAAAACAAGATTAGTATGAATCACATGCGGTCTATCGTTTTATGTAAACAAACGAAGGAATGGATGTATTGCGTTTGGCTGTCAGCGGGTAGGTCATTTAAACTTTGCACGTGGTCTTTGTTTACGAGATATCTTTGTTTATTTTTCTTTTGCGGTGGGATTGTAGCATTGGGTATATGGGTTTTGAGTCAGAATCAGATTCTGTTTCAGTGAGATTTCTTTCCTTTGATGATTTAATATGGAGAAAAGGAGAAAATATTTAACAGAAGACAAAATTTCTGAATTGATGAGAAATGTGTCTGAAACTGTAAGTGATTATGAAAGTAGTGACAAAGATACAAAAATTCATCGGGTAAATCTGTTTATTTGGAACAAAGAGATCAGAGTGATGATGAAGATATATCAGACATTTCTATTCCGAGTATATCGCGGGACGGTACTTCTTTGTGGTCTTCTCACGTAAGGGATTTAACTCTACTAACATTCACAGCGACATGCGGAATAAAAGTCGATGATGCTGTATCAAATGAATTGGATTATTTCAGATTTTTTTTTGGGGATGAAACTGTAATGGATTTAATAACTAAATTAATGCGTATTATATTATACTAACCAAATTAATGCGTATGAGAGGTACATAAATCCGGAAAGTGAACAGAGTTCATTCTCGAAGTATTTTTGCCTGTAACTAAAGAAGAAATGTTTGTTTAATTTTCTTTGACAATTTTAATGGGTATCGTGAAAAAACCGAAAATTAAGATGTACTACTCAACGAATCCCAGGATTGCAACACCTCTTTTCAGTAAGGTTATAAGTCGGGACCAACGCATCGAAATTCTTCGATACTTGCATTTTACTTCTTCTGATGCCAAAAAGATTGAAAAAATTAAACCTTTTTTAGATTTAGTCATTCAAAACTTTCAGAGTTCTTGATATATTATTGACATATTCTTGATATATTCCTGATAGGAATATATCAGTTGATGAAAGTCTCTTACTGTGGAAAGGGAGAGTAGGATTTCGACATTATGTCCCAGCGAAAAATATTTTAAACTGTATAACAAAAATTTTTTAGTGGGAAAATAATAAAAGAATGTGTAAGTAACCCATATATAGCTTAAATAAATAGATTTGTTTGTAAATGTTACTATTTTGGAATTTTTCGTAAATTTAGGCTTAGCGATTAAAAGTCCGCCGGCCTGGAGGGTACGCTCACGAGAAAAACTTCCGGCCTCAGAGGAAAGTGCGTGATCGGAACTGCCGTCGCGAAAGGGTTAAGTAAGGACAATTTTGAACAAAATGGCTCATTTTGTTAGGGACCTTGTGAACACTTTTGTAACCTACACTGTACTACAGATAACCACCTATTTTGACAGGAATAAGAGTTTCTCAACACCAACATGAAGGAGTGTCACCTTCATCAGTGCTCACTCATTTTTATTAATTTATGAATAAGGACAGTTTTGAAATTTACCACCTCATATACATATTTATTAGCATATACTACCATGATATGCAGAAAAATATTTTTATGTTCGCCCTCTATTGTGTAGACACTCCAAACAGAAGGAAATGTTTAACTCTAAACCATCTGTTAAAGTCAAGTGGTACCAGAGGAGCAAATAAAGCATATCATGATCTCGCAGAAAAGGTATCTCAAGAAAAATCAACATACCATTCAAGACCCAATCTCTCTCTGGTTGGGATTTGTCGCCATGAATACACATAGCAGGCCAACTACAAAAGTAAAATAAATTTGGTTAGAATGGCCAGAGATACATATTCAAAAATTTAATAATTATATATATAAAAAAAATCTTTACCCATCTCTTCTCATTCGCCTAGTAAGATCATCCACCTTCCTTTTTGTTTCCGCAAAAATAATGGTCTAAAATCAAAAATTTCGAAACATTAAACATTCAATAAACACCACCAGAATTTATTTTATTTCATTCAGAATTAAATGTTATGCAATTCTCAAGTGATTATACCTAGAAGTGTAACTCAATCAGTAATTAAAAACTTGAAGCAATCTGACAAACTGTAATCCAAAAGCACAGAAACTGTAGTATTAAATGGTATACTTAGTTATTTTAACATTAAATGATACACTTCACCATGTAACTGCTTTGCCCGATCTGGTAAATTTTGCTACTTTAAATTTCTAGGGCTATCTTGCATTGCCCAAATTTTCATTATAAAACTTTATTTCAGCTTCTCAGCCACAAAATGCATGTTACTAAAACTTTTATGTATATTTTGATATCATTTTGGCATGTTCTTTATATCCGATATTAGGATCATGTCAACTTTTGCAAGTAAAATGTTATGATTGATCTTATATTCATTTTTTGCATTTTTAGACAGCTAAATGATTAATACATACTACTTTTTATGCAATTTTTATTTTTGATTGGCTCTTCTCATTACATTTGCATGTTATTTTGTGAGTGGACTACAAGGATGACATTTTCCATTAAATATTCCTCCTTCAAACCTCTTTTAAATAAATTTAAAAATAAATAAATAAATAAATAAAAAAGTGCTAATGTGCAGTTCTACATACGATGGGAAATGTAAAAGAATTAGGGAAAATGAGGTAGTTTCATATAGAGTACAACATTGGAATTGTGCTGTACTATGCTTCAAACAACACCACACAAAATAAAGATACTCATAAGAATACTCTATAATTAGGGATACGTAAATTTCATATTAAAAAAAATTTAAATTTGCCCCCACCCCCACACACAAAAAATATATAAAAATTTCGCATTTATTAGCAAAATAATAATAATACATAAATAAATAAAAATTCAAAATTTTCACATTTATTTTTTTTAAAAATCACAATTTTACTTACCTGGATAGGTAAGTATCAAAATTCTTAGTTAAAAGTTAAAATTGTAGTAGTCTCCACATTTCTGTCATTAATTACCACATTGTACAAACTAAAATTTCTCTCAGCATCTACACTGTTAGCAGGACTAAATAAGCTTTGTATAGATGCCTTTGCAAAGTTAAGGTAGCAGCATTTCGTTGCAATTAAAATCTGTATAACAACAGTCTCTTTGTTGACTACTGTAAGTAGCTGTCTGTCAAAATTGTTGTACCCATCGATGAGCTCATCCTGTGGTATTTCTTTAAAAATGGTAGTGTAGAGAAACTTTCCAATAATAAATTTGTGTTCAAAGATGATGTGGGAATGGTTGTGGCTACAGATGGACAAAACAATTAGCCAATGTCCTGGTAGATTATTGAGCTCTTTATCAATTTTCACCAATCTCATTAGTCAAAACAATTTCCGTTTTTCCACCAAAATACTCTTGACTTTGGCTCTCAAGAGACGTTCTTAAATCTACTAAATTGTTCCACAAAATGTTGGCTAATGGATATTAAGATCCTTCTAAATTATCTATTAATTTCATAATGTTTGGACAGAAATCGGAAACAAACATCAATTGAACTCGTATTTTATGAGCTTGAATTTCATTTTCTAACTCTTCTTTTAGGAGGCTGGTACTGGAATTATCGACATCATATTCTCTAAGAAACACGTGTTCCAAATATTCGTTTAAATAAATGGCAGCTTTGAACCACGAGCAAGCTACTCGGTTGATTTTTACGGTTAGAATTTTAGGTTTGAATTCAGTACGGACAAACTTGTCTGGGTGA
Organism: Dolomedes plantarius; assembly: GCA_907164885.2. Taxonomy (NCBI): domain Eukaryota; kingdom Metazoa; phylum Arthropoda; class Arachnida; order Araneae; family Dolomedidae; genus Dolomedes; species Dolomedes plantarius. The sequence goes on along the minus strand of OU015497.1, from coordinate 10,658,812 downwards.
AATTTGGAGCAAATCCAAAGGAGAGTGCAATCTCTTAGTTAAAGTCTGTGGATGGTTTTACTTAAGCAATTATGTTAATGAATTATTACTATTATTACCTAATTTTATCGAAAAAGCCGTTTATCACCAAGTTTTTACCTACAAGTAGTAAAAAATCATTTTTGTATATATTTGCTCATATCAGCAAATTTCGCATTTATTCACATCTATTTTGTAAATACGAAAATTACGTATCCTTATCTATAATACAATATAAAATACTTGTAACAGATATAAGAGGGGAAAATTTTTTACTTTACAAGCCTTTATTTCCAGAATAATTTCTCACCAGAATAAAATTCATATATACCATCAATGGTAGAATTTTTTTTCTCATCTTTTTGCAATGGCGCAAAGAAAAGACAAGAACACTTAGCTTCATCACGTTCAAAATGTAATTGATCATAATTTTGTTAATTTTTGTAAAGAAAGTAGTAGAATTAATTTAGTTTATATTACATTTGCTCATAAGAAGAGAAAAGCAAATACGAAAACTTGTCATTTTAAACCATAATTAAAAAAAAATAAAAATAAAATAAAATTCAGCAATTAACAGTAATATTGGTTTTAATATGTAACACTTCTGTTTAATTAGTATATTATAAATCCTAAGTGCAATTATTTATCCCTCACTCAAATTCGCCAAAACAAAATAAACATTTTGCAATCCAGAGGAATGCAGTAATAACAGTAGGATTTTATTTCTAAGCACATACCTAAGTAGAACAGTTCACAAGGTAACCTTCACAATGAATATGTGATTTAGCAATCAAAAAGCAAAATATATGAAAAGAAAATGCATTATGCAAAGATCAAAGTAAGGTAAACAAAACATAAGTATATTGCAAATAAAAATTTGAATGAGGAAAACTCACCTTACTATCCTTTTGAGCCATAATTTCTTCTAAAAGTTTGAATAACCTATTTATAAAAAAGAGAAATGCATTAAGAATGTAAAAAGAAAATGACCTAAGTCACGTATAATGATATGGATCTTACTTGTTTTCTTTCTCATGTTCTTCACACACATCAATAATTTGAGTTATGTTATGGTTGGCACATAACTGCAACGCACCAATATTGATCTGAACATACTCTTTCAAAAAGTCTTCGGCAAGAGCTCGAACCTCTTTAGGCCAGGTTGCACTCCACATTAGAGTTTGACGATCAGGCTAAAGTAAGAATTAGGGTACTCTAACCACCATAGAATACAGGTAGATGCCAAGCACTTATATTCAAAAATACAAATATTAACTATCATTTAGTTGACGTCATTAACCCTTAGACCATTACGAACATGTTCAATGTGGTCATCAGAGTCTTTCGCCCAGCATTATGGATGCGTCTATCTGGATTTTCCAATGTTTTGCACGTTACAAACATGTTTTAGCAAGTTTAACACTCTATTCTATTATGTATGTTAAATACTTTACAATTTATACACAGGAAAGAGGACAGTTTTTTTTGGTAGGTACTTATCCTGAAGGTAACTGTGGTTATCTATTAGCTACTTTGTTAAGAGAGGACAACAGATGATCGACATTGCCCACTGAGAGGGAATCCATTCCTAGCCATGATTCGATCCCAGATACACAGTGTAGAAGCTTACTAAGCTAACAACAATGCAGCATGGAAACCTGGTGCAGAGTAAAGAATCATGCCTTTGGCAGCACTAAGCTCAATACCCTAACAAGTCTTTGAGACAGAAGCATTAGATTTACAGTCAATTCCAGTTAATTGGACCACTAGTTAATCGGACCGAATCCCGTCTTGTAACATAAGGCATGTTCGTTTAATCGGATCAGCCAGTTATTAGGACCAAAATGACTGCATCCCAATGTGGTCCGATTAACGGGAATCGACTGTAGTTCGAATGCTCTATTCCCATAAATGAGACAGATACTTTGTCCTGAGGACACTAACCCCTCCTCACCGAAAATTTATTGGCTACTTTATCCTATAGGAAAGCGAAACTGCTCCCTATGCTGAGACAGAAGAGGAACATCCATGCCTCACTGGGATTCGAACTCAAGTCCACATTGTGGAAGCCTAAGTTGCTAACCACTATACAATGAGTGCAGCTCGAACACTCTAATAAATCATTTGGTTAAAATAACACATTCATGGCAAAATTTGACAATAAATATGAAATAATAAGTTACATTTACAGTTATTGGCTTTTTTGGACTCATAAATTTAATAGACAGAATTAATCTTTGTACTATTTCCCACTGGTCTACCATTAAACTAAATAATTTTATTATAACTGTACCACAATACTACACCCCCCCCCAAAAAAAAAAAAAAAACATAATTCAGTGACAAAATTTTTAATTTTAAAATGAATACATTTTATTCAATAACTATATATAAATATAAATATATATATAAACATTTATTTATAATTAATATTTTATTTTTTAATTTTATCCCACATTTTCCTTAAACAATGACATTTAATTTCAAATTCCTTAAAATATTTTCTGAAGAAAAAGAAAGACATTTTCACGCGTAAAGAAATATTATGTTGAAATAGTAAAATGTTTTAGAAAAACTTTAGTTAAAAATAATCATACACAGAGAAAAAAAAAACCCGAAGAGATTCAAATTACCCTAATTTGCTCCAAAATTTTTCTGATTTGAGGTTCAAAACCCATATCTAACATTCTGTCAGCTTCATCTAAAACAAGATATGTACAGCGTCTAAGATTTGTGACTCCAGCTTCTAAAAAGTCTATCAAGCGCCCAGGGGTTGCAACACAAATTTCAGCACCTACAAGATGGGAGAAGGAAACAAAATTAAAACAAAACATCCCTAATGTAAATTTCAAAAGCAGTATGTGGTTATAAATCTTCCTAGAAAGTTTGAGGCATATTTTATTTGTTACTTTAAAAATAAATAAATAAATAAATAGACTGCTTTAAGGATATTCAAGATTAGCAAATCTCATCATTGCTGTATATGTAAGTACAGGAAGGAAGCCAATCCAAAACAATTTAGACACAATAACACAGTTACCTATAACATACAGGTCTTGCAAGTAAATCCTGGCTATATTTATACCAACAATGAAAATAAACTAAGTTTATGTATAAAAACATTTTTTAATCTACTGTAATAGATGTTCAGTAGTTTTAACAATCCTAAATACCTACAAAATTTCTCATGAAATTAGATTATAAAAGGAAATAATTTTACTCACATCTAATCTTTCACAAAGCTGTGAAATTTTTTTTTGAAAGAATCAACCAACAAATCAAAAAATCCCCCAATTAATTTTGCTACATGCACTGTATTTCAGAAAAAAGCTATTTACATTAAAAATGTTACCTCTTTCAAGGTCCCTGATTTGAGGTCCTTTGGGAGCTCCACCAAAGACACAAGTATTACGAACGCGAGATGCTCGACCAAAATCAATTGCCACTTGCTGAATCTGCTGGGCTAACTCTCGAGTTGGGGCTAATACAAGTGCCTTGAGAGACAGAAAAGCAAAAGGTAATGACCAATACATACTGACATGGAAACATTTTACGACAAAACTTAAGGAAATTAAATCCTAAAAGGACAGCATACATTCATCAAAAAAATAATAGTTTATAATTCTGATTAAATAATGAAAGTTTACAATTCTATCAAAAGTTTTTAAGCCCTTCAGCTTTAAAATACCTTTATCATGCATTAATACAAAAACCTGAATGAAGATTCTATTCTTACTAAATTTTAAATAGCTAGAACATGGACTCATGATTAAAAGTGCTGTCTTCAACCTTTTTTTAGCTACAGTATACAAGATATATCTTCATATATAAAAATATTCCACAACATTTTTCTTACCTTCAGATAAAAAAGAATAATAAAAATTTTAAATTTTGTTTTTACAGAAATTTTTTTTACATTCACCGCTCTTTATCTTTTGAAATATGTTTTTGGTGAGCACTGTTTTTGTTTTAAATGCATTTGCTTCATATATTTCAAATCCCCCCTTTTTATGCTTGTCAAATAATTTAAAAACAAAAAAGAAAGTTTCATTTGACTACATTTTGAAAACACTTTTATCAAGTACTTTCCTATCGTGAAATGATACTATCTATATATATAAAGCAGTTCGTAACTGACTGACAACGCACAGATCAAACCGCTGGACCTAAAGGACTGAAATTTTGCATGGCGATTCTTATAGTGTAGGGGTAAACCAAGAAAGATTTCTGTAAAATTCTTAGATTTTTTTAAAATAAATTTTTGAGCTCTTTTTGTAACCCTTTTTTTAAGTTTGCATTTAATATAATAATTTGAGGGTTATAAAATTTATATCACAAGCAAGATCATAAAAATTCCTTTAAAATGAAATCTTTTTTAAATCTTTACCTCCATTTTCTGATTTTTGGTGAATTTTTAAAGGTTAATTTTTAGAATTTAATTTATTAAATGCTGATCACGTGGTTTAATTTCTTTTTGTGATACTTTAAATTAATGTTGCATCACGTGCATAACAAAATAAATTGACAAAAGAAATATTACAATACGGTAAAAGATAAAATTTAATCACTAGACTAATAGAGATTGAAGTTTTTTAAGAATTTAATTCAAATTAGTATTTTATGAATATTAAACATACAAATTAATTGCATACATTGACCAATGTATTTAATTTGAATATTTTCTTCTATTTTGTCTATTCATTATTTTGTCTATAAAAATATCCGTTACGATTCTTTTTAAAAATAAATATATATATATACAGTCGAATCTCCATATATTGAAATAGCAAAATGCTGGAAAAAAATTCGATATATAGAATTGATCTAAGTTTTATCACAATTCTCCTATAACATTAAAGCTAATTTTCATATACAAAACTCCATTTCCAATTTATATGCGAATCACATTAAATGAAAGTTAATAACTAAAAAATGAATTAATATGGAAGATTTATTGAGTACTACATACCTTTAAAAAAAAAAAAAAAAAAAAAACTATAATCCAGACAGTGGTTACAATAATCACAGTTACATTCTTTAAAAAAAAAAAACTATGAATATCTTGCTGAACAGCCAGTTTTGTACAGAGTATATCAAAGAAATGTTCGCATTTATTCAGTCCACTAAAAACTTCATCAGGGACATTTTCCGCGAATTGAAGTCCACGACGTATTGTTTCAAATGCCAAAAATTGGGAGATTTTATTCTAAACTGGAATAAAATATCCCAAAGAAACTGGAATAAAATATCCCCTAGAAACAGTTTTTCTATGTAATGAACATGGAATTTTGCTAAGAGTTCGATATATGGAGGGTCGACTGTATATATATATATTTGGCATTAGTTACATACATTAGTCATTGTATTTAATTTGAATGTACTCTGTAGTGAAGCACAGGTATCCAGCTAGTCTCTTTATAAAATCTTCATTGTTATGTAGGCCTGACATTTTAAATTGAAGTAAAATGCACAATTTTTATATGACAATTTTAGTTTCTGAACATGCCTCTTCAACAATTGAGGCGTTGAAAGGCAAAGTGGTGTAAGTCACATTTTCAACTTTTTTTTTATTTGAGGGCAAAAATGTAATCTCCATATTCAATTTATAGTGGAATTGCAAATAATTATTATTTGCAATATTATAATAATTATTATGAATTATAATTTGTTCAATTTATAGTGGAATTTTTTGTAGTTTTTGCAGTAAAACACTTTGGACTTACACCACTTTGCCTTTCACAGCCTCAATTTGCCCTTAATTAACATGCATGGTTCATAGACTACACAAACTACTCAAGAATAAACACTATCACTCTATTTAAAAAGAGAGCAATTTATAAATCATAAAAAAGTTACAAAGATGATTATCAAAACAGCATTCATTCAGAAGTGACAAACTACATTTAACAGAAGAACTTGCTTAAGAAAAATTTTTTTAAAGCAATACCTTATTATTATAACTCTTATATCTAGAACAATATTTTTTGCCATTCGGACTCAAAATAAAATCATATAACAAGTTAAACACAAAGTACTATACTGTACTTATGAATATAAATACTTTGAAGAACTTACAATTGGCCCGTCTCCTCTTTCCAATGGAGGCTGATGATTAATGTGGACAATTGCTGGTAAAATATACTATAAAAAAAAAGTAAATTTATATAAGAATTTATAAGGTTAAAACTATTCATGTTAAAAGAAATAGACGAAAGGTTTCAGAACAAGTATAAAACTGAAGCTTAAAATAAATCACAGAAAGTTTCTAACTATTTATGACAGTTAAAATAAATCACAAAAATATGCCCTTGTAAAATGAATTTATTTTAACATGTTTAAAATTTTTTAAGCAAAATGTTCTTTTACTTGAAGAGAAAAAGTTGGAAAACCTTACAAAAAAAAAAAAAAAAAAATTTAAAAGAAACTACATGTTTTTTGTTACTTCATTTATACTAGTGACAAACAGTAGACTTGGAGACCTCTGTGACTCCTTTTAAAGTTATATTTATACCAATCACAGAAAAAATTGTGCATAAAGCAAGTTGCAATATAGTAGAAACAACAAAGGATTAAACAATTTATTTGTAGTGTAATACAATCTCTTATGTGAAATTATTATTGCTTTGAGTGAAACAAGAATGTTTCTGGTGATATTCCCGCTCTCAAAAAATAAAATAAAAATAATTTTGAGTCCAACTTTTGCAAATACTGCTAAGACACATAGGAAAGAAAAAAAAATATATCAACTGTGAAAACATTGTCACTGTCAGGCAATGTACTCATGAACGAAACTCCAAAATGTCAAAACCCAAATCTTGAGTCTGAAGTGACTACTGAAGGTAAAATATAGATCATAAAAAAGACTTGCACTAAGACCTAATTTTAGAAGACGATTGGAAAGATGATGCCTTTCAATACCATATATCAAACTTTAAAAAATCTGAAAAATATCAAACCTTCCCCCTAGTACACACACACACACATGAAAAAAAAAAGTCTAAAATTAAAAATACATTGTAACTTGTTTTCTAAATTCCTTGATGTAAAAACATTCAAAGTAGCAGGAGAAAATGTACCCACTATTAATTTTAGTAATTTCTTAGTGTAGCTTTTTTTTTTTTTTTAAGTATATTCACTAGTTTTTTAGTTTCTTATTAAATGATTTCACAGTACTCACAGCAAGTGTTTTCCCAGAACCAGTTTGGGCTATGCCTACTAAATCTCTTCCACTAAGAGCAATAGGCCAACTCTGGGCTTGAATAGCAGTTGGTTGTTTATACTGTTGCTGTCTTACAGCTTCCATAACATAATCTAAAAACATTTAAAAAAAACAAATAAGTGAAATTAAATTACACCAGAGCTTGTTCGGGATCTAAAAGTCTGAGAAAATTATTCCAGACTTCTAAAGTCAACAGTAAAATTTTCAAAAATTAGAGGAAGTGGATTAGTACTTCATTTTTTGCAACTTTGGTAAATTTAAATTACATTTAATTTATATAACATCAAGAACTCTCTCTTATACTGTAGTTTGAAACCATTGTATTAATTTAAAGTAAAAATATCAGTCTTTTTTTCCAATTTGTAAATTGTGAAATTTTTAGTTTACTAAATATAGCGGAGTTTTAAACTTCTTTAATTTCAAGCTATAGGGGATCAGCAAAAACTTTTAATCCACTTTAAATATTTCAAAATTTAAGTTAAAACAACAGAAAGAAAAACTAAAAGACTTAATAACTTTAAAAGGAAATAAAATGTTTGAAATCAAACAGGACAGATCAATATAAAATTGAGTCATTTTTTGTATAAAATCACTTTATGATATATGGTATATTTTATTAAATAAGAACTAATTTTTTGCCCGCAGTGGTACTATGTCACCACTGGTGCACATGCAAAAAATTCTCCAATTCTTTAACATTTAAAAATTAACTCAACTATTGTCTTCAATGGGTTTAGAACTAATGTTGCAAGCAACATCCTCAGAAACTCTCCTCTTACTATTAAAAATTGTTAATTTATTTATATGGCTATCTTTTTTATTTTTTTTTTAAACAGTAAAGGCATTTTTATTAAAGACATTAACTTGTGGTTTGAAAAACAGGTTTAAGTCCACTTCTAGAGACTTCAATCTAATAAAAAAATTTGTTTTGTCAGTTCAAAGCACTTTTCTTTTGACAACACACCGAAGGAAATTTTTTTGAGTATTTAATACAATTTGTTTCCAAAAAAATACATATATTCAAAGGATCACAGGAGTACAATTTCTATGTTTGCAAAAATTCACCGAGATGCTCTCATGCTTTCATGATATAACAGGTGTAGAGTTTATATCTATTTATTTACTATTTTTTGTTGACGCTGATCAGTTTCTCTAAGGGCTTGAAATAGATATGAACCAAAATAAAAAATTCCAATCGAATTGGTTCAAGTGGAATCTTTCTCTGAGAGATGTTTTTTTTGAGTGCGTTCCAGTTCGGATAGAAATTGTTTGACCCTGAATATTTCTATTTGGGTCAGAGGATTAAAGGTATTTATCCAAAGGATTTGTCCTTTGGATAGATATCTTTAAGATCTGGTTTCTCCTCTTTCAGAAATAGAGGAAGTTTAAAATCATTAAGAAATGAACTAAAAACTTTCAGCAATACAAAAAGATAACACTAGACATATTACTTATTAGCCGGGCTTCGCCTAGCTACTCTCAAGCCATCCGTGTAACATATTTATGTACTTCGGGCCCCACAAAAGAAAAAAAAAAAGCCCTCAAATGTATTAAATCAAAGTTTCAATTTTCATTCCCGTCGCTGCCGACAGATGGCAGCACCACTGCAAAAGATGATTTGGTTTCTCAGCAGTGAGTGATTTTAGAATGAAAATATCTCTAAAACTATTGAATTAACAGAATAAGTGTACACAGAAAAAATTATCAGTTTCCGAAGCTCTTTCCAAATATGTAACATTTATGTACTTTCATGAGAAAAAAAATACACCGATTTTCCTGTATATTTGTCGGCCATTTTTTTTTCGAGGATCGGTGCACGCCCGGATGAGTTACGGTCACGTGATCCGACTTCTCCTTGTCCCTTTATTAGTATAGATTAAAAACAAACAAACTAGGGTTTGTTTTGTGCCATTTCTATTAATAATATGGAAAAATCAATTTATCATATAATGCTAAAGATAAGAAAAAAGAAGCATTTCATGGGTTTCAAGGGGGAAAAAATTATCTTTATCTAATATATATATATATATATATATGTATATATAAATTAAAGATAATTCCGGGACACAATTTAAAACACAAAATAGCATACAAAAGATCAAGAATTTTAAGACTTGGTAATCAAGTCTTATCTCAGAATATTAAGACCCTTAAACTGAGTGGATAATTTGTGCTGGTAACTCAGGGGGAGGGGATAAAAAACACTGAACTAAAGAGCCACTAAATTTTGATAATGTTTATATATACATATCTTCAGTGAACTAATTTGTTTATCAAGAACTTCATTAGTCAGCATTTTGCAGCTTCTATTTATGTATATTTTACACATCTTAATTTCTTTATAATAGTAGCACTGTCTATCCTTTATGTTGCAAACGTTTCTAAAAAATGATTGGGTTACTTCCAGATAAGCAATCAAAATTGCACTTATATATTCATACTAAACATAAGAGCTTACACTGTTCTTCAGTTCAGTTAACACTTGTTCAACAATATTATAGTCCCACTGTACTTAATATCAGTGGTGCATAAACTGTTGGTAGCCAAAAAAACTTGATGGGTCGCAGATAGTTTGCAGTAAATTTATATCATATTGATTGAACTATTTAATTAAAAATATGATTTTAATTTTCTAGAATTACATATCTTTAGTATTTATCCTTTTGGATAAAAAATATATTTGATATGATATTGTTAAATAAGGTGTCAAACAGTCTTATAGTGATACATTGCATTCATTCACCTATCTGTGTGAGACAAGGTTTTCAAAATGAGTCACTCAGGACTCAACCCAGACGTGATATGAGACTAGCACTCTCAAATAATTCACAAAATATTGAACAAATGTGATCCAAGGTTCAAGCATCATTTTGTCATTCATTTTTTATCTATTTTAGTTTTCTAAAAATAAAAAAAGTTTATCATTTTCATTGTTTTAAAAGGAAGCTCATAATTTTGAAATCAAACTCTTTATTTTCTTAAATGAAATACAAATACATATTATAATTTGAGTATGAAGTTTTCATCCCATGAGATTTAAGGGGCGGAAAAAAGCACTGAGGGTAAGCAAGACATTAATTTATTTTATTAAGCGAAGAAAATACATACTGCTAATTTCCAGTTCATTGATTTTTAAAATTGTCAATCAAAATTTGCTTATTCCCTTTTCTATATGTGTTTAGTTTATATTTTCGTAATTTTTATAAATTTTTGCTAGTACCAAAAAATTTTCATTTGGGGCCCAAATGATTTTTTACTTAAAGAATCAGGTCGCACTCAAAAAAGGCACGGGGGGGGGGGGGGGGGGGGGGGGGGCCCTATTGAAAAGAATGGTTGATATGGTTTTAAGGTGTTGCTTTTCTCCTACTGTTAAATTGAAAAATCTAAATTTTAGATCTCAACAATAAAAATCTAAATTTTAGATAAACAGAGGTTTACGCAGAAAGATCATTTGAATTAAAGTCATGTTGGCTGGAAATGCACAATATCTATTTTACTTAAATCATGTTTTATGTCAAAGAATACACACCAGGAAAGCAACCCTCCTCAAAATTAGCAACAGGCTTTGGAATGTTCGGGCCTCGAATGGTAATTTCAAAATGATGGCGGTAAGTTTCAGCTTCTTGCTACAAGATGAAAAACATAACAAACAAACATTATTATACTAGATAACAATCTAAAATATTGACCATTACTAAAGCATTGACAAACTAAATAAGTTTAATTTCTGACTAGTAACAATTGCTCAATAAGTAACTTGTCAAATGAAATTTTCCTTGGGAATAAGAGAGAAAAATTCAACAAGCAATTCTTAAAGCTTTTCTGTGAAAATACCTAGTCTGATACAATATAATCAGCATTCAACTAATTTGATTTCATAAACAGTATTGAATCTGACAAATTATATGCAAATGTTTAACAACAGATAAAATTCTCTCATACAACAGAATCTAAAGATATCTTTTGAAGGGATACAGTACATTTTTATTTTAGAACTAGAAATACATGTTTAGATATCAAACTTACAGTAGAGCGTCTTTGAACATTTGGATGCTCTCGATAGAAATTCTTCTGAAAAGGCATTAGTTTTGACATATCCCAACGAGGCTTCTTAATCTTTCACCAGGCTGCTTTCCTTTTAAAGATCCACGGCCACCAGAAAACTACCTCTACTACTTCCTCCACCACGTCGACTGCCAAAACTAGACCTATCACCACTAAAACAAACAAGAAAATTTAAACAAATATCTCTGTCTGCTAGATGAAGAAATAATCTTGAAACTTAAAGAGTCATAAAATTCAGTTCAGAACTCATACTTGAGTTGAAAAAGTAAGAGACAATTAGACTGGGAGTTAAATTTTAGAAAATGGAAACAAAGTAAAAAAAAAATTTTCTAAATAAATAAATAAATAATAATAATAATATAAAAAAAATACGCAGCAAAAGTGGGTTAAGCAGAAGTTCTAGAAATTTACACATTGTTTACAGTATTCTGTCAAATGTATACATCCTTGAAATACAACATATTGAAAATCATAGCAGGAAGTTCGGATATTGTAAATTGCCCCCTTCTATCGTGAACAATATAAGAACAAAAGTTGTGAATTCAATCACAGAAGTTAGTAAGTGTTAATGTGTATGTGGATAAAAAAAGCATATATACCAAAAACATAAGATTATTTTTCAGTCATTAAAATATTAGTAAATGTTATTTAAACATATAAATCAGGTTTCATTTGCAGGTGAGCCAGGCTAATTGTTACTTGAACGAAATACCAGGAAAAAAAAAATTAGTATTCAAATCAATAAAAACAGAGATTATATAAAAAGTATCTTTAAAACATAATAGCTTTATATCAACACTAAAATAAAAGACATGCTGATAGAAATGCATTACAAAACATTGTTACTCTATGAGTGGCATGTTGATTTTACTTTTTAACCATAAAGTATTCACTTTAGACAGCACTATTTTAGAGTAGATGTTCCAGAGATTAATCCCGGGTATCACAAAGACCCACCTGCGTAGGCAACAGGTCAGTGGAATGGGAAATAACTAGCTTTTCTGTGCCAAGAGGTTGTTGGCGATGGGTTGGTATAATGGGAAAGTACCCTTAAGAGAGACATGTATTCATTTAATATTTGATTCACATTAAGATATCATTTGTTTAACACTGTTACAATTATTCAGTCAAATTTTAAATATTTTCATGTCATATTTTTGAAAATATTTTAAGTACAATAAATTCATATGTTTTCTTGAAGCCCCTTTGGCACTGGTACTATATACTTAATGTAGTAATTTTGATCTCTCAATAGTCCATATTTTGTTGATGTGCCAAAGAAGTCACCAGAGTATTGTTTAAGAGTAAGAAAATACTGGATAATATCATTATTCTTGGATATTATTATAACTGGTGCTTTAAGATTTTGCTCCTATATTTTCGATCGATTGACCCCTAATTTGTAATGGTGATGAAGATTTACAGTTCCTAAGCTATGCATTGAGACTAATCAAAGTGTTTATTCAACAACACTACATACATATATATATATATATATTAAATAAAGAGTTAATACTTTTAATCAGCAAACTTAGCTAAAATTTATAATGGAACCTACAAGTAGATATTACTTCCTGCACCTCATAGGTACTAGTTGCACAAACATCTGTTAGAAAGTTGTTTACGAGTCAATTATTTGTGACTCATTAATAATGGGCAGCATTTTAGAAAATTCATCGGTGGTACGCAGTTGTATGAGATTGCTGAAAATATGCATTCATTAAAATCTACACAATCATTTCAGTATCACTGCATGAGTACGAAGACTGGATTGCTCGCTAAATTTAAAGGGGAAAAAATCAAAACAGATACGCTAGTATAAATGATACCTAACTTGCAATTTAAAATATTATAAATCTCAAGCAACTCGCTGAATTTTGGTACATTAATGGTATCAATGACCTTAGCAAGAGCAGTTAACATAATGAAAACAAATTAATAATCATGACCTAAAAATATCTTATAAGAGAGATACATAAGTAACAAAAATGAAAAGTTTATTTACCCTCGTCGACCCATTCGATCTCTACTGGACATGATGAATTCTTTCTTTGCTTATTAGAAAAACAGATATACACAGAAACTTGACTCAAGATTCAGAGTTTTAGAGATGGCGCATCCGCTTCCTAAAGGACAGAAGACAGGAGCAATCATAGTATTACGGAACGATTACACAGTATTCTTCCGCTCTCCCATTCAGCTCATAACATTCAATTATTTACAAAATAATTAGAATAAGATAACAGTTCAGTATTTATATGTAAAACTCATGATTTTTTTCAGTGTTAAAATAGATTTTAAGGTGTGCTTAAACAGAAATAATGACGAACTTATTTTTTTTGCGCAATGTCATTTGTGCACGACGCTGAATGAGGTTCATAACTGTAATACTTGTACACTGCTAGTATAAATATTACATTTTCTCAAATGTTTTTAATCATTCTCATAATGAAATAAAACTTTATTCCTTTATTTTTTTGTCACTTTCGCATTTTTTTTGGTGAGAAACTCAAGGCCATTTGAATTTTTTTTTTTATTATTCAAATTTAAATACACCCAACTACTGATAATATTATCATAACTATGTGGGGTTTCTCAAAATTTCAGCCCATTATATTTTATATTTTCCTTCCTATTTCAATCAATATACAGTTTTCCAATGTCAGATATATTTTACATTTATTTTTCTTATTCTCTGCTTGGCATCAATCATTCATTTGTTTTGTAATCACTAGTGAATTGTTTGTTTTGCAATCAGAGAAAATTTTCGAGATTAGGCGTGGTTTCAATGTGTTGATTTATTAAAATCCACCAGAGAATAATCTTCTTAAGTTTTAAACTGTTTTCTCAAAGAGTATTTGATCTTTATAATCTAAATGTGCCTATATTCAAAGTCATGCGTTCTGCCCACTAAATTTATAGTGTTCTCCTCAATGATCAAGATCATGCAATGATTTAGGAATGTCAAAAAAGCAATGTAGTGATTCTACTCGTTCTGTTTCTGATGGAGATTTAACCAGTTCTACAAAGTGTATTCTAAGAAATGGCGAGTTACAGAAACGTCATTGAAGCATTCTGATAAGCAAGTGTTTTTCACTCTTCCTCGATGGATGAGTGGTAGAAAAAGGACTAGAAGTAAATTAAATATGTTAAAGTTGATCTTCCATTTCCTTCTGATAAAAATGAGAATAGCTTAGTCATTTCTAAGAACAGTAATGATAAAAAGAGCACTAATTTTGTTAGTAAGCTGTTTCGAAGAAGTTCATTCTTCTCAAACGGCCACAATTCAAAACTCATGCAAAGAAACATCATTCCGAAGTTCCTGTATCACAAGCTATATCATCCTCAAATACGGATATCCGATCCAATAACATTGTTTTTTATTCTATTGATTATCAAGAACACTTTAGGGATAAAATCCCTGCTGTCAGTGGCATAAAAAAATCATGGAAATACTTGTTTCATGAATGCTGTTATTCAATGTTTAAGTAATACTGATACTTTCGCCGAATATTTCGTCATGGATCATTACAAAATGGATTTCCTCAGACGTAATAAAGTGCATTCAAAGAAATATGGAACACGGGGAGAAGTTACAGAACAGCTAGCCATTTTATTGAAATCCTTATGGTCTTGTCATATTCTACTAACATATCAAATAATTTAAAAATTTGGTAGCTAAATACGGTTCACAATATGAAGGGAGTGAGCAACATGATGCTCAAGAATTCCTTTTATGGTTATTAGATAAGGTGCATGAGGAGTTAAACACAGCTCCTAACAAAAGTACAAAAAACCAAAGGTGAGCTGCTACATCTATTCATATTTATGATCTCTCCAGAAAAGCTTTTTGTCTGGAATTTTTTGTGTATTTGGTAAAGACATTCATTAGAAATATTTTTTGTCTAATTATAAAAATATTAGTTACAATTCAATAGTATATTTGTGAGAAATTATTAACAGGTTTATAATAAGGGAATCAGAGAAAAAGTATTAAATTTTGAATTTATAAATGTAATAAAAATTTAAATTTCTAATGTATTACTACCTAGAGTTTCCTTGAATATAATTTAACAAATTAATTTGTAAAGACTTCAGAAATTAAGCAGTCATTATCAACAGTTTATATGGTCATTAAAGACTAACATACATCTGCTCTGGACAACTCACTTGTTAGCCCATTTTCGTAAGGTTATAAAAGTCCCTTCGGCAAAAATATGCTTCTCCAGTATATAGGCAGCCTTGGATGTAGGTTTCTGACTTATGTGCTCCTCAGCCAGGCATAACTGATGAGTAAGCAGGAGGGAAAGGAATTTTCTAATGCAGAATTTCTGTAAATTTTAACTGGTGTCTGACAAAGTGTAGTCACTAGTCGACTTCAGAAAAAACCATTGTCTGACATGAATCCTGTGCCGGAGTTGTATATTTTGCTTAGTGCTATGTCTCTTTGACACGCCTTAGAAAAGCCCCTATTCATAAAAGTTTCCTGTAGATTTTAAGATGTGAAAGAGGAAATTGAAGGATTTGTTTTAATCTATATATAAAACGTGTAGGTATGCGGCACAAAAAATCAATGATATTTCTTCTCTCCGAATGGCAATGACTCAACTACCAGAAGTAAACATTAGCGGCCGCCTGCAATTTAAAACCGCGTTGGTGTAGTGGCGACATATGTTACAACCACTGATCTTTTGATAAAATGTGTTTAGACCTATCAAATCCAGTGTTTAGTATGGACAGTTGTATGTAGATTTATCTAGAGTCCGTTTTTTGATTCTGTCACTGTAGTATCTCCTATTTCTGAAATACTCAACTGTGCATATCAAGAATTTTATGAATATCATAGTTGTAATCCACACTATATTTAGTACTTGCTGAATTTTACTCCATTTTATAAGGGAAGAAAATTTTCCCAACAATTTATTATTTGTTATGATTAAGTGGAGATATCTGAATTGTGAACAATAGTACATACAGAGAGGGATGTAAATTGTAGAATCAGCTTATGGTGAATTTAGCAATGATTATAAATTTTTTTGCTGAGCTCCCACTACCCCTTAACAACGTATATTTATGATGACAGGTAACGGTAACATTCCTTACATATGTTACTTTCAGTTGAGTTTTTTGCAAAAGAAATTATAAAACTAAAAAGCGACCATGCTGATCGCTCAGTGGCTAGTAGAGTTATATTCTACATTCTCATAGGAATCTCTCTGGTATGTCCTTGGAGGGCTGAATAGGTGTGGCTCTGGTATTAGCACTTGCTGTTGGGTACTACAAGGGTCAGAATCCAATGTCTTTTACATGAATTTAGACTGAGCATCCCCAGGGACTTGTGCCATCCCCTAACCCCTACAAAATCTATAGAAGGACCTTTTCAGCTTACAAATGTAACATGCCTTTCCAAGCATAAATATGAGAGCCTTCAGTGGCACTTGTCTGGACTTCAATTAAATAGCCGCAGTACTAAATTCCAACCACTAGGCTGCTTTGGACAGACTAATCAAGAGATCTGAATGATAAATGGTCAAAGTCCATAATTGTGCTGGTTCATAATATTGCCCTTATATGAAGGAAAAAATTCTTTATTTAGTAGATTGTATTTTATATTTAATAGTTTTTGTTTTATTTTTTATGTCATTACTTTATATATATATATATATATATGTGTGTGTGGTTTATTTCTGTGTAAATAATTTGTTATACCTCCATTGCTAAATGTTTGTTATTTATAATCATTATTAGAAGTGAATTTTTATCCAGAATTCAATCTTATTAAAATATGTCTGTGATTTGAGGCGATCTATATGGTGTATAATAAGCAGAATTATAACTCATCCATTCACAGTTACTGTAGTAGTACAAACATTTGGCATTATATAAATTTAAATGTTAGTAAGTACACAGTTCAACACCTGTATGTTGTATATTTTTTTATATATATTGTTTGACTTTCTTGAAAGCTAGACTGTTTATCACACTAATCTACAAGAAAAATTAATATTTCTCTTGTATGAACACATTTAATAGATATGTGTTTCAGCCTTTTTAGATTTTATAATTTTTTTATACAAGTTTATATTACTACAAAATTAATATTAAATAATTTTTTTATATGTGTGTATTGATGTTGTAACAAGAACAATTTTATGTTACACAGTATGTTGTGTTCATTGATTTAACATACTGTGTTATATTTTAGGGTGGTTATGGCCGCACTGATGAAGAAATCGCTGCGAAATGCTCGCTAATCACTTACGATGTAATAGCAGTTTTGTTCATGATTTATTTCAAGGCAGATTCGATCTTCTCTTTGTTGTTTAGGATGTGGTAGATTCAGCAACACTTTTGACCCATATCTTTGTATTTCTTTACCAATACCTCACTATCAGACATTCATATTTTCATATGTTTGGTTTACTTGAATGAAAGCTTAAAATGGTAAATATACTGTTTTATATTATATAGAAATAAAAAAATTTTATACACATGCATATATTATATATATACACACACTCTTATATATATATTTATATATATATACATTATTAACACACATATATATATATATATACACACACCATATATATATATATTGTGATAGTAGTCTGTATGTGTGTTTGTTTGTGTGTTATGAAAAAATGCCTGTTCCTAGTTTTAACTCAATACAAAGCACAACCCATGTCTAAAATCCAATCTATGAATAGCTTAATTCATGAATTGTATTTGCCCTAAATGCATGTGCTGATCATTACATAGCACTCGAAATTTCTCAATTCCAATAACATTTTCATATATGGTCTGAAACCATAGGCCTCATTACATTTGTATATAATAAATAAGGCCTATTTTCAAATACTTACTCACAAAACAGAATACAGAGACCCTCTCTGCCCCAATCTGGACTATTTCACCATAATTTAAATCACATGAAAAACACCAGGGTAAAGCCCACATGATTAATTTTATCCAATTTAAAAAATTCTATCCCTGGTGGTGAAACAGAGACAAGACATTGCTGTGTCCTTGTGTCTTTTGTTGACATGTAAAACTACAACTCTTCTAACTCTGTACTCGTTACTTGCAGCTGCTGTGTAAAGCTACGGCTCTTCTAACTCTGTACTCGTAACTTAGCAGCTGCTGTCAAAATTTATGTCCCATGTGATTGTGCATTTTTCCTTTCGCTCCTTCAGCTAAGTCTGGTAGCCACTACTGCTAATTGTCTCCGGATCTGTCACTGAATAAAAATTCTTTCGAAAATGACTGCAACTGTGGTCACTATATTTCTCTGACACCACAACTGCATCTCCCTTTAACAGCATCTATCTCCTAAATTCATTCTTCAATCATTTTGTGTGTGTCTTTATCACACACATGGTATAAAGTTGTGGATTCATTGTAGTTTTTCTGGAAGTATATGATAAACAGAATTAACTTTTGGTGTATCCAAATATTTTTGGACTTGAATTTCTACAGCTAAGCTATGTAATCATTCATTCATTTGGAATTTTGTCTCCTTTTATTAATTTGACTTTCATTATGACAAAATTTTCACACATTTAATGAATCAGTCCGGCTTCATAATTGCATTTTTCATTAGTACTGTCTTGATTTCAGTTCTCTTTTTATTCTATCTATCTACCCATTTCAGTGTTATAAAATACATAACATGCAACTATTTAGAGATTATTTAATGTGAATATGAATTGAACATCTGTTCTCAGTTTATAAATAGCAATATCATTGAATCAGAATTTAAAAACAAAAAAATCTGCGTGAGAAACTTATCTTTAAAAGAAATTATAAAGGAAGTTGCCAATGGAATGAATGCTTAATTTAACGGTGGGAAAATATTTCTGATATGTAGGCAGTTAAAGATGTGTTTCTGCAAGAATAAAGATTACTACAGTTAAAATAAATTTGAAATTCAAAATAAAAATGTACTGTCAAATTTTATTACAAAGTTTTGTTAAAGTAAATGTAAATTACTCGTTTCTCAGTTTCTTTTGAAAAGCCTAATATATGTTTTTATATTTATGTAAAAGTATATCAAGATTTTCAGATAGGTTTTTATGACTAATACTTAACTTTCTTGTTCCATTATACATAGCTTGTAAATGAGAATGACAGTTTCAGTTTTAATAATCTACTTGTCAGCTTTCTAAATTTTATATTTACATGACTGATAACTTCCTTTTAATTTTGAAACAATGGTGCTATTAAGGGGTCTTAAAAAAACAAGTGTTACAGAGAAAATTTCTTACCAAATTTATCTCAAACGAGAAGATTATGTTATTAATTCACTATTAACAGAGTTAAGTAATGTTCCAATGTAAGTACCATTGAGTTATATCCCATAAATGTAGTTTTGAGAAAATGTGAATGAATGGCAGAACTTCATAAGTAGTGTTGATAAAAATGCAAATTGCTGTTGTCGTTTTATTATAGCCATTGATAACTTCTCTGTGACATCTCGCATAAAATCATTCTTAAGTATATTATGTATATTTAAATTGAATAAGATTTTTTATCAATATTTGAATTTAATCACTTTCTTACTTTTGTTTTATGCTTAAAATTTGCTTTACATATTTTATTTAGACCAGAGTTGGAGTGTCAATTGATTCTCAGCAACTGTTTCAGTCTATTGAAAAACTGTCTTGTAATTTGGATTACCTTGAGAAATGTAAGATTTTGCTATTTCTATTAGTACTTGTTCTGTATTATTTGAAATTATAAATGAATGGGAGAGTTACTTTAACTATTTATATGTTTTAAACTCATTTGATTTTTATAATTTTCTTTATTTATGATTCTAAAAAAACTTTGGAGCATGCTTTATGCATCTTGTGCTGCTTTTTGCAAGCTTATGTGTTAATGCTTGCCAAGTGTGAGCAGTGTAGAAATTCCTAAATGGTATTTTTTAGAAACCTTAGAAAAAGGGATATGAATAAATAACATGGTTTGAACAAATATTAGTTTTCTTATTGATTGATTTTTTAATGTACTTGTAATTTTTAATAAACACAAGATTTGGTATACCATGAAAGGGACACTTATGTAGTATAAAAGATTAGAGTCTGTGTAACAAGAACCTTTGATAGACTTTAGGAAAAACCAAATTTAAAATTTGTGTATCACTGAAAGCAATGCATTATAATTCTTGCATGTATATTAATTTAAAAAGATAAATAATGGAAGTATGCTTAATAAACAATGTATAAAATGTAAAAATATGTTAATTTAAAAAAACTTTCTCACTCAGAATTTTTAATGCTGTTTAAAAAAAATAAGATTGTCATCATGATTCTCATTTATAGATATTAAACATTCAGTGCTTTGCAAAAGAGTTCTTACCTTTCTTTTCAGCGTCCGAGCCCTTAAGAACTGTTGAGGTTGTTCTCATCTGTATGTCAGATGTGTGTGAATATATAATAGTGTGCCATGTGTTGAAACAAAGACACCAGTTTTTGAAACTACTAGTTCTTATTCTCAAATCTCTCTTTTTTTTCCCCTTTATTTATCTTAAATTCAAATTCTTTAATTTCTGGTTATTGTATATAACTAAGTTGAAGTCTCGGGGTTTAAAAATTTTAGCCAGAAAATTTTGAGGTTATCTAAAAAGTCTGGTAACTTTTAAAGTAATTAAGTGCTTATTCACCATTATTGTTTAATCACTCAAATTTTGTTTGCCTATAAATGTATATTTATGTGGAACTATAACAAATTTTCTTTCATCCTCATATAAGTATGATTTCTTACTAGTCTTTTACTGAAGCTTGTCGCAAGTAAGAAAGTTGGAAAGCATTCATAGACATTTTAGTCCTGAGACCAGACTTTTTCAGTCCTATCTCTCTCTGATTGTAAACTTCTAAGTTGTCAGATACATGAAAAAAAAAATTTTGCATAAAGTCAAGCCATATTTCTTTTGATTAATCTTTTCTGTTATGCATTTCAAATAAAGCAATTTTTAATTTAGAAGAAAAATTAGGTGCAAAAAATCATATTTTCCTGGATTTTAAATTTAGAAAGTTTAATAATTAATATATATATGGTGTGTATTTCGAATGCGGAGGGCCACTTGTCGCTAGAACATTCGCCTGTATGTATACCATGAGACTGCTGGCCATTCAATTGAAGGGGGGCACCATATAGGTAGCAGCACTACCCCCTACAAGCTGGTCCTGTAATTTAGAACCAGTCAGTGACGAGACAGGTACACATGACCCCACACATCCAGAGGTAAATTTGAGAACTAAAATATGACAGATTAGATTTGATCTCTTAATTATTCATGATGATTTATTATAATGATTTAATATTTTAATAATTCAATTACAGATGACAAGAGTGAAGAGAAGTTATGCCATGTTGTTCAGCCAAGAAAGTCAAAATAGTATCTAGGTTCCCCTAGCATATTAAAATATCTCCATAAAAGCTTTCATTGCTCAATATCACAGAAACCTATTATAATAAATTAATTTTGTAATTAGAGTTTTGGTATGCTGCAAATGTAGTGAATCACAGTTTTCTGGAGGCAATATCATTATTTGAGAAGTCAGTACTGTTAGTGCCCATGACCATTCAATCACAGGTCAGCAGTAAAAAACATACGATTATTTCGAAAAACAGTGAAAGATCATTTGCTATCCTTTAACTGGATATTTTTGTGTTTTAATTGACATATCAATATTTTATATTCATTCCTGTAAATTTGAATAAAGAACTTTAATACTAATTTCAGTTTTCATCATTTAAAATACAATGAAAAATCTGATGTTCTCAAGAATCACAGGAATTCAAAATCTTGGAAGTTCAATTCCATTCATAAAAGTCTTAATAGTAACTAACTATCAAGAAGTATTACATATCATCCTTGTGATTAGATGGCATAAAATGCTATTTCTATTAGTTATGAAGAAAATCTGTTGTCTCAGTGCTGAAAAATAATGTGATTTTGATTTTTCTGTCGTTCCATGCATATTATAACAGGAATGAAGAATGAATGGTGCAAAATTTAGTATTATTAATTTCATTAAATTATCTGTTAGATTAAGTTTTATATGTTATACTTTCTTAAAATAATTTGTGTGGATGTAAAGTAAATTAGCAATCAAAGAAAAATGAGATTATGTCAATTTATAATGCGTTCATATTGTTATGGAAAATAAGAATATTTGTCCATTTTATTCACCATTGTTTGGGTAAATTCACAATTAAATCATATTTGATTTTCCTAGTAACTTTCCCCCCTCATAGTTATATGAATCACATAATTGATGACATTTTCACTGAGAAGTATTTGTAATATTTTAACTTTTTTAATTTATTATGTGTAAGAATTCGACTGTGGCTTATAGGGATAAAAAACTTGTTGTCTTATGTGATTATTCATTCTAGCAGTTGGGATTATTATCCTATTATTCCTGAGTTTAAAATAAATATTTACATTCTTAATGTAACCTCAATTTTAAATACTAAAATTTCTTATAGCAAACAATACCAGATGGCCAATAATTGAAACATGAGACTTCAAATATCTGACAAGGTCTTAATTAGATTTGAAACTAGGTATGATGCATGTTCAGTGTATGTTTGTAACTGTGTGCCTGCTAGTTTATTGTACTTATGCATGTTTGCATCATGACTCAAAACCGTGGTTGGCCTGTATCATTTCCATATACAATCCCCTCCCCAACCCCCCAAAAATAAATAATGAAACTGTAGTTTTATAGAATATTTCACTGTAGAGATATCTAGCATTTGACATGTTATTCAAACTTTGGTGGTTAAATTTTTTAATTATTATTTTGTTAAAATTCCTTGTGATGTGAACAATATGATAAAAACTATTCTATTATAGATTGTCGTGTTGAGATGTTAAGTTACCTAGAAGGGAGTAATTAAAAAAATATTATGCTCTCATTCAAAAACAGAATTGTAGGGATTTCCATTTATTGAAATTGTCCTTTCTCATGGAGAAATTTATGATTGACTCTCTTGCCATTAGTTGGCAATGACACGGCTAAGAAATCTTTTCTCTCATACACTGTTTCATTCTTACTCCTTTATCCATCAAAAATTTTAACTGTCTTTCTCTAACTGAAACAGCCATGTCTCTTTTATAATAAGGTGTTTTACTTTAAATTAGAACTTATACAGGGTTCCCACCTATATACTTTACATCCCCCTTAACTTCTAAACGGTGACAGCTTAGACCAGAAAGTTGTTTTTTAGGTATAGTAAAAAGTCTATGCGCTACTCGATGAGACAACTTATGACGCAATCTATCGGCAAATTTTGGAATTAGCATTTTTATCTCAAAAATGGTACGAGATATGGGGAAAAAAGCCAGTTACAGAGTTGTTCAGCATCATGGATTTAGTAAGAAAAGACAGCTTGCTCACATTAATACTTAAAACAGAATGTAGAAAATGAACATTTGTTTGATGCTTGTGCTTCCGTAACACCTGCCATGTTGCATAATGTGCAGCGAGAAATCCAGTCCAGAGTGCAAATGTGTATAGTGGCTAATGGAGAGCATTTTCAGCAATATAAATAAATGATCCTGAAGATAGGGAAGTGTCTCGGTTTCTTTCTTCTGCTCTTTATGACATGACAATTTTCGAAATCATGACCAAATAAATGTTCATTTTCTACATTCTGTTTTAAGTATTAATGTGTGCAAGGTGTCTTTTCTTACTAAATTGATGATGCTGAACAACTTTGTAATTGACTTTTTTCCCATATCTCGTACCATTTTTAAGATAAAAACGCTAATTCCAAAATTTACCGGTAGATGACATTGTAAGTTATCTTATCGAGTAGCGCATAGCCTTTTTACTATACCTAGACACCAACTTTATGGCCTAAGCTCAGCAGTGGACGCAGAAATTTTCAAAGGGGGGGGGATACTATGAAAGAGTAGTTTTGAGCAATCAGTGCAAAGCTTAAACCTAATTAAATAATATATGTAATCAGAACCAATGGGGAGGTTTTAATCCCCCCCCCCCCCCCTGCGTACGCCATTGCCTAAGCTGTCACCGTTTAGAAGTTAAGGGAGGTGTAGCGGATGTAGGCGGGAACCCTGTATATAGTTGGATAAACAGAATTTAGATGTAAATATTTTTAATCTAGGTATTTCTGTATATTTAAAATTTTCATTTAAAACTAGCTTATTGTATGAAATCCACAGAATAAATGATTAGTTCAATGTATCTTTTGATGCAGAAGATGTAGATGTTAATGGCTTTTATTCCTTTGCTTTACTAGTATAAAAAACCTAATGTACTATTATAAGTAAATTATTTCAAAGATATAATTAATAATGCAATTTGGAATAGTTCATTAAAAACAGTGTGTCTACCAATCATGAAAGTTGGAAAAAGCTGCGAAATGGGAAAATATGTCCTAAAATGTCATGTGATTAGATATTAGTGATGAAAAAAAAAATCTGGAAAAGATCATTTAACTTTCTGTGCAGGGAAACTAAATATCTCTGTTTTATTTTATGCTTCATGTCAGAGCATGCAAAATAGCTTGTGCAAAGTTAAGTGGTAAAATATATGTGTTTATTTTAGCATTGTATAATTTTAAAATTTAGGCCTATTTCATAAGCTTAAAATTTCAATTCAATGCTATTGAAGTTTCTTTTATATGAAAGGTTTTGAATGATCTAAGACAATTCTGCAGTTTTATTTCTTTGTATTGTTAAGATCACGGATTAGCTACATGACAATTTTCCTGGCATTTTTTCTTTATTGTCATTAAGAAAAAATGGGAACAGAAAAAAAAAAAGTCTCATAAAAATTAAGTATACATCTAACTTTTGATTTTCAAAAACATCTTGATGGAAATTTTCTGAATTTGACCAAAATTTCATATTTTTGCTACAATCAAGTTTTACAAAGTTTTTACTGAGTGGCTAAGTTTTGTGTAGTATTTGATTTTCTGGTGAGATTCTGAAATTTTATGCTTGTTTACCATACATGCACTTTCATATGTACTTGAAACATTCTGCAAATGTATGCAGGTAGAAATTATTGCAGAATCCATGTGTGAAATAATTTTACTCATCGTCATTGTACATCGTATGGCAATGAGCAAAATCTTACCTTTTATATATTTTTATATAGTTGAATGCTTTTGCTTTTTTCCTTCACATAAAGTGCAAAAATTTCTGTTAATTATGTGTTTTCAAAGCTAACAATTTTCTATGATGTTTCTTTTAGTAATTCAAAAAAGGGCATGGGAACCACCTCTCTGTATTGATATTTATTAAATTTGAGTTCATCTTCAGTAATTAGGACAAATTTCTTTATTCATTTACAGCGAGCGTCTCATAAAAATTTTCTGAGGATTATTTCGGGCAAATTTGTGCTCTTGATCCTCAGCAGTGATTTTTCTGTATTTTTACAGCCTATCTATGAGTAATTATTTTTTCAATTATAATACTGATTAAAAAAATTTCAGAATGCTAATTAACAAGATAACTCCTTATTTTTTACAACATTTCAAAATTTTGATTTTCAAATAATGATTTGTATTAATGTCTTAAAAATAAATTTATGAGGAAACAATAACTCCTGTAATGTGTCAGCATAAAAATTATGCAGGTATTTGACCACAGTTATAAGTAGGAATCTGTTTAAATAAATGATCATTTATTGTGATTAATATTTTTTTTCTCCTATGTACTAAATTAACAGTATAATATGTCGGTAAAAATTATTTAGGTTTATCAGCTGTAGCATCCTGTAGGAATCTAAATAAACCTACAAAAATCTTTTGTATTATAAAATGTACCCTAAGTTTGTTGATATTTTATAATTTTTTGCATAATATTAATCAAATTAGGATTTTTAAAATTTTATAATTTCATGTTTTACATCTTACACCTTGATTTGATAGTTGGGCATTTTTAATATTCTTCATTTTTCCAAAGTCTTTTTTAAATTCCCCCAAAAGTCTCAAATTGGCTTTAGAAACTCATTGAACACCCTGAAAGAAACATTAATTGTTGTAATCAACATTACAAGGTCAGCAAAACAAGAACTTTATCACTTTAAATTGCATGTCATTGAGAAATGTATTAAGGATTTTAATATTGTAGATCCACCAATATTAAGATAATTTTTATCAGATTGTCATTATAAATTTATCTTAAATTAAAGGGAAATTAATATGAAGTGTGTGTTTTGATGTAAATGAAAAAAATTTAATACTTTGACGTTTTTTTTTTTTTTTTTTGTGGTTTAGAATCAAAATTGTATATTTTATTTCATTGTATGTGAAAGGTTAGCTTATATTTTAACACAGGTATGTAAATAATTCAACGCAAAAAAATACGCATAAAGAAGGCATAGACATCCAAAACAAATTAACAGAAAAACTACCCTAGCATTGAAAATTTTAAACATTTCAATAAAAGATTGTACAGTTGCAACAAATACTCGTACTGGAAAACAGACAAATATAAGTAAAAAGTAAATAATTCAACATAGAAAAATAATTACTAACAGGGAGAATGCAGACAAATAAACCAAAATGTATTTAATTCTGATGTTAATGAAGATGTAAATGCATTTATGGTGTGTTTAGCTCTAAGTGTGTGTTTCGGTTTATTTTATCCGCATTCTTCCTGTTAGTAATTATCTTTCTCTGTTGAATTATTTACTTTTTACTTAAAATTTTAAGTGGTGTATTGTGAAAATTAAAGTTTGTGTGGTTTAATACTAAAGCATACCTTTCCAGAGAGCAGGAGGAAAAATCTGAGTGAGAAAGTAAGGTAGATAATTGAATGTTATTTGGGGAAAAGAAACAAAATTGAAACTAGTTCACTCAGTTTCGCTGGGGGGGGGGGGGTGTAAAAGTTGTTTCAAGAAAGAAGCCAGCCAAATGTAAAAATATTGCAAAACTATATGCAAAATGAAGCAGCTTATGTTTTATTGCATTTTATACTTATCATTGTCTCTCATTTTCGCTGTGATAACTATTGAGTGACAGAGACATTGCAATTATATTGTGACTAGCTGAATACCCGTGCTTCTCTACAGAGTACATTAAAATTAAATCCAACGATCAATACATGCAATTAATGCCAAAAAAAATATATATATATATATATTTATAAAAAAAATCGTAATGGCTGTTTTTCTAGACAAAATAATGTAGAAGAAAATATTCAAATTAAATACAATGGTCAATGTATGCAATTAATTTGTATGTTTAATATCCATAAACATACTAATTTGAATTAAATTCTTTAAAAACTTCTATCTCAATTAGTATAGTGGTTAAATATTATCTTTTACATTATTTTAATATTTCTATTGTCAATTAATTTCGTTGTTATTCACATGACATAAAATTAATTTAAAGTATTGCAAGAAGAAAAGAAACCAGGTGATCAGCATTTAATAAATTAAATCCTATAAATGAATCTTTAAAAATTCACAAAAAATCAGAAAATGGAGGTAAAGATTCGCAAAAGATTTTATTTTAAAGGAATTTTTATGATCTTTCCCGTGATATAAATTTTATAACACTCAGAATATCATTTTAAATGCAAATTTTAAAGAATGTTACAAAACAGCTTAAAAATTTAATTTAAAAAAAACTAAGAAGAATTTTTCAAAAATCTCTTAGTGTACCCCTACACTGTAAGAATCACCGTGCAAAATTTCAGCCCTTTAGATCCAGCGGTTTGGTCTGTGCATTATATGTCAGTCAGTCAGTTACGGAACTGTTTTATATATAGATGACTGTATCTCTCTATATTTAGTAACAGTACTTAATAGATAATAAATTATAACAAATATGAAAACCAAGAATTCATTGCTATATTATTTTGTAATTATCTATATCCTATAAATTTGAATCTTTTGACTTGTTTTGTTTGTTCTCTATGATTTTTTAAATAACAATTATCTTTTGTAGATACTTCTGACTGAGATCATTGAAGGCGAATTCCTACGCACCTTCAAAACTTCAGATCCTGTTGCTTGCCTTAAGGATTGCTGTGATTTGTTTGCTATTGAAACTCCTAATATAACACTTACTTGTGACATGGAGCAGGAGAAGATAGTATTGATTGTTATTTGTAATCTGAAAATTAGTGACACTGAAAATGAACAGTGAGTGAACATTTCAACCTCAAAAATTTGATAACATATAAACAGTGTATTTTTAATATAAATCAGAGATACTAATAGCGTGCTCTTTCTAACTATGGGATATTTTGTTGCAGATAAGCCACAAGTACTGATTACTATACTGTCAAACCCTGTTATAACGTACTTCAAGGGACCAAAGGTTTTGTTCGCTATATCCAAACCGTTAAGAAAAATGCTAGCGTTCACAAAATGTATAACTCATTAGTTGTAATGTGTATTCAATAATGATAATAAAAAATAATGAAAATGATAAAATCTATTAAAATGATCATTAATTAATTAAATTGACTAAAATCGATTACATTAAACTGACACGATGCTAATTAAATTACGTAGAATAGGAAAATGGCGGGACCAAAATTTCATTCATTATATCCATTTGTTATGCTATAACAGGGTTCGATTGTACTGCGTTGATGCTAGGCTAAATTGACTAAAATCGATTACATTAAACTGACACAATGCTAATTAAATTACGTACAATAGGAAAATGGCGGGACCAGAATTTTCATTCGTTATATCCATGAGTTCGTTATATACCAGGTTCGCTATAACAGGGTTCGATTGTACTGCGTTGATGCTAGACTGTTTGAAAAAATCCTCATGATTTTGGATTTATTTCAAAACAAAGGAAATTGCTTTTAAAAACTTTGAATAGAGAGAATTTGCATATGGAGTTTCTTGTAGTAGGTTATTTCTGTTATTTTGGGATTTCAGCTAAAAAATTTACTGAATTCAAACAGAGATGTGTATTATGCATGTTTATTTGTTCTTGGGTACTTGTTCCTTTGAAACAAAAAAAATTTTTTTTTAAAATTGTATCATGATTTTTTTACATTTTATTTTATTTTATTTTTACTATCTCAAATTTCATTCCCCTCTTAAGCAGCAAAATTTCACTGGGAAAAAAATCCTTTATTGTGTAACAATGTTGTGCTGGAATTTAACACTCATTGCATGTTTACCCTAGAATATTAAATTTTCATAATTCTTTGCTGAATCCAGACCTTTAAATGTCTAAAAATATCTTTATGGTTAAATAACATTCCTTGACAGATGGGAATATTGAATGTTGTAACTACTCAAATTGTTAATGAACTTTAACTTAAATTCCTAGTTTTCTCTTGTTATCTGTTACTAAGTAAAAAAAATTTTTTATTCCCAAGTTATTTCAATGGATATAACTAAACTCTTTCTAAATGAACTTTCACAAATTTGATTTTGCAATAAAAAATTAAATAGGAAATTTCTTTTGCTGTGCTGAAATTAGTAAGTTTAAAAAATACAGTACTTTATACATGTATTGCATCTTGTACAGTAAACTTGTGGAAACACAAACTGGAATAATTAGCCTCTTAATATCCACAATCTAATTAAAAGGATAGCTGCAAGATTTTAGTGAATGAGCAGTTGATCATCTGGCTGGAATGTGATTGTTACTCTAAAGCAGAGGCTCCCAACCTTTTTTTGGTCAGGAGTTAAATAGTAATCCAGTCAGCACCCCCTGACGTAGGGTCAGGGCTGCCCAGAGACTTTATGGGGTCTGGGGCAAACTTCTGTTGGGGGCCCCAAGAAAAATAAAAAATGGAAAGAGACAAAAACACATTCAAATTAAGTTACTCATACTTAAAATTTTATTACATGAATGATTAACATTATTATATTTCATTGCACTGCTCTCTTGTTATATTGTCCAATAAATATGACATCTTCCATCCCTGAAGCTTTTTTGCTATCTATTTTAGTAGTTTTCAATTTATTAGAGAGAATGTAATTTTATAGCAGTTAGGACTAACAGTTGTATTTTTCATCGAAACTAAATTGAGCATTTTCAGAAGACTGTTTTGGAGTAAGGAAATCTAATTAAATAAATTTTTTTTCTATTTTGAGGGGCCCCTTTTTTTCAGGAGATTATTTTGAATTTTGAAGTACGGTATAAGTTGCAGAATTTTCTTTTGGATGAAATCTAATAAATTGATTTTTAAAATTTTTTTGGGGCCCCTCCATCAGTTAGGGGCCTGGGGCAAAGTGCCCCAGTTGCACTCCTCTCTGGGCGGCCCTGCATAGGGTTGCTAGATATTGAAAACCTACATTTTTTTTGGGGGGGGGGGAATTAAAAAAATTAGAAATTGCCGTAATGTATTCATTTCAGTTTCTAGGAAAGTGTACCTTTAGGGAGAAAAAAAAATTGTTAAATGTTTTGTAAACTGTAGGCTTTAATTTAATGAAAATTTCAATCAGTTGTAAACTGGAGTAAATGTAGTGTCGCAAAATATGCTTCAGAACACCAGGACAGGTTCTTAAAAACTGAAACAATCCCTCAAAACCGGGATGTCTGGCAACCCTAGGTTTACATCATGTAATACCTTTTACTAATATAATACACAACAATCTGAAATAAAATTTAAAATTTATAAAAACATTAAATTAAAGATAAACAAATTGGTACTTACCTATTCAGCCAAAAATATTTGTGATAAAATAAGCCAAAATAATATGAAGTACATAACATAAGTTATCCTTTATTGTGATCTCTGTATAGATAGGCATTGCACTGAACTTTAGTTTTACAATAATTTCTCTTGAAGGAGTACCCAAACAAACTGTTATCATTTAAAAAAATTTCACTCGATTTATAGTAATGTTCAATGAACCCGTCTGAACTTACAGCAGGTTTGGTACACTCTGTATATGCAATAATCTTGTTAGGACTTGCACAATGTCATTGTGTACATACAGGCTAGTACAGACACTTTAGCTAAGAAGTAGGTATATGTAGGTTCAAATGTGTGTTTATGTTTGATTAATAAGACTTTTTAGCATGTTTCTTACAAGTTATAGTCCAGGGGAGCAGTGGCTGGCCCTCAATGCCACTCTATTATGCCTTGGATCAGCAGTGCCCCCGTGTTTCATAGTGACAATTACACTTAATGCTCCTTCGCCTGACAATGATCTATTTGTTAATTTGAAGCATCCTTTTAACCCTTTTGTGATGGCTGTTGCGATCATGCGCATTCCGCTGAGGGCCGGATGTGTTCTTGTGAGCAGGCCGCCAGAGACTTTACGGGGCCTGGGGCAAACTTCTGTTGGGGGCCCCATACTATTTTTCAGAAGACTATTTTGTAGTAGAGAAATCTGATTAATCAAATTATTTTTTTGATTTTTTTTTTTGGGGGGGGCCTTTTTTCAGTAGATTATTTGAATTTTTAAGTACGGTAAAAGTTTCAGAATTTTCTTTTGGAGGAAATCTAATAAAAAGATTTTTTAAATTTTTTTGGGGCCCATCCGGCAGTGGGGGCCTGGGGCAAAGTGCCCCAGTTCCCCCCCCCCCCCCCCCCCCCCCCCCCCCCCCCCCCTGGCGGCCCTGCCCGTGAGCGCTCCCTCTAGGCCGGCTGTCTTTTAAACGCTAGGCCTAATTTTACGAAAAATTCCAAACTAGTAACATTTTCGAACAAATCTATATATTTAAGCTATATATGGGTTACATACACATTCATTATAATTTCTCTATTAACAAATTTTTGTTTCACAGATTAAATATGTTTTTTTACAGTATTTACTTAACTATTGGTGTAAATAAAAAATCTCACAGCACCAGGGTCCGATTGCACCTCAAACTAAACCGTGAACCCATATGTCCAATGCTATAATCCCACACCAACTAAAAAAAACAAAATTACTCGTAAATAAAGAACACATACAAAGTTTAAATGCCCTAACCACTGACAGCCAGCTGCAATAAATAACCTTCTCCCATTTGTTTACAAAAAACTACCACCAGTGTTTAAGTCATATCCCTCTTTATTTCAAAAACAACGTCACAACTATGTATATTCTAAATTTCATGGATATAGGATGCCATCTACTGTCCCAAAAATTAACTAATAAAACTTTCTGTAACTAATAAAATCTACTGTCCGTATACACGACAGTCACTAGTAGACACCTTTTCTGTCACACAGGTGTGACAGCCAGGAGAAAACACGGATAGCAGCTGTCACGTATATGTGACATTCGCCGCAAACGGGTTATTGATATTGTGTTCATTCCAATTTTTTATGTATTGC
Source organism: Dolomedes plantarius (assembly GCA_907164885.2). Classification (NCBI taxonomy): domain Eukaryota; kingdom Metazoa; phylum Arthropoda; class Arachnida; order Araneae; family Dolomedidae; genus Dolomedes; species Dolomedes plantarius. Next base: position 10,626,266 of record OU015497.1, on the reverse strand, counting down.
TTTATCTCACTCTGCATACATTACCTGTAGTGTAATTTTTAATTTATGAATCTATTTTGCTTAATGCTATTTGGGGGAGGGGGGGGGTGAGGGGGCTAGAGATATCTACATTTTTTTTTTTTTTTTTTTTTTTTTTTTGCTGTTAGGTCTCCTGTGAATGTGGAGAATCAACAGTATATCTAATTATTATTATCAGTATGGAATAAGGAATCCTTTGATTGTGGAAAAGTAGAAAAAAATCTTAAATAGGATAAGTTAACTATGTCAGTTGAAACTGGTAGTATCTATAGAATTGTTTTGCTTGCTTGTTTTCATTTATTTATTGTAAATCTTTCTATTATTAAGGTTTTGGAAACCAGTTGTCATAGAGGTTTTCAGAGAAATCAGCTACAAAGATCTTCAGTTTCAAATTTTAAATGCTCCTCAAACCAGTTATGATGGGACTATTGATTTAGTGAGTACCTCAGTTGAAATACTTAAAATTACTTTTTATTTTTTAATTATGTCAAAAAAGATTTACATTAAGTGATTAGTTTATAATGTAGAGAATTTTGTTTTAACATTTATGCACTGTTGTTTTATAGACTTATTGGAATTGTATGTGTGGAATTTTTTCTATTTTTCTGTGATACTTATTCTATTTCTTTTAAGCCTTCAACACTATTTCTTGGTGCCTGGGCAGCCTAGTGGTTAGTGTAATGAGAGTTTGGTACTAAAGGGGCTTGGTTGTGTCAACCAGAGAGTCTCTCCTTGTGGGAGAAGTGTATAAGTCCCCATGATGTCAAAATGGTACCGTAACTTGGGGCTACTTGGACCCTAGGGGGTTACTTGGAACCAAACCGAAAAAGGGTTTTAAATTACACCTAGGTCTCTTGTCACTAAAATATAGATATAATTCACAATCTCTCCAACAGATAGGAGCATTAGCTAGGTCCTGAGGCACTTTACCATGTTCCCGCTCTTCCCCGCCTTTTTTTAGTTAAGGTTATGTTGCTTTGTGATAAAACCATGAATTTTGTGACCTTATAACTTCCACCTTCACTTTCTTTACACACTACAGTCCCCACATTAGGTAAGGATACATTTACATTTCAAATACAGTCTGAAAGAATATAACAACAGTTTTAGATGAATAGAGAATCTATAACTTATTAAAATATAAGTATAACTAGTGGCTGATAAACTAAAAATGAGTACCTTGCAATACATGGGCGTCAGTGAAATGTTTTCAAGACAACATCCCTGGGCGTGGGATGGGTAAAAATTATTCTTTTAAAGACGCATCCACTGTTAGAATTAGATTTGCAAATCACAAACGGGGGTTTGTTTTCTGTTTTAATGTAAAATAAATTTTTCATATAGGTCTCTATTTTATTTCAAGATCTTAGGTGCTACTTGAGCCCACTACCTATTTGAATTGTATATTTCATGTAAAATTAGGTTGGATCCAAGTACCAATCAGGAGATTACTTGAGCACAAATTTCAATAATTTATTATACATATAAAAATTTAAATTTTGGTTTGAAAAATACCTAAAATCCTGGGGTATCTTCAAATAAGTTGTTCGAATCAAGTTATCAGCACAGATATGTTTTTAAGGTTATTGTTGGGTAAGAAATGTACAAAAATCTTTACTTTTGGGGTCCAAGTAACCCCAATTTACTTTACCCCTAAGTCAAAATAGTGGTGGCACCAGCTTGACCAATAGCTGGGAGCTAAACAGGAGCCACATCTCTTTGGTCTGACAGCTTTCAATGACTGTCACTGAAGTTTGTCTTTGGTCTGTCTTTGAAGACTAACTTTGTTCTGGCAGCGGACCTGATCTGTAATAATAACACAGTAGTTTAACGTAGGTATTATGTTCCTCCATAACAGTCCTGCAGAAAGTTAAATTTCAGATGCTAAAAATGTCCGTCCATCCATCCTCGCGAGTTATAATTTTGGCAGCTCTCCAAACCCAGTCTATCGCTTGGACAAGCAGTAAACAGTTAAACAGAAAATTACTCAGATGCGTCAAAATTTTGACATACATGTATGTATATATATACATACATACATACATATATATATATATAGATACATATATACGTAACACATACATACATATATACATACAAAAGAGATAAGCAATGGTAAGTAATCCTACGTTAATAACCTGTGATAGTTTCGTTAGAAGAGATTACCTGAAATTTTTTTTTTAGTTATAATGGAAACTTTCTTTTGGTTGCTAGTAAATACTTAATCTCAGAACTTCTGTAATACTTTGAGATTTTATTTAGAAAAATGACAAATCTTGTAATTGAAAGGTTATATGTGTTTGGAGATAATTTAATTATTTTGGAAAGGAAGAACACTTGCAACTTTAGGATATTCATATGCAATTTTTAATTTGGGATATTTAGGAGCTAATCATAGACATTTTTCCTCATCAACTCTCCCATAATTTAACTCAACTGGTCAATAGCAGTTTCATAAGTGAAACAGTTTGATTGACTTGAAATAGAACTAATCTCTGAGGTCACAGGACTCCCTTGTCATTTTTACTAAATCCTAAATGTTACATCAAGAACATTTTGTAATATAAAATTTATGAATCTTCTTAGTCATATCAATTGTGTTACGCATGAAATAAGAAATGATACAACAATTGTGGTAGAATTTGCTTAGTTTAAACAGTTCTATTCAAATTATTTTTAGGAATTAGAACCTCCTTTCTCATTACTTGTTACGGATGGAGAGACATATGAATTGTTGTGTTCTTCTGTTGACTTGCCTTTGTACATGCCAATCATAGATCATGCTCTCATGCTACTCGATGAAAAAGTCCAAAGCATTTGCAAGTGAATCTTGAGTGGCAGAAAGAAGCAGAGTACTTGTAAGGTCTACCATTTTCTTTTTGCAATTTAACAAAACTACACACTAAGGTGCTGTTAAAATTAGTCAACAATTTTTAATAATATGTTCACACCATGTTGGATGGTCTGATAGGCTCCCTTTTTTTTTTCACCATGATTGGAGAATATTACTTGAATAATCATTGTGTTTTCTCTCATGGTATAATGTTTTGGAATGAATTGACAGTATTCCTCTCCATTGCTGATATGTAGGATCTTTCAAAAAATTTGGCAGCAATTTTTGATATTTAGGATCTAAAACTGTAACATATAAATCATTTTCTCTTTACAAATGCATTGTTTTGCTTTGAAATTTTTTTCATTTTTTTTTTCTTTCTTTCTCTCTCTCTCTCTCTCTCTCTTTTTTTTTTTTTTTTTTTTTTTTTTTTTTTTTTTTTTTAAATGTTTTTTAAAAAAAAATTATTTATTTATTCAGCTTCATTTTATGTGTGATTTGGATCCCTTTATTTTTTCCTATTTTGTTCTTTAACCTTTTGCATTTAATTTTGTTTCTTTTTAGGGTCTACATTTTTTCATTTTCTTCTTTCTTTTTTAACCCTTTAGTGGGCTCGGCAATTTTTGGAACACCAGCAGACATGCATGGCATAAAATGCTTCCTTTCAACCTTAATTATCCCTTTTGTAATGAACTTTTTTTTTCAAATTGAAAATAATTCTGTGTTTTGCGATAAGATACAAAATGTTGATAATATTGAGATATATTTATGATTAAAGGCCAAAGAAGGCAGATACAATCGCCTTATTTCAAAACTGTCCGGTTTATGGATCCAAGGACAACTAGTGAATTTATTCCTATTATGTCCAAAAACCTAAAAACAATGAGGTGTCCATCTTTGTGATATGCAGGATAACTTGTAATAGCTGCACATTTGATTGACTACATCAACTCCTGCTTTTTGTCGTATTGTAATTCAGTATAATTGCTGATTTACTATGGTTAAATCATGACTAACAATGAATGGAAAGGAATACAAGGGTCAGAAAATCAGACCTGCATTAGAATGGATGGTAGCTATAAATAGAAACTGCTTAGAACATTCAATCCTTACATGTAAAACAAACCATTCGAAATTACGAAAATGTTGTACTTTGTACACGTGTGCGCCCGCTGAAAGGTTGAGGTCATAAACACAAAATCTGTAATATTCTGGAGAAATAATTGGTGTATAGCAACGAAATTTGAAACAGAAATGTCTTATACACTGAGAAGCATATATCAGCACCGTGTACAAAATGTATTTTGTACCGGGCGTGTCCACTGAAGGGTTAAAATTTATAATCTGTTTCACCATAATACATCCTCTTTTGTATTTTTAATGAATTTTGACTCAACTTTAGAGCCTCTTCCTCTGTCAAATGTCTTATTTTGCTTGAAACTGAGTTAAGGAAAAAAATGTCAATATAAAGAACACAATACGGTCACCCACTGCAGTGATATGGCATCAAATTTGGTTGCTACTGCAAAATTTGTGAAATATGATGCCAAAATAAAATGCTATAACAATCATATTCAATGTGAGTAGTGGTGAAAATGATGTATACAAAGATTTATTTGCTTACGGGGCCCATTTTTTCCCGGTTCTCGCTTTAGAATGGGAAATTTCTGATCCCCTTTGTAAGAACAGCGTTAACCTTTAGCATATGGGGCCCATTTTTCTGATTCCCTCTTTAGAATGGAAAATTTCTTACCCCTTTGTAAGAATGGCCATTAAGGGGGTTATTTATATATATATATATACAGTGGAATCTGGTAATTAGACAACCGGTTAATTGGACTGAATCCTGAAGAACCGAAACAAATCCTATTACATAAGCCTAATAGGGCATATTTGTGTAATCGGACCAGCGGGTTATGTGGACAAAATGATCACGTCCCGTTGTGGTCCGATTAACCAGAATCACCTGTATATATATATATATTATTTATTTATTATATATACAGTGGAATCTAATCGATCGTTCTCCGAATCATCATTTAGTCCACCCAGTCCAAAAGATCATATTGCTTAGTTATGTTCCCCACATCTATCGTTTTCCCTCATTTATGGTTCAATTCAGGTGATCCCTTGAAAACGATAGATTGAGATTCGACTGTATATTCATTCTTGGGCCCGTATTGTCGGATACATGCTATCCCACCTGTAAGGAAAAGGATAAGGGGTTTATATATATATATATTCTTGGGCCTGTATTCTTGGGATACATGCTATCCCACTCCGTAAGGAAAGGTTAATTGAATTGCTGGAACATCTCATAAACACTTATAGCTTTCTAGTTAAGCTGACCATGGTGTCATTAACTGCTTAACCAATCTGCATGATGACATCATGGCTCACACAATTTGCATAATTTATGAACCAAAAATACATATCTTAAATAAATATAATAAATCTGGCAATTCATTAACAAGAAAAGAAAATATAAATGAAAAACTCTGGAAAATAAGAAATGGCAATTAAGCCAACAGATGTTATACTTCTATTGTGTAGTCTTCAGATTTTGAAAACTGAATTTCGAAGCCTATGGTAGAAAACTTGACGTAAACTTTACTGGTGGTGTTTTTTTTAACTAACAGAAAGCTAAATTTCAATTAATCATGTTAATCTTCAGGGTTAATCTTCTGTAAAATTCTGAATCATTATAAAAATATGTATATTTTTTTTTAATACGATAAAAGGAAGATGTCACTATAGTGTTAGTCTGTTAACGTTACTAAAATTACTGGAATAAATAAATAATAAAAAGTAAATAAATTTGTTCTCATTCTTATATATTTTAATTTGTATGCTTTTAAGAGGTAAACATATAAATATTCATATAATATGTATATGTTTTATAACATAACATGTTTTTATATTTTATACTCCAATATTAAAAGGAAATTGAATATCCATTTTTGTGAGTGGTCGAAAATCATTCCTATGTCACTTATGCATTTATGTGGTTTTAACTGTTAAGAAGTATACAAGTTTCCCTTATTTCATCATCATCTTTTACTATCAGATATTGCTTTATCCTCAGTTTCTTGTTCGTAAAAGAAATACTTTTTTTTTTTAGATTACAAAGAGATATTTATACATTGAAGAGCATCCTTCAGTGGATGCCTTGAAAAATTCTAGGAAAGCTTCAAATGATGTTTCATTGTATGAATGTTTTGATATGTATTTCAATGAAGAAAGGGTAAGGCACATTTAATATTTAAATTTTTTTTTATTTGGTACTTGCTATTTTGTAAGTTGTGTTCATTTTCTGCGGGGTGAAGAAAAGAACTGAATGACTTCTTTATAACCACATTATAAGGAAAAGGATGGATATGTTTTGAACTGACAGATAGTTGATTGTCAGGCTGTGTGAATTCTCCTTGGCTCACCTAGTTGAGTGCTATGACTGAGACATACATTTTAAAGCTTTTACAAACATCCATGTTGATGTCAGTATCCTGGCCATATGAGGATGATAGAAACTCTTTGATATAAATAGGAATGACAACTGAAAATTCTGAAAGAGTAATTGATATTAATACTCTATTGATATGCTTCTATATATATTGACATTCATTCTAACAACCTTCTACGCCGTTATAATGAGTGGTTGCTGTATTGAAAATAACATATCATTAAAGGGGATTCCATTGGGGACTTTTGCACCAGTTGTTATAATAGCGAGTGTTGAGTGTATATGTAGAGAAAGTAAGTACCAATCCCATACAGTCAGGGCCCGATTTAGAAAATTCTGGACTATAGGCACAACTTGGGATGGGGCCCCCTAACACTGATGTTGGGCATAAAATTTCCAAAATTGACACACAAAGAAATAATCATGAATCATTGTGAAAGTACCATTTTATAAAGAATTGGCTATCTGAAGCGTAGAAGCCTAGAACATTATCAAATAACAAAAAACAATACAACATATTAACTTCATCATTAAAACACTAGTACAATGCAACCAGAAAACTTATTAATCCCTGATATACGCAACATACATATGATGAACTATACATATATCTATACGTATGATGAACCAATCAATCAAATTTGAAACGATATATAAAAAAATTGCTATTAAAAGGTAAAATTAAAAAAAATGAATTGGGATTTTTCTTTCTTTTCTTTTAAAATAAAAATTTTGGGGGCCCCCCAACATTCAATGGGGGCCCTAGGCCCAGGCCTACCAGGTCTAGTGGAAAATCAGGGCCTGCATACAGTTCAAGAATTGTACCCAAAAGACATCTTTATTGCTTGCATAGTGTACCCTGCTGTTGATGAGGAAAGTCATATTAGCTTTTGGGCATTTTATAACTATTTTCTAGTGAATTTTTTGTACTTTCATCCAGATCTTCATGTCCAGGTTACAAGTCTTCAGATCTTCCTGTGTACCCTAAGGCAACTGCCCTTGAATTTATCAATAATATCCCAGCTGATGCTGTACTTATTTATACAGATGGTAGCAGGATAGGACTTTGTTCGGTAGTGGTGTCTTTATTAAGTCTCAAAATGGATCCAATCAAATTTCAATTAGACATTCTGACAGCTGTTCCATCTTTCGCAGTGAATTGATTGCACTTAATACAGGTCTTTGACACAGTCCTTTTTGCTCTCTGGGGCTGGAGAAATCTGATTCTGTCTGATAGCTGGAGTGACATCCCAGCATCTTTCTAACTGGCACAGTGTCTGTGATAACATGGGAATTGCTATTTTGGACAAGCTGAAGTGGCTCTCCTCATCTCGTGAGATTCATGTACAGTGGATTGCTTCCCATGTAGAACTTGCCAGTAACGAGATTGCTGATACCCTGGCAAAAAGAGATGCTGACGAGTCTATGGATATGCTGGCACCTCTGACTTGTAGTGAACTGTATTCTGAACATAACTGTCTCTAGTGGTCTGCATTCGCCGTCATCCCCCCCCCCCTTCGCCGTGCACCATTGGTACCAGGATAATTGCCCAGGTGGTTCTCTGTCCTTCCGGTGCAGCAAACAGGAGCAAACTACAATAACACACTTTCGTAGTGGCCACCTCCGAACATTGACTTATATCGACAAGGAGAAAGTGTTTCCTACTTGTACTAAATGTTCTGAAGGCCATGCCACTCCGGATCATATCCTATTGTGCTTAGGACTTGAAAAGGAAGATCTTCTGGAGCAGCCATTGTTGGTCATTGACTTCTTGAGAGTGTGCAGTATCATGGATCTAATCTAGCTCTGCTGGGTGACAGGGATCAGTAACAACACAACAACACTAAATGTTTTGGGTTCTGGGCACTCTAGTGATTAGTGCATTAGGATTAGTGCTTGATGCAATATATGTATGCGTGATTTTTATATTTAATGTAACTGAAGTGAATGTTCTTTACCTTTCCAGTTAGGAGTTGAAGATGCTTGGATGTGCCCTTGTTGCCATCATCGCCTTCCCTCAATTAAACAACTGAGCTTGTGGACAGTGCCTGATATATTAATTGTGCATTTAAAAAGATTTCGACAAGTAAGTCCATCAGGAATTAGGATTGCACTCCTTGTAAACTTTCAATAATTTATTGTTTATAATCTGTGTTTTTCTTCACAGTCATCTACACAAAGAACCAAGATCACCACATTTGTAAAATTTCCATATTCAGGATTAGATTGCATTCGTATGTAGCTGCTAAGAATAACAATGTTCAGCAACCCTCCCATAATTCGTTGACATTTTGGTCACCTTGGAAAAGATCCCGATCCCATCCATACACAAAATCAGACGAACATGTGTATGATCTGTATGCTGTTAGCAATCACCATGGAAATATGCAAGGTGGTCATTACACAGGTAAAGTTCATTTTTCATAAAATATAACAGGCAGTTGACAACTCATAAAAATCAAACTTACTTTTTTCAAAATTCACCAAATAATTTTCTTGTGTAAGTTCTACAGCAGGGGGTGTCAAACTCAAAGGCTACCTTGGGCCAAACAACAAGGTTTAACTATAGGTGGGCCGCAAAAAAAATCAATATTAATAGAAACGTAGGTTATTTACCTAATTACAGTATATTCGACATAAATATATGCATTTTTTTTAATAATAGCAAAAAAGAGTATTATTACAAAAACAGTTAGTGA
>OU015497.1:10532256-10614756 GCA_907164885.2 Dolomedes plantarius | reverse complement strand
CTGATTGACCAATTACAATGTATCACATACTGATACTATTCGGCCGGTCTGAATCAGCAAGTGGCTTAGTCAGAAGCAAGAATGCATGAGATATTTGCGTAAAAGTGATGATATCGCTGCCATGCAGGAAAAACATATACCAGATAATTAGCTTAACTTTATCTCGTTTAAACTTTGTTTTTAGCACAATATCTAACAGATATCAAACCAGGTTCTGTCTCATTGTATAGAACAGAATTAGTTGTATTCATTCTGTAGGCTAAAAGTTTAGAGACATTGTGATGGAAACAATTATTTTTGAGGATATGCTGTGTAACTTGGCTATGTTAAAAAACTTATTAATAACATGTAGCTTCTACAGTTTTGTTGTTGTTGTTTGTTTGCTTTCCTAGCTGTTAAGAAGAATTGAAATCTCTTTTTTCTTTTTAAAACTGTTCTCGTAAAAATTACGTAAATTTATAAATTTTTTGTAAATTTTTTAAAAAGTTAAAGATTTTTAGTTTAAATCAATATCCTAACACTATAATTTTCTGATAACTAAGGGAAAATGTATTAACTATCTATTCAGCTCTCCTATGTACAGTGGCTCCCAAAAGTGTTCGTACACTTACGATTTTCAATGAAATAGGGGGTCTATCTATTAATTAAAATGAATATTTCAGAATGGGTATTTAATAATAAGATCTATAATCTATTCTTAACAAAACTACGTGAAGTATTTTAAAAACATAGTAAAACTTTATTTTTAAGAAACCAATAATCAAAAAGTAACAAAAACTTTATCTCACAAAAGTCATCGTACACTTGTAAAAAAATCTCTACATATTAGTAAATATTCTAATTTTTCATTAAATTAATATTTAGTAGGATATCCTTTAGCATCCACAACAGCTTTAAAATGTCTGGGAATAGATTCTACTAGTTCTTGTGCAATTTCTGCATCAATGTTCATTCATTCTTCCATCATAATTTTGTTTAGTTCGCATTTAATGTGAATGTCGTGTTTTTGTACTCGAACCTCCAGTTCTCTCCAAATATGTTCTATTGGGTATAAATCTGGCGATTGAGGTGGTGTTTTCAAAACTTGTGGACAATTATAGAGACACCAGAGGCGAATGTTGAGAGCTGTGTACTTAGGATCGTTATCTTGATAAAAAACAAAGTTGTTTCCAATATCCAAATTTTGGGCTGCTAATTTTAAATTGTCTCTTAAAATATTTATATAAACAGCATGATTCATTATGCCATCAATAAATACCAAATTACCTAGTCCTGATGCTGATATGCACTCCCACACAAGTACACCTCCACCGCCATGCTTAACTGTTCCTACTAAGTTCTTAGGATTAAGTTCCTCCTTTTTTCTTCTCCATACAGTTATCAGAACCAAAAATGTTAAAATTGCTTTCATCGGCAAATAAGACATTATTCCAATACGTTTGGGGCTTATTTATCATTGATAGTGCGAAGGAAAGCCTAAGCTTTCTGTTTTTCTCATAAAAATTTTTCTACGGGCAGAATGCCCATGTAATCGAGCTGCTCTGAAAACTCGTTGAACAGTTTCAGGTGAAGTTGAAGTAGAAAATGTTTCATTAAATTCTGCAGAAACTTTTATAGCACTCAAACGTGGATTTTTCACAAATTTTCTAATTATAAATCTCTGATTACGTTTTGTTAACTTTGCCGGACGACCTTTTCTTACCTTGTTTTCGATCCGATTTTCTTCTTTAAAGCATTTTATCACATACTGCACAGTAGAATGGGATAAATTAAGTAATTTAGCAATATTCTAAACTGATTTAACACTACTATGATGAAAAATAATCAATTTTCAAATGCTGTTTGTTGTTTCTTTACGACTATGAGCCATTTTTAAATAATAAATAGAATATTATGGAGTAGGCAAGCAAAAATTAAAGCCAAACGATATTTTAAATGCCACCACAATTCAAAAATAAATATAAAGTGCCAGACGATAATTGTAATTATGAATGTATCCGAAAATTTTCAGTGTACAATGACTATTGTGAGATAAAGTTTTTGTTACTTTTTGATTACTGGTTTCTTAAAAATAAAGTTTTACTATGTTTTCAAAATATTTCATGTAGTTTTGTTAAGAATAGATTATAGATCTTATTATTAAATACCTAATCTGAAATATTCATTTTAATTAATGGATAGACCCCTATTTCATTGAAAATCGTAAGTGTACGAACACTTTTGGGAGCCACTGTATATGTGTATGTTTTAATGCATTTAGGTCGAAGACATGAATTAATGTCTTTCTATAGCCAGAGACATAAACTAAGGTCCAATATCATCATTAATGCACGTGCTCTTGTTTAGTGAACTTTTTCTCGCAATAAAAACTTCTTTTGCAAGAATTTATTGACACTGGATAGAAATAATAATTTTATTCAAATGATAATCATTTACAACAAGATTTTCATGAAAAAAAAACCATGAACACCACTTTGACATCATAAATATTTCAAATATGATTATTTCAATGAAACGTGTTTTCACTCACTAAATATAAACATCTTTTTTTACAATATTTGTGCAAATCATGTATTTTAAGAACATTTTGTCACAATGTACATAAGATCCTAACTGGTGCTATGCTTAAAGTTTCCTCAAGGTGTTGCAGTTGTGTCTATGTTGATTTTATGTGTTGCCTTTCAGCTTGTTGCAAGAATCCTATTAATGGGCATTGGTATTTATTTGATGATACTAATGTACAAGAAATTCAAGCCAGTGAAGTGATATCGAATGACGCATATATTTTATTTTATCAACGAAGTAATTTAAGTGCCCACTCATGTGCTTCTTCATCGTCTTCGGGATACAGCAGTGCCTCTTCCAATTACTCTGTTGGATTGGATCATTGGGCCTTCCGTATGCCACTGCCATATAGGGATGTACCAATGACCAGTAAAAGTCAAGACAATTTATATGATGTTGGTATGTTTCAAACAGTTATGTTTTTCACTAATTTCAACCTTCCAATAGAAATCAGTGATTACTTGGATTGGAGCTAATATATTATTTCAACTATGTATATATATATATATATATATATATATATATATATCTATATATATATATATATATATATATATATATATATATATATATATATATATATATATTTCATAAAAACTAAGATTTGTTTATGTATATCAGTAAAGTATTTAACATAGATATGGCATTCATTAGTAAAAATTATGAAAATTAATATGATTTATTATGACAATTTGTATGATACAAATAGGCTTCAGCTAAAAAACATACCTTTACAATAGACCATCTTCTGTAGGAATGAGAAAAAAAATTGTTCTTTAATGTTTAGTCATAGAGATATTTACCAACTTCCTTTCATGCATAAAAGATATGTTGTATATTTTTGTTTATTACATTTTTTAGATTGTTAAGAAAGGAGCATTTCTAGCCTGACTACGTTCTTTCTCAAATTAAACTTAAAACTCAACAAACTTATTTGAGTTCCGAAGACTTGCTGGCATGTATGATGTTTCTGACATCAGACAGCCCATCTATAGGCCTTCTACTTTCCCGGGTATGGTGAGATATGCTACTGCTAAATTGGACTTGGTCCAGCCTGTATGTAAGCATGTCTCCCTACAGACTGAGTTAAAATCTTTAGCTCTGGCTACTATTCAGAAGAGATACCCAAATTGGGACTGGTTGCATGTGTATACTGATGGGTCTGCTACAACATCATCCGGTAGAGCCGATTGATAAATTTTTCAATCTTAAAGAACCTCTCAGTGTCTGGTCGGATAATTTCGACAGTGAAATTTTTTTATGTCCCTTAGAGCTATTGGTGAAATCCCTCACCAAAACATTGTCCTCTTCATTGACTCTCAGGCTGCAATTCAGGCCATTACTGACTATAGTTTATACCCATCAGAACTCGAGTTTGAATGTAAACAGCATATAGACGCATTTCTTAGTACTGGAAAAGAGGTTGGCCTCCAATGGATTCCTAGCCATTATGGCATTTATGGCAATGAGCAAGCCGACTTGTTGGCTAAGGAGTCTTCAACGCTACATCCACCTTGTCTCCTGACTCCTCTTCAAAATGTCAATCGACTTCTCATAAGCAATATCCGGCACAAAAGAATTTTGACTCTTAAAGAGTTGATGGAAAATCTTGGGCTTGTCTACTTGAAAACCAGAGATGTGCTCAACTTTCCCTCCTCCCCAGAGTTGAGGGAGTGGCATGTTTTAGAGTCATCACTGGACATGATTACTTGCAGGTCCATCTATATCGAATTAAACTAGCTGATTCTCCATTCTGCCCACTCTGCAATACTATGCACATGACTGGGGAGCATCTTTTCAGTTGTCCCTCCCTACTTGACATTTGCTCTTGTGATGACTTTGGGGTTCTCCCCCTTTCTAGAGCCACCTCCCTGTTGTTTTGGACTGCAAGATACCTATGGCTGAGAAGACGATGTCAGGCGTAACTTTAAAAAAAGAAAAAAAAAGGTTTTTCTGACAAAAAGATTGCAGTAACAATAGATAAATCTCGTTGTACTATTATTAGGAATAATGAGCTGAATTTTTTACTGTAAATAATAATTTTCAGTGTTTGCTTTAGTATGTATGAAAAATTTTTGTCAATTTTTGACATGAATTCATTGCAGGAAATACATCATCTTTAGATCGGAGAGTTGCATCTCGTCCTTTTCCTCGCACTTCGCGGTCTTATTCTACGATGCCACATTTTAATGATGATAAAATTGGCCCCACAATACAAAGAAATGTGCCAGAAACATATGTGGACAGCTTCAACTATAAAAGTGAAATACCACCTCCACCTCCTCCCTCTACTAAGCAGTTCTGGACGGTAACTTCTGTATAAAGGAGGTAAATAATTGAATTAATGCAAAGAAATGTTTCAATACTCTTAAAAACTGTTCTTTAGGATAAACCCAGTATTGTCGGGTTGCATTTATTTTTCATGAGGTTTTATTTATGACAGATTTCTAGAATAATTTTTAAAATTTAGATTCATATTGAGTTCTTTCAAAAAAGTTATTTCCTCTCCCTCGGGAAGTTATGAGCATCCTAGTGGTCTGAATGAACCACTGAGGGTGCTCAGTTTGAATCCCTGCAAGTGCTATGCTGGGTATGGACACGTTAAAATCTGTATGCCTTAAAGTTCTTCATGGTTTGTACAAGTCCACAAGCTGGATCCATTATAACAAGGTCCATGGAAGGCTTCCTGTTAACCTCAGGGCTACAGCCACCCACAATTTTGACTGAGCACTCCACTTCCAAAAAGCATACAGTGGGCCCAACGTAGCAATAAAGCCCAACTGGGTTCCCAGTTGGGCTTTATTGCTATGTTGGGCCCATGTGTTTTTTTGGAAGTGGAGTGCTCAGTCAAAATTGTGGGTGCCTGTAGCCCTGAGGTGAACAGGAAGACTTCCATGGACCTTGTTAGAATGGATCCAGACAGGGGGCATTAGTAACCACAATAACAAGTTATGAAATCAATACCTCTTAAAGGTGTTTTGAAGTTATTCATTGTTATTACACCCATATGGACCTTTTTTGGATTGGATTAATCAGCTACATGTGGAACTACTTAAATACTTAGATATTGCTTCCTAATGTTCTTTTAGATTTCACTTTTAGACAGGGCCCGACTTTGACCCAATGGGGCCCTGGGCAAAGCAGACTTTGCGGGGCCCCAACGTCAGATCCAAAGGGGGGAAAGTGTTCCCCCCAGGACCAGATTTCCACATGAACATGTAGGACACTTATCCAGGCCCGCCATAAATTGGGACCAGAAATTCAAAACATTTTCGACCATCAAGTGAAAAATTTGAAAATAATAATAATAATAAGTGCGAATTAAGTAATTTACTTTTTAAAGTTAATAAATGAATTCATGAAATTTTCTTTCGAATTCAAAATAGATCACAGTCAGGAGTTATTACAACTCCCCCCCCCCCAAAAAAAAAAAAAAATAAATAAATAATTAAAAAATTAAATAAATAAATAAAACCAGAAACGCTTACAGATGTAAGTATACTTTCACTTGCTTTAAATTTTTATAACTAGATAGGTCAAAATCTTTGACTGTTTCCATCATTATACTTTCAACCATATTAATGTGGATATAAATTTTTGATAAAACTATACTTACCCCCCCCCCCCCTCCCTCAATAAAAATAGAGAGAGAGAGAGAAATTATGGTCAATATATTATTAAAAAAAATTTTTAAATTATGGAAACCGTTTTTAATTTGCGTACATATAGGAAATTTTTAAAAATATTTACAACTTAATTCTAAATTAGATTGTCCCATAATTTTGAGGCCCTGGGCAAGTGCCCCACTTGCCCATGCGGAAATCTGGGCCTGCTTTTAGATTTATTTGTTGTCAGTTTTTAGGATTATTTATACAAAACGATTGTTTTAACAACAACATAGTGTTGCAGTTATTGTATTATTATGTCACTTATAATATTTCAATAACTGTAATAGTAAATTTAGTTTAAAATGTATTTAATCAAAGACAGGCATACAATTTAGAGATGTCTTGCTCTCTTAAAGCATTAGTTTCACAGAATTGTTGTTCTTAAATTATCTGGATTGAATAGACTTATAATTCATAAAACAATCTCCAAGGAATGAGTAAATATTTTTTTGTTTGTTTTTCATGGAATTTAATCTGTTTTAAGGGATTCTAAGATTATTTTATTGTATATTTTTAGAGTGAAATAGAAGCAGGAATTCATCTTTGGGATGTAGCTCGAAGTTTGTTATATGGAGGAACGAGCTTTTATATTTTTACATTATTCAGGAATGTCATTAATTTGTATTTTGAAATAGTACCATGTTTGTGCCAGTGTTTCTCTACTTTTAATATTGCTTTTGTTGTAATTATACCTTGATTTTATTTTTATAAGCATTGATATCAGTGAATAGTTTTGCAGAGATTATACATTTGTTTTGATTCTTTATTTTTATTTCTACTAAAATGAAACCAGGTGTGACCTTTCACATTGTTTCATTTTGTGTTAACATGTGCGAATGTGTTTGAATAGAAGTGCAGATTATTTCTTACATGTTGAACTTAAGAAAGTATTGAATGAAGTGAGCATCTAAGATATATTGTCATGAAAGAAATGGAAGCTTCTCTTATGTTTAAGTTTCTATTTCATAACATTGGCCATTTATAGTTTTTTCAACTTTGTATCAGAGATCTTTATTCTGGACAATTGTGTATCATATGGATGCCAGATGTGCCACACAAAGTAACTGCATTCCACATTCCATTTTGGGTGATCCATTCAAAATACTTATATCTGTCAATTCACAGTATTTGATAAATATAAAAATACTATACTTGACACTTTCAGGGGCAACAACCTCGACCATTTGCAGGGTGCAGATTTTTTTCCCGATTTTTTTTTACCTAAAAAATCTTTTAAAATTTTCCCATTAAAGGTTGCAAAATGTTTTTACTCCTTTAAACTGATAACAGATGGCAGCACTAGCCATTTTTCTGCTAATTTAACTGAAATCCATTGAATGCAAGTGAAAAGGAGATTAGATTTAGGTGTTCGTACCATGCGAACGGTGCCCCTGAAAGGGTTAACACTGGAATTTTACTCAACATGAATGCTACCCTGGAGTGCGAGTGTACCCCATCATAAAATTTACTTCATACTTTGTTCAACAAATTTATTTCAAAATTTTAGAAAATATTAGCATTTTGAAAGTGTCTGTAAACCTCTAAACTTTTTGCACCTATCACATATTCTGTCCGTGAAAGTGCATCTTCCTGAAGGTTTTTCAGGTTGTTCTGGTAATTGTAGAACCATTGAGAACAATAAAAAGTATGGCACTCCTATTCTGCTACCCTGGGATCTGTGTAAGCAACCACTGGGAATAGATACAAGACTGCCATAATGGGCAGTAAAACGATGGAGGGAGACTTTGAACTTGGCTGGAGTACACTTGTACCCCTGGTAGTATTCTAGGGTTAAGTATATAATAGAATGATATTATTGCTATTTAATTATAACTGATGTTTATTCTTTTTATCAGTTTGTCTCTCTTAATTTTATTATGATAAATTCCCCCAAACTGTTTATTTATCTAGATTACTAAGTTTTACTTTTCAATGGCTTATTTTTGATACTTAATAATATTTTCTTTCTTGTATTTACTGTATCTTTTTAGTAACCTTTGTTTCCTGTCATTCTAAACTTGCTTCAAATACATATATGTAGCTTACTGCATTAATGAAAGGGTTTTAGTATCGGTCAGGGATTGGTAATAGATATTATTTATGCATTTTATGTGGCATAGCTATTGTAGCAGTCTAAAAAAACAGGCAGAATATTTTCTATGGCTTATTTGCAATATGACGTATGGTGTGATAAAAAAATGAGTCCTTTTTTTACATTATTAAACTATTTACAGTTTGAAGAACATACAGTTTGAAAAAGTGGGGAAAAATCAACTTTCTTAAAAGTTTTCTACAATTTTCCGGTTTTAACTGAACTTCTATTAATGTTTTGATTTATTTCAAGTTAAGTTTTTTTTTGGGGGGGGGCACATGCCCCCACCCCGACGCTATGCTTATGATTACCAACTAAGTGAATACTTGCTTCCTATAGGGTGCAGGTATTGCTCATTCATAATAGTGGTATTAACTTTTTTTTTTTTTTTTTTTTTTGTAAATATAGATACAACATATTGAAATAAGCTGTAGATCTAAACTACAATTATGATTAAGGGAGCAAAATCATTTAATAGTTTCTTAAGTGATGCAACTCTAGAATTATAGGCTAAGTGATAGAAAGTCCTAAAAAAAACCGTGAAAAATGTCAAAAATGGATTGTAATGTTTATCCCAAAAGAGAAATCCTTACTTAATGAAATAAAATTATATGCTGAGAAAATATTGGACAGTTGCCATTTTAATTATATTTAAACTATGTGACCCTGTTGGAACAATTTTTGAATGGCACATTTGAAAAATGAATATTCGAGTTTGTGCTGAGAGCACATTGCAAATGAATCGAATCTTGGTCAATAAGTGTATTTTGTTGAGAACAAAATGAGTTGTTAGCGATATTAATTTCTTCCAAAACATTGGGGCATTTCTGCATGCAGCTATGACTGGTGGCAATTAATGGGGTAAATGAAATTTTTAAGGTCTAATAGGTTCATCTTGGATGTGAGACTGCTAAACTCTAATAAATGTATGTAGGAATGTGTGGGATTAATTGACTTTAAATTAATAAAAGGGAACCATAACAGGGCGGCCTCTCATCCTATGTTATAGTGATTTAGCAGTCTATGCTTGAATTTTAATTTTGTTTATTTCTATTGTTTATATTTTACAGGGCGGCTCCAGTCCAGAGATTTGGGGGGGGGGGGGCAACGTTGGCTCTTAAGGTTATATATATATATATAAAAGAAATAAACATCCTCTCATTTTAAATTTAATCTCATTTAGTATTAGGTCTAGGATTATATAACTTTAGGCAATGTAAAAAAAAAAAAATTTTACCGGGCCTTTTTTTTTAGGGGGGGGGGGGGCAATTTCCCCTACGAGTTTTCGAGTCATAGTATTTGACTTTCTCTTTATGGCTTAAAATTTCTTTTTAATATTTCAATCAAGACAAATAAATTGGAGGGTAAAAAAACTATGACTTATCTATTTTATTATAATCTTTATTTATTTATTTTTTTTTATGCTGTTATAATCAATATAAAAAAAGTACAGTTTAGAAAAATTTCCAATTGGATTGAAACTAAACATATGACCAAATTTTATCAACAAACAAAGGAAATTCACTCAATATTTCATAGAAATTGATGGTTAATGCAAATATATTTCCTTAAAATTAAATCAAATTGGGATTTTAAAAGGCTACTTTTTGAACTGTGTTCAGTCAAAAGAAATTATGTAAAAACAGAATTCAATTTATTTATCTAGACTGTGTTAAATCAAAATTGGGTATATATATATATATATATATATATATATATATATATATATATATATATATATATATATATATATATTCTGTGTTTGGTCACTTATCAATAAATTTTTTTTTTTTTTAATTTAGGAAGCTGTTCTTCATTTTCTACTCAATAGTTCAATATTTCAGCAAGATAATTAAAATTTATTTAGGGTAGCATCCCTTTGAAAATCAATCAGTTCAATCATCAATCCTGTTAACTGTGTAATATAGAGTAAGCATTTCAGTAAATGAAGGAGTTATGAATAGATGTACATTGCTAGGTACAGAAATTTCTAATTGGAATGCTTCTTCATCAGTAATTCAGAATATTGCAATATTGAAATTGAAGCAGTTACTAGAATTTTGTCAGAAATTGTAGATTTTCTTCTATTTTATAGTGTAATAAGTATCAGGTATTTTATAAAAAATTCTGTAATTTAGTAGCTAAGGAGAAAGGAATATAAGGTGTGAGTTTTTATGCATTAAAATTGGAAGTATAATTACCTTCAATGAGCTTTTTATTCAGTGAATGAAATTGAGCTCTTTTTCTTAGTGTGTGTGTTGAGTATTTAGTGAATGATTAGTATGGTTTATGTAAAATATCTTAAAAAGATTTAAGTAAACCAAAATCTCATGCCTGTTCCGTTTCGTTGATTTTGTTGCCACTTTGGAGGATTTTTCATTGAGTGATCTTTAGAGGCAGGTCGTAAAATATTTTTGGGAACCTTTATTTACCTTTAAATTAATATTAGTTACTGTTCATTTTTAACTAAGCAAAGTTATTTTTTGAGGAAAAAAAGATTTTTCTCTGTTTACTATGTTTATTTAAGTTTGCAAGGGACAAATGAGGTATTATTTATAAATTCTATTATACTCTGAGCAGAATGATTCAAAACCACTATTCATCGTAATACTTTTTCCACTCCTTTAACCTTTTCCTTATGCGGTGGGATAGCATGTATCCCAAGATTACGGGCTCAAGAATGTGTGTATATATATATATATATATTCATTCATTCATTCTATTCTTGGGCCCGTATTCTCAGGATACATGCTATCCCACACTGTAAGGAAAAGGTTAAGTCAATTGATTGCATTAATTAGATTTGACTTTCAATATTTTCTTAATGTTAAACCCTGCACCTTTGTTAAGGATTCAATAATTTAGTCTTTTTATGTAAGTATATATACTTATATTTTCCAAGAAAAGAGTTTGAATTCAAATTCTAAGCACTTAAATTAGTGTTATTCTTTTCCTTCTACCTAATTTTGATTATTTTGGGGAACAAATTTTTCTTAACTATCTCTAGATTTTATTAATTTTGTATGTTACAATTTCCTGCATATTGTCATAAATGGTATTTCTAACAATAACCTATAATTCTATTGTTTTTGCTGTTTTTCTATTTCCTATTGTAATGTGATTTATCTGCGCCAATTCCTGAAGCTTTAAATTATTCAGACACTATTTCTATATTCAAAACATACTTTTTCTATGCCATATTCTACATTGTAAACTATCATGTAAATATTGAAATTTGTAGAAATATTATTTTACATTCAATTGGTTAATATCAGATTTATCAGTAGGACTAAGCATAATTTTATTTGCTTTCTCCCACTTTTACCGTTAACAGTTTTTATACATTTATCTATCTAGTCATTGATAAGAACATTATAATTAAAGGCTGATTTAATAATAGCTGATAGATGTATATTTTTCTGTTTATTTAGAAACTAGTATTTTTCCTTGCTATTCTATTTATATTTAATCAAATTTTGAAAATATTGTTTTATATTTCTATTGAATTTCTCCTTCCATCTTGCAATTTTAAAATTGATGATTATAAATTTAAAAAATCAAGGCAGTATCTATCTATTATTTAGACAGTAGCCAGAACAATTATGCTAAATCAAAGCTAGAGTGATTTAATTGTCTTCACTTTAACATCTTGAGGACTGGACAATTAATTAATGTCTCTGAATAGCCAGCACTTGGGACTAGAGCAGTGGTTCTCAACCGGTGATCTACGGACCACAGGTAGTCTGCGAGAGTCTCGAGAGTGGTCCAGTGTCACATATAAAGTTTTAAATGGGGATTTTGAAAGCAGTGTTCATTGAACTAAAAGGGCCAAATATATCCGATGACTATCAGGTGTTGAATTAAGGTTTCTTAAAAGTTTAACATAATTATTTTATTATTAGAATATGATATGTTAGAATGTGTGTACATTAATCCTGTATCCCTTTTGCCTGAGGGATATTCTATATGCTCATACCCCCCCGGAAGGTCCCCCCCCTCAAGTCGGAGGGGGGTCCACACATAGTTCAATTTCTGGCTTAGTGGTCCGCACTTCTATGGGTTGGGAACCACTGGACTAGAGACACAAATGAATGTTCAATCACATGCTCTCAGTCAATTCAGGGAAATTTTTTCTTACCATAAAAACTCTTTGGTGAGACACTTGATCTGAGTAATAATGATAATCTGAATAGTAATAATTTTCAACAATATTTTCATTGAAAAAAATGTGAATTTTTTACACAAGGTTTTGGCTAAGTGCATATTTTCTTTAATAAATGTTTCATTACAGCAAGGGTGGCCAACTCGCGGCATGCGTGCCACAGTGTGGCACGGCGGCATTTTGACAGTGGCACGCGGAGACTTATTGAAAAATTAAGAAATTTGAAAAAATAATTTGTCAAAATCTGTAAAAACCCTACTCATACGCTACTGAAAATAACAGCGCAGAAATATATGCACCTTTTAGCCTATAACAGTTACCCTATAACAGCGCACCTTATTATATTTTTTGTATGCCGGAAAAGTTGGAAGTGGCACGCATAATATTTTTTTTTCAGATAGTGGCACTCTTCCCAAAAAGGTTGGCCACCCCTGCATTACAGTATACATTGGGAACAATGGTTAGACCTGCAAAAAAAAGCCAGTCCTCAGGGTGTTAAATTATTGAAAGTCTTATAGTGCATATTTATTGTCTCCCCTGCAATGCTTTGAACGCTTAACTTAAGCTTGTATAACCATGAATACATCAATACAAACTATATTGATAAGTTTCAAATATATATTTTCAAAATATCTAATTGCTTAAGAAATTTTATTGCAAAAAATTGTACAGTTCAATTGTTGGTATATTAAATGCGTATAGAACTCTCTACTTTATATGTAAAAAATATTTGTGTACTTAAAAGGAAAATAGGCATCTTGAAGAAAAAAGAGAATAAGTTTACCTGATAAACTTTACAAGCTATTTTATCTCATGAGTAATACTCACAGGGTGTTATATTGTTATATAAATCGGCTTAATGTATTCAAGTCTGAACCTTGGAATTCTAATTTTTATAAGAATACAATTAGCTAATTGTCTTTATCAATTTTTTGTTTCTCGGTAGCTGAAAATCACTTATAAGCTGATCGGAAAAATAATTTCATTGAATAATTTCTTCACTTAAATCATCACTTTAAATCATCTGAGCTAAAAGGAGTAAGTAATAGCTGCAAATTTATGTGGGCTCTAGCCAAAGACTATTAAAAAATAATAATCCCAAGCTTAAATATTTCATCAGATTTTCATTTAACCCTCAGGCATTTAGTTGTGGGTCTTATAGGAACACATGTAGCCACAGTTTATCCTGTAAAATTGTTGCCTGTAAAATTTCTAAGAAAAAATTATTATTATGTTAGAAGGGTAGTATGGAATTTAAAATTTGAAATTGTTTTTCAGTTTTTTAATAAATTTAAATAAAATATGCATGTTATGAACTTATTTTTTAATCATGGATAATAACCCTTTTAATATTTTGATATTTTTTAATTGTAAAATCATGTTAATGATTTTTAATATCCATATTTCATATTTTAATCATCGATAACAATATTTTAATATTCAGTCAAATAAGCACAAATTACAGATTAAAATGTTATATTATCTATTTCATGATAAAAACAAACAAAGAAAATCAATTTATTACTTTCCTTCACTTGCCCTGCTAGGGAGTAGCTGAGGATCTCCTCTCAAAAATCTGTAATACTATGGAACAAAACATATCTGGGAGTTGGTAGAATGTATAGTCCTACTAATAAAGTAGGTAATACTTTAAAATCGGTTGTTATATAGGTGCATTTCCCTTTCACTTTCAAGTTCGTCAAATGTATAGAGGCAAGTACTCATTTCTGATCATTATTAGTACAGAGATGTCAGTTATCTTTGGTTCACGTATTTAACAATATCTGCCTGAATGCTGGCTACAAAGGTTTGCTTTTTACTCTCTCATATTTCAGAAAATTCTGCACTTTTGAACTGGCAGTCCCACTTTTAGCTCAGCATTTAAATAACAGCTTGAATCAGTGTCTAATATTATACCACAAAAGAGGGGGGGTTGTCTAAAACTACTTACTGAATTTGCTTATTTTTTTCCTTGTTATAGACTGTAAATGTATAAAAATAACTCAGACTTAAAAGGTGATTAATTTTAAAACCAAAAATCTATGAGTTAAGTGTTTTTTTTTCGGTGTTTTATGATAGTAGTATTTTGCCAGTATTATTTTTTCCTTACTACTGTTACAAAATGCTACAATTTTTGTATTATTTAGTAGAATGTGATGAGTATATATACTATATATATATATATAGAGAGAGAGAGAGAAAGAGATCCAAATGAGTAATAAGGCTACCAAATTTGGATATCATCATCATAATTTTATTTCAATTTTTTGTTTTTCTATCACTGTTTTAAAATTGATGCAGCTAACATTTTGATCGAGCACTGAATTGAAAAAAAATGTTGATTTTACTGATTCAAATTTTAACTGTCTAGTCATTGTTCAGGTTATTGGAAAAGTATTATGCTTTTTTTCTACACTTTCGTTATTCTTCAAATTAATTTGTATTGTAAAGAAGGTATCTAAAACTATAATGTAATAATGACTTTCAGATTATTATGATAACTAACCTGCAATTTAGTTTTATAAGAATACTTGAGGCATTTTGATTTATGCTTTTGTAAATATGAAGAGCTAGAAATAGTTTACTACTATGCTAAGTCCCAAAGACAATTTATTAAGCTGAGTTATTAAGGATCTATCTACTCTGTCATCCTTAGACATTAAAAGACTTGCTTAACGCCTTTTTTTAAAATATCTAATGTAGAAATATTCACTCCAAAAGTTTCTAATAATCTATTGCTATAATATTTATGAGAAGCATGAAGATGATCATATCAAAAGCAGTATATGGCTGTACAGAATAAATTGTTACTCTAGTGAAAATATATATATATATATATCAAGAGCTTTTCTACAATAAGGATTAAATTGTGTGCAATGTCAAACAAGCCAACTTATCTACTTGGAAAAAGTCAAAATGTTCTGAACTCATAAGAGATGCAAGTGTCATAAATTATGTACCCTTTTTGTCAGAATTACCTTGCTATAAATACATCTCAGTCGTCTTTTCCATCCCTTCTGTTTGTAGCAGTTTTCTAAAGCTGGGTATATCACTAGTGGAAATTATGAAATTTTTTTTAGGAAATATAACAATATTTTTTTTTACTTAAGTTCTGATTATAAAATAAATGCTATAGAATAAAACAGTGCAAATCTATAGAAAATCCATTTGTCTTCAAAAAAATTCCAAAACTTGACGTCCGTAAATTCTTTCATCCCAAAAGGAGTTAAAATTAATATTGATATAAGATTTACGTACGATTCAAGTACAAAAATAAGTGCAATTATTCAAACCTCAGTTTTACAGAACGTATTAGATTCCAGTACTAAAATTTTTCTCTTTTTCTGCCCAAACTGTCAATGTATCAGCGATTTTGTGCTGGAGAGAATGTGCTTTCAACAAGATTTAGTAAGACTTAGTTTCTTTGTGCGATTAAAAATAGCATTTTTAGGATAATTAAGGATTTTAAAACAGAAGAACAACTGGTATTATGTATTATTAATTTTTTATGTACATCTTTAGAAGTTCCAAATCTAATTGTAAATTCCAATTGTGACTTTTTTTCTAACCTCTCTCTAGCATAAAATTGCATATTATCCAAAAACTGTTCTGTAAGGCCACATTTCTGTCATTTGATTATTATAAGTCAATACTTCTAACTAAACACATGGAAATTCCTTGACAGGAAAAGCTTTGTATAATTCTAGTCAGATTTTCCGAGATTTCCAAAAACTGTGAGAACCCAGGCTTTAGATACTTTTTTATGGATTTAATTAGTGTTTTTTACATGTTCTGATTTAAATTACCTTTAAATACATTTGTATGTAATCCAGTTGATTATAAGAGAATTGTTTTGTCCTGCAAGTATTTGTATTTAAAAGTCAGCCAAAATACTTATTTTTAAAAATTGAATTACTTATTGTCATAACATTAAACATGATGGTGTTTTGGCAAAAGAGCGTTACCTACAATTTTTAATATTAGAGAAGCGAGCCCAGTGGATGTTTTGTCCCCACTGAAAGCAAGCAATGATTCTCATAGATAAAGTCTTCATTCATAAGTGCCCTGCAGTGGAAAACATAGAGGAGGAGCTGAAAACACTTTGTTTCTGGAACTGCTGTCAGTGAGACAAATCTCAGTACGTCATTCTTGAATAACTGAACCTAATGCTTAAAGATAAGTCAACTTTATATATATATATATATATATATATATATATATATAATCTATATGCATATATATATATATGCATATATATATATATATGTATATATATATATATATGTATATATATATATATACGCATATATATAATATATATATTATATATATATTTATACTGTAATACAACATTTACATTCTTTTGCCCGGATGACTTTTTTTTTGAGGTATGACACTGCATTTTCTGCTATTTAGTCAGTGAAATAAATAGGTACTTCGATAGGAACATTTAGTTTTCTTTCAATGTGAAATGAATTATGAAACTCAATGCAAAAAGGTAGAAGACATATAATAAAAGTGAGAATTGTACTTATGCTGAATGTAAAATGACATACAGCCTTTTGGTTTCTTAATTTTCATTGCTGAAGCCAATATTTACTTTTCATTTTAAAGTAATTTCCTGGCCAGTTGCCAGCTGAGATTGCTTTGTTGGCAATAATCTCAGTTTGCGAAAATTTTAGCCCTTTTTGCCAAAACACTCTATAATAATTGTATAATTTTGTGTTTTTTGTAATTTAATTCTTATATAAATGATACAACTATTTAAAGAAATTGACTAATGATTGTTTTAAGGAGCACCATTGAAAATGTTGGTTGTGCATAATTAGAGATTTGAAATGGGTGCACTTGCAGCTAACCAATTAAAAGTTGTCTCGTTTTTAAACAGAAAATAAAATACTCCCGCTCGGAGAAAATTCTAAAACATTTCTGAGTGGTGAAAAGTTTGCAGACAAGTATTTATATTTTGTTATTAACTGGACTGTTTTGGACAAATTTATTATTATAAATGAAATTTTCTGTTTTAAAAAAGATTTTATTTTTTGCAACTTTTTCCTAAGTTCTCTGGAAAGAACATATGCACTCACTAACCTAATCTGTGTGGCAGTTACATTTTTTTCTTTTACATCATATTTAGTGCATTTTCAGCTGAAATATGGTGTTGTCGTACTTAAATATTTATTCGAGTTAAATTTGTTCAGGTCATTTTCTTTTCACAAAAAAGAAAAATCTTAAAAATTAGTATTTGTATTATTTGAAAATTATTGCATATTTGTATGTTTTTAATCATTCTAATTATTAAAAATTCACTATAAACTATAAATTTATTGATAATTGAATTCTTAGCTTTTTTAAAAAAAATGCTACTTACTTTATTAGGCTCACTAAAACTATTCTTATTCCCTTAAAAAAGTTTTAAATGCGTTGTAATATATGTGATTACTATTACTTTCAGTTTTATTTGAAATTACTGTAGTATTTGTCAGTACTGTATTAAAGCACATGAAAAAATTCAAAGATTAGCAGTTATATTTTGAATTACAGTTTTATTTTATTGTTATTATTATTATTTTTTTTTTAATATTATGGATGGGTCCTATGAATTTGTTTAGTATTAAAACTTTACAGGTTCAAGCTCTAAATATTGAAAAAGTATGGATAAAATTAGGAAAAATGAATTCTTTAAATTAATAGGAATGCAAGTTAAAAGAATTTGTATAATAGAGTTAATTTTGATAAAATATTTAAAAGAGTCTTTTTATTCAAGTAAGATTATATTGGTAAGAATATTTACTTTTATTCATGTAAGATTATACTTTTTATTCATCAATTTTTTAATTGAGTTGTGTACAAACAGAGACAAGTGTGACTGCTTTATCTATGTTTAATGGGTGTTGCAGCTTAGAGCAAGGAAATAACTGTTAGGGATTATATCATAAGATTCAAATAGTTTTACAATTCTTCCTGGACAGTCTCTTATCACCAGTATTACGTTCAATATTTCTCCACAGAATGTAACCCTTAGAAAAAAAAATATGATTGCTTGAAGTTCAGTGAAAATCTAGTTCCCTGATTTTTCCCAGATACTTGTAAAGCATATAGTTTTGTCTATCTGTTAAATTTACTATATTTTCTTTGGTTGTTATATTTGAAAGTACAAAGGAATGGCTTGCAAATATTGATTTCCAACAGTTTACATTCAGGGATATTTTAATTCCCTTCTTGTTGGTCTTTGCACATCAGCAATAGTAGACTGGCTGCTTTGCTTTTCATCAAGAACTGATGCTGGCTTCAGAAACTTTCAATGTGAGAGACATCTGTTATATAACTAAACTAATTTGTACCGATTTTCATCCAACTGTGTGAACATGCAATTTTAATCAGCCATTCAATTGAACAACATGATATTAAGTTACCTGCTGTTGTCGAATAGTTACAGTCATCATGCAGATCAGGACTTTTGATATTGTGGATCTGCAAATCTTACGCAGTATCCTCTTAAAAACTTTGGAGACATTTGTATGTTTATGATTATACTGCAGTTATCTCCTCTCTTAATTTAAGCTTTTTTTTTATTATTATTTAAAAAAATTACAATGCCACCGTTTATTTTAAAAGGTTGGGAATTTTTAAATAGTGTCACTTGCTGCCAATTCAAGAGGCAAACAGAGGTTATCCCTAGCATGGCAATATATTTTCTTTCTGTTTTTTAAATATCTGCCATAAAATGTGTGGTTATACTCTTCTCAGGCTTAATGAAAGTTTAATGCCTGTCAAAAATATGCCTCATTCTTAAAACTACAGTATACAATTTCAATCTCACAAGGGTCATAGTTAAAAGCACAAATTTTTCGCTCCTTTTAATTTCTATTTTATTATTATTCAGTATATTTTTAATAAGTTTTCTTTTCAAGTGCTTTATTCAATACTTGATGTTTAACATTCCAAATAATTTTCTTAAAAATGTGATAGTATATTACCATTATGTTGTATGTGTCCCTTGAATTGCTTCACTGATTTTTTTCTGTATGATATTCAACTTTTAATTCTTGTGTGGTTGTAAATGAGTTGTTGATTCTTACTGTATTATACACTGTTAAAAGTTATTTTTTTGTTATAAATTTGAGATTTTAATATTGTGTCACAAGCCATGGTACAATGTGCTTTTGTGGATGCAACTTGTACAGTATTATGAAAAAAATTAAATGATTATATATAAATATATAGGTGTGTGTGTTTGATTTTAAAAAAAAAACTGCTTCATGTTTGCACTTTTATATTAACCAGAGTATTTACATTAGTATTGCTATAAAACATATAGAAACTTCATTCTTTTCATGTTATCTTTGTTTAAAGAAAGGTAAACTTCATTAAATATATTACAGGTTAGCCTTTTTGATGTATTTATTATACAAATTTCTAAAGTGAGGCTTTTTAATTATTAAATAATACTCATAAATTTGTGAAAAATAATAGTGTTGTGATAACCCAAACAAATAAGTATTCAACTTCAGTTCATGAGTGAGGAACAAGCATTTCTGTTTTTTTTTTGTTTGTTTGTTTTTTCTGCTAATCAAAAAACAAACTATAGTGCAATCAGAGACAAAGTCAAGAATGTGGTCCTGTTTAAAAAAAAAAAAAACAACATTGAGGGAAATACAAAAAATAAGTACAGATAGCTGATATTCTCTGATAAATCAAAATTTTGTTAAACACATGAAAACCTGACTTGAACTGCTACTGTTTTGCACCCAAGTGGTTGGTGGTTATATTGCCTCTAAATCAGAGGTTCCCAACTGGTGGTCCGCGGACCACAGATGGTCTACGAGAGCCTCAAGAGTGGTCCAGCACCACATATAAAAAAGTTGCCAAATAAATGGGGATTTTGAAAGCAATGTTCATCCAACTAGATGGACCGAATATATCCGATGACTATGAGGTGTTGAATTAAAATTTCTTAAAAGTTTAGCAAAATTATTTTATTATTCCCCCCCTCCCCTCAAGTTGGTGGGAGGTGGTGGTAGTCCACACATGGTTCAATTTCTGGCTTAGTGGTCCGGAGACTTCTACGAGTTGGGAACCACTGCTCCAAAGGTATATATCGAGAACCATTTAGGAATGAGAGCCAAAAACAGAAAAAAGGTTATATTTGAAATGAAATTGTAAGCATTTTTTTTATTATTTTAATTAAATATATCTAAATTCTTCAAAAGTTTCAATGACTTTAATAATTGTTTTGCCAAATTATTCAAGTCTGGCATATGCTAAGTTGTTGCTTTTCATAACCATTCAATTAAATGTTCTTGTGTCAACATTGGGTGTTTATTTTTTTATCAACCTAAATAAAGAATAAAAAGTATAATTTGTCCAAAAAATGGAAGCCACTCATTTTTAATTTGGGCACACATTGTCAAAATTCCAGCTGAGATGCACTTCATTTGTGGTGTCATTGTAGAGTTTGATCTTCTTGCACCTCTGTTAGATTCCAACCATATTTTCCATTCTTTTCAAATATTCCTGGAGCTTCATTTTTGCAATTGAAGTCAAAGAAAGTGATTAGGCTGTCATCTTTACAGTTTTAATTGCATTTCTCCTTTACTGTATTACCTCATTTTGTTATTTAATGTGTATTGTGGCCAAGGATGTATGTCCATGGAGCAAACAAATCCACTAATTTGACAGTTTCTTGGTTGATCAAAAGAACAATTTATAAGACATTCTTGTATAAATTTTTTGAAAAATGGATCCACAAAAAGTGATAAAGAGCTGCTGGTATATGACACAGATGCTTCATATTATAATACTAAATGTGTCATAGTTGTTCTAAATACCTATCTTTTCATCTTCCTAAATTGATAGGATGAAATAATTACATAACAAGTTTGAAATTGATTTCAGTAGTACAACATTAATCGCAATTTATAACTAACTCTGATTGCACATTAACAGTTTCATTATGAGCATTCATGACATGTTCATGGCAAATTATATGATTCTTATTTTGGCATTAACATTTTGTTAAAATTTTCAACATGATAAAATGGTCAAATGCAATGTAGGAAACACAAAGGAAAAGAAAACAAATTTTTGACATTATGTTAATTCATACATATGAATAAAGAAACCTCACATTTTTCTTTTCAAATATTTTGATACTTTTTAATTATTTTTATTGTACAAAAGGCTCATAGACATGGTATATACATATATTTGCACATATGGTGAGCCTATGAAGTAAACTTTAAAATTTTATTACTTGAAGTTAGGGGAGGGGTACAGACCTGCCAACCTCAGTAAGAGTAAAATCCTGCAATATTCTACCATGCATAAAATGATCAACGTAACAACATAATACAAAACAGCATAGTAAAAAATTATAATAAAAGAATTATAATGTATACTTATTTATAGTCTATAGGATCTCTTTGATAATATTACATATTTCAAAATATTTACTTACTGTTCAGCTCATTTTGAAATTATAATTTTAAACAAAAGTTATATATTTGAAATTTGTAATCATACATTTTAATGTACATCACATTTTCACTAGCAGGGACCCCCCAGCAGTCTATATTTTGAGTACTTCTATTTCTTTATAATGTTTGTTTTAACTAATTCCAGAAAACCTTGGAATTTTTGTAGTACTTACTGTAGCTGATTTTGCTCTTTTTAAAAATTCATTGTGAAATTGTTCTTCATAACAGTGTCCTTGTGGGTTTGATTTGCATATTAGCAAATTTTCTAAGGTTTCCCTTGACATAGATGACCTGAACTGACTAGATATTTTTGGTATGTAACTAAAAATCCTCACACATTCTGCATTACTGTGAGGGATTGTTAAAACCAGCGTAATTTTTTCCTACGTTTCGGAATCCGGTAATAATAGAGTCCATTCCGGAAACCCGGAAAATGCATGAAAAATCCGGTATTGCCGGGGTAAATCCGGAAAGTTGGCAGGTCTGGGGGTATTAAAGAAGCAGCATAGTGAATATGGAGATGAAAAGAAAATAGATATTATACAGTTATGATGTACACTTAGGTTAATTAATCATTTGCATATCTATTCTAATACGTACAATATCAGCACGCATTCAAGAATATGATCATGAAAAAATATTCAGCAATAAATTCTTAATGATATACATATTTTAAAAATAAAATTTGTTTCACAGTTATAATAAAATAAATAATACTGTTTATTTAATTCATAAATCAGTCTGATAAACTTCCCTCTCTATTTCTTTTCTCCATCTACTTTATCCTATTGCATTTGAGAATGAATTGTTTACTGGGGAGAATAAAGGAAAGTCACTTAATAATAATAACTCACTCTTAAGTCTATCAACTTATCTGTAATATTTATAAAAGAGGTCCCAGGGCAGCTAATGGTTAGCATATTACAATTGGGCACTTAAGGTGATTGGTTTGAATCCCAAGTACCATTGAATGCCCTGGTGTCTATGCCAAGTATGGGCACGTTAAATGTTTAAGCCTCCATGTGTATCAGTGAGAGAAAGGTACAAGCCTACCAGATGTTGCTTTGTCAAAATGGAGGTTCTACCAAGAGATAGCATTAGTTCACCTATATGGTGCTCCCATTTCAAACAACCAACAAATTTTACAGTATATCAGGTGAATATTGAAAAGATGATGTTCTTACCATGTTAAATATATATATATATATATATATATATATATATATATATATATAGTGAAACTTCTCAAAACGGCTACTTTTTTTTAAACTATTACTAGCTGCCATAGAAAAATCCACTACTTTTTTTCGGAACCATTACTGGCCACCTTAGAGAAGTTTCACTGTATTTATAAAAGTAAGCTAAAAGTATAGCACTTCATTTTAAAATGGCAAGTACCTACTTGAAGGAGGATTAATCTTTGTTTATTCAAAGAATTTCCTAAAAATACTAAATATATTGTATTTTTTTTAGAAGAGATTTTTTTAGACTATCTACCTATAAGAATTTGGACACCTGTGATAGAAAAGAAAAGCAAAATTTATTCATATTCAATAGTTGGTAGAGCCTCCATGAGAGACAATTAGAGCCTCAATCCTCTGTTCGGGCTGCTTTCCTTGTGGACATGCTTTCAACAAGTCCTTGTATGATGGCTAGTGGTATTTTCTTCCACTTTGCTTGAAGAAGACATGTAACATCCTTCACCAATTTTGGACAGTTGTTGCACCCCTTAATTCATCGATCCAACTTGTCCCAGAGGTTCTCAATAGGGTTCAGGTCTGGGCTCTTGGCAGGCCAATCCATTTGGTTAACCCCATTGTCACTATACCCATCCATGGTGGACCTTGCAACATGACAGCTGGCATTGCTATCCTGGAAGTAACATGGGTTCAACCTGTAAAACTGCCACAACATAGGAAGCACACTGTCATCCAGAACAGTGCAGTAGGCGGTGTTGAACTTACCATGAATTGGGACCAATGGGCCTAGTCCATACCAGGAGAAAAAAACCCAGACCATAATTCGACCTCTGCCAAACATTACTGTGGGCACAATGCATTCTGGCAGGAGGCATTCTCCAGACACCAGACCCAGCCATCCGAATGGTAGAGGGTGAACCTTGATTCTTTGCTCCAGAGAACCCATTTCCACTGATCTATGGTCCACTTTCTACTTGCTTTGCAGCACATTAACTGAGCAGCGTGGTTGAACTTTGTGATCAAAGGGATATGGGCAGCAGCACGATCATGAAAACCAAGCAGATGTACTGCCTTACGGATGGTATTCATCAAAACAACACTCCCAGATGACTGTTGAAACTCCTGGAGTATGTGGGCCATCAGTTGGGTGCGGTTCTTCCGAATTTTTCTGGACAGCATCCGTCGGTCTGTATCTCCCAGTTTTGTGGGTTTGCCGACTCGGGGCACATTCCAACAGTCACCGTTTACCTTCCACATCTGAATCACATAGGCCACTGTCAATTTTGGGTAATTCAGCTCGTTAGATATGCTCCTTAAGGATCGGCCATTTCTGTGATCCCCGATGATTACACCTTTCTCAAAATCTTATAACTCTGCACTTTGTAGCATCTTGCATAAGACTAATGCCAATGTTGTTTCCTACACGATATTTAATGGCGGAGGGCGTGACAAATATCAGGACCGCAGATATCATTTGCATGGGTGTCCAAATACTTATTGGTAGATAGTGTATAATATAGCCTATCCTATTTTGTTTAACCCATCTATATGTCCATACATTACAAAACTAAATTTGAGTTCTTGATTTTTAAATATTTTTTCCCTCTACTCCTAAACAATAAATGTGTTTCCCTGTATTAGATATAAAATAAATTTTGAAATATTCTATCAGACAATACCAATTGAGATTTGAAATATACATACTGGAACATAATATGCATTGCTGTAGTCTGCTAAACTTTGTTTTAAATAAACTTACAATGATAAGGATCCACTTTCTGGAAACATAAAGACACTTTTAGAAACAGTATGTTTGTCATATATATTACATTAGCAGCCCTGGGTAATCCTAATGGTTAAAGCATTGGGATTTGCTCCAATTAAGTGTGACTGAATGTCCTTGAGTCTATGCTAGCAATGAGCACATTCAATTCATAGTCCTTCAATTTGTTTTGTGATATTTGTTTAACCCATGTGGTTATGGTGGTCCCATTACAAGAAATCAACCATTTCATGGTATATATAGGTGAATGTGGGTGGCATGAATAAAATGTATTTTCTTCATGCCACCCACATCCCATAGAGTTTAATGTCCCCTCATAGGAGTCTTGGCTCAACAAATTCACAATGTAGATGGCTCAAAGTACCTGCTGTGTTGGCATATATTTTCTTTTCACAAGTTGGGTCTCATTCAAATAAAAGTTTTCATTCTCATCTTTCAAAAATTGTTTGCATAGCAAAAGTCTTTGATAGCTACTAGTAGAATATTTTTCTGAAATTCATTATAAAAATTGCTTATCACCTGTTTTGTCTCATTCAAACACTAAAAGTTTCAAGATATAAATAGAATAAATTAGAAATGGTAGATCTGAAGATAGTGGAACTTCAGAGCTTCCTAAATTTCAACTCATAGAATAAATTAACTAGTGCATGGAAATTAATTAATAATTCTGGATTTATTTTCCTCCCATTAACTGTGTTGAATCTTTTAGTTATATTCTTGCTTTAATGATTTATTAATACTACATTCTATCGTATTAGGGAAAATGCAGAAAAGAGCTGAAAGTTTTCAATTGTTATAGGATGAAATTAAACTAGCCTGTACTCATCACTTCATCATCATTTTTTTTTAATTTGAAGCCGTAAATTAATATAAATAATGACTTATAGCAAACATACAATCTACATTCTATCGTATTTTTGAAGTTTCATATTTTACCTAGAATCATTCATATTAATTGGAAAACAATTATTATGCTAGTATTTTTTAAACCTAAAAAGTGACATTAAACTCTTCTAGTAGAAAATTACTTGCTTTAAAAAAAAAAAAAAAAACTTTGAAAGTTTTTTAACAATTTAAAGTAACTAGGTGTAAAGGCCGACTCATTCAAGAGGACGCAAAAGGAAAAGATTGTGCTCTTTTAAATGTTGTTTTTGTTGCCATGTCTAGGAATAGTGCAGAAGAAAAAAAAGTCTTAAACTGAACCAAAAGCCTGGATAACAGCAACAGCCAGATCAGTTGCCTGTGGGCTGTAGAGGAGTTTTTGTGGCAACAAAACAAGTTTGAAAAGGGCAGCCACAATTGCTGGACAGTCAAAGAAATGTTCTGGAGAAAGCTGGGCAATTTCTACAGTTGATAAAGGATCTTGTACTGTCAGGGTGGATTTTCATAACCTTAAAGTGATTAGTTCTTAGTCTAGCTATCGTAGAAGCAATTGTTCTGGAACAGTTAAAGTCCAAAATCAGTAGTTTCTTTAGGGGCTGGTTGGATAATCTGCACTTGGACACTGCGTTAACATCTGCTAGTGTCATGGAGGAAGAGGCCTGGGCCAAGTTCCGTGGAAACATATTGGGGCTAAGCCCTAATTTGTTCCACATAAATTACAAAGGATGTTCAATTTTCTGAGAGCCTTGTTCTGCTTGAGCTGTCTATTCAATATGCTTGGTGAATAAGAGTTCAGTTCTTTTAAATATTTAAAACATTTAAATAACTGTTAGTTAAGCAAATATATAAAAATAATTTTAGTGTATTTAATATATAAAAATACAGTTGGCTCTCTGTTTAACGACTTTCAAGGGACCGTGAAAAATCATCCTTAAACAGAATTTGTGAAAAAGTAACATTTCCCATAACGTCAGAGGGGCCGGGACTGGGAAATATCGTCTTTAAATAGAGATTGTCGTTAAGTAGAGCGTCGTTAAACAGAGAGCCAATTGTATAATCAAATTTTTCTCTTTAACAATATCAAAGTGAGATGTTTAAAAGTTCCTAAATTAACTGTCTTTGAATACACTTTTAGAAATTTTAATGCAAAATTTCAGAAAATATTTAAGGAGTTTTTAGTGCAATTTCAACCGTAAACAGAAATAATTTGAAAAATGTCATCAAGCTAAACAAGCCTTCACTTATTTTAAAAAACTGCAGAACCCTCATTGCAAGTATATAAAAGAAATTGATTTGAAAAAATGAATGTATAACTTATTCAGAAATACTACAGCCTCATTGTGTTTGGTAACACCTCTTGAGATGGCTTTAAGGAATCTAATAATAACACTATTCAAGTATTTATAGTCAGTTTTAGCAGTAATTCTCACGCAAGGTGGTAACTAGAGGATCTAATTATTACACTATTGACTATAGTAAGGCAGACAGTGTCTAAAAGTGTGACATATGCTTTTATAAAGGGGTGGTCTACTTGACAACATGTTGAAATTCATTTTCATGCTCTAAAAAACCGTTAGAATAAACAAAATCCTCTGTGATTGACTAAAAGGAATGAAGTCACAAAATAAATTTTAAACTATATGAAAATAACCCATTGGTACATTTTTTAATCTTTATGTTGCAAAGCATGGGATATTTTGAAGAGAAAATAAATTGTTTCTTACCTCAGGCTGAAATTTATTCAACTATTTAAACAGTTTTTCTACCAACATGCTCCATTGCATTGGAGTTCTGAAATTGGTAGCTTGACAGCAGTTCTAAAATTAAAAAGAATCTCAAAGCAACTGTGCTGAATCTAGAAGCATATATGGAAAACACCTGGTGCAGTCTAGTGATTTGATGCTCAGTTCAAGTCCCACGAAGTGCCAATGAATGTGCATGGGTGCATTAATCTATTGGCCTGAAAGTCCCTCAATGGAGTTTATAAGGGAGGGTCTGTCTAAATAGTGGTGGCAGCCTATTCCCTAACAGGGATTCAACCCCAAAAGGCCTTAGTTGTGATGTTGGGTGCATTGAATTACAAATAGAAAATATAATAAAACCCTAATGTGGGTACGATTGACCAATAAAGCCTTCTGGGATCAATAAACTAATTATAATTGATCTGAACTATAACAGGGGTCTGTCCAGGTTTTTTATCCAGGGTCCTATTTTTGTGAATTTCATTCTTATTTTTGTGAAAAAAATAACTTTACATAATTAGCACAAAAAAGAACTGAAATCTTTTTATAAACAGTAAAAAAGTTATGTGAAAAATATTAAAAATTGAGGGGGGGGGAAGGAAATTGTTAATGCAAACTAGCATTGGCTGCAGGCAACTGTATGCGCCTGTTGCCTGTTTTTTTTTTAAATGTTGATTACTTCTTCACATTCCATATCAGATAATTTCGCAGCGGTAAAATCATGGAGGGTTGGGGTTTACGCGCTGGGTATATTTTGAAAGGATAATTTTATGAAAATAAATTTTTTGAAGAGTTTGTTTTTCTAATAATGAATTTTGTGAAGAGTCCGTTTTCCTGATATTGAATTTTGTGAAGAGTCCGTTTTTCTGACATGGAATTTTGTGAAATGTCCGAAAATGGACTCAATTTTCCCCCTAGACAGACCCCTGTATAATCCTTTTATCTTTCAAAGTAATACACAGTTGAATCAAAGAAATTTCAGGTAAAATCAATAAAAAATAATATTTGTAGTCTTGTGAGCTCTGGATTTGATTTGTTATTATTATTGGTATGATATTATGTAAATCTGAACATCCAAGACAGTATAAACAAGAGATTTAAAAAGTATTTTTATATTTATAATAATAACAACAACAATAAGCTCTCAATTATGATGATTACATGCTGGTGAAATTATATGCAGAATACATCAAAGGAAAAAAATACAGACAGTTCAATGTCTAATTTTACACGATGACAGAGTACTTTTACATTTAAATATTCTTTTCCCATTACCACCTATTTTATAAGTTACTTCTGTCAAGCTTCAGAATTTTGAAGACACATAAACTTGCCTAGTTTTGTACTTTTCAGAAATTAATTTCTTCAGTTGGATCGAAAATGATTTGACAAGTATTCAAATTATGAATGAGACAATGAAGCAACAGTTTTCTATAAATAAAGAACATACATATAAATGAAAAAAGACAACCCTTAAACACAGTTTAGAGGGTGAGGACACCCTATCACTTTTCACCCATCAAGATTCCTCTCTCCTTAAGTCTATGATAAATTAATTTCCCTCACATCTATCCTTTTATAGAAATTTGTATTTCATAAATAACTTTTGAAATTTTTGAGGTATAAAAAGGATAATAAATTACTTACCAGATAAAATATTAAATAAACTAGATGAATGCTGGGCCTTTTTATCGCATGGGCAAATCGGGACTTTGCCCAGGGCCCCCTGATGCTAGGGGGCCCCAAAACCCCCTTGGTGTATGCACCTAGTACTTTTAATAGTATGTATAGCCCATGGATAGTTCTTATTTTTATAAATGTTCGTAAGGAGGGGGCCCCCAAATAGCATCTGCCCAGGGGCCCCCAGCGTTCATAATCAGGCCCTGGATGAATGCTTAACAATTTAAAATTAATTTTGCAGAACAAATTTTTAAAAAAACACTAACTTGCTACATAAACAGGAATATATATCTGTGCATTCTTGTATTTTAAACATGAATTTGAACAATTCCAAATGATACAAATTTCACATCATTGTGTATAGATTATGAAGAAATAAACATGCGCAACAGCAACATATAGTTTTCTATAATGTAATCTAACATAAGTTTTAACATAAATTAGATAATGTATCAAATTCTGGATTTAAAGAGATGGGATCTAATGGATAAACTATTAAAGAATCATTTGAAGACGAGAGATCGTGAGCTAAAAAACTGCATGTATTCGAAGTTAAGTTTGTAGAAAAACTGGCACAGGTGCTTGTTGTCACTAATTCGCTGTCTTCAATTTTGATTCTAATACTATTGTGCACATTATCCCAGAGTTCAATGTCTGCAGCTGGACTGAAAAGTTGATCGGTAGAACTTATCTGGTTATTGGATGTGTATGGTTCTAGAAGAATATCATCAGAATCTCCAAAAAGTTGTTTTGCAGAATTATTTTGCACCAAGTCCGATTCATGCGGAGATGATATATCATCATTCAGAAGAAATGATGGAATTTGTAGAGAAGTTGGAGAATCAGAATGATGTAAAGAAAAATGAGAAAACGAGTCCAGACTCGAAACAGGGGTCTGAAAATTTAAATTGGGGAGGGAATGAGGTCGAATAAGGCTATCGGAAGATGAGGAGAAAGAAAGTGCATCTTGAGAGGTGACAGAATGCACTAAAGTCGATGTTTCGTTGTCTATAGGAATGGAGCTCAAAGGACTGGAAGGTAAATTAAAATTGCAAAAATTATTCGGCGATAAATTGAAGTTGGGATCTTCCAAGGACATAGAACTAGAAGTATCAGGATCTGGTGGCAAACATAATGAAGGAGTTTTAACATCAGAAGCAAGTGTCATTAAGGTACTTTTGGAATCTTCATCAGATATACTTTTATTCAAAAGAGTTTCTAAAGTATTAGAAGGCACATCTCTGAAATTATCACCTTCAGTGAATGGAAGTATGTATTCTTCATTAGTATTTTCACTCATACCTGAATCATTTTGTTCAATACATACAGTACTGTTGTGTGATACAGTTAATATTGGAAAATCATCACATGAAGATTCACCTTGTAATGCTTCAAGAGATTCTAAGGCAGGGGCAAGGTTTTCATTCTTATCTAAATTTGTACTTTCTGAGATGGCTGGTATTTGATTTTTCTTAAAAGTCATATGATGAGCAGAAATCATATGACGTTTTAAATGAGACATACGTTTATAATCCCTGTCACAATAGCATTTGTATGGCCTGACTTCACTATGAATTCTCAGATGTCGGAGTAGAGTACTTTTGTTTTTAAAGCCTTTCTTGCAGACACTACAGATGAAACCTCGATTTTCTGAATGGACAAATGCATGATGCTCTTTCAAACTAGCATAAGCACTAAAAGATGATCCACAAATTTCACATACGTAACGTTTGCTATTGGTGTGAAGTTCAATATGACGTTTTAAGTTGGTTTTGCACTTTGTATTATAATCACAATGAGGACATTTGACAGACTCATTTGCAGAATGTTTGATTTCGACATGCCGAAGCAGACTTTGTTTTCTATGAAATCTAGCACCGCATACTGAACACAGATAAGGTTTTTCAATT
The DNA here is from genome assembly GCA_907164885.2 of Dolomedes plantarius. Taxonomy (NCBI): domain Eukaryota; kingdom Metazoa; phylum Arthropoda; class Arachnida; order Araneae; family Dolomedidae; genus Dolomedes; species Dolomedes plantarius. The sequence continues at coordinate 10,583,594 of OU015497.1, read as the reverse complement.
TCAATAACTTTTCCTTCATCACTACTGACACGCTGTAGATGTTTGACAGTTTTCATGTGCCTTGAGAGGGATCTCTCATCATAAAAGAGTTTTTCGCAATGAGAACATTTGACAGGCTTTTCTCCAGTATGGCACCTCTGATGCATCAGCAAGTGCTTGGGGCGAATGAATAATTTCTTGCAAACTGGACATTCGTGCTTTCTCACAGGGATATGAACACCATGTTCTGATTGCTTGTGCTTTAACAGTAATTTTTTTGTTGAAAATGTTATGTTACAAGGAGAACAGAAATGCTTTTCATGACCCATCATATGTTGATCATACTGTTGTCGCCGAATAAACTTTTGGCCACATAAATGGCATTCATACTTTGAATTTTTGATATGTTCCTTTACATGATCATTATATTGATCTTCGTTATCACACATAAAACCACATTTGAGACAAAAGTGTTGACCATTAGCGTGGCTTTTAAGATGGGTGTTCAAAGATGATTTGTTAACAAAATTTTTACTACAAAATGAACAAGGATGTAATTTTTCTGGTTCTATAATATTATGCTCAAATTTGAGATGTTTACAAAGAGCTTTACGCTTAGCAAATGGTGCATTGCATCTTGTGCAGTTGTTTCTTTTGTGGCCATCCATATGCCGATCTAATTCACGCTTATGGGAGAATGTTAATGAACAAAATTTACATTCATGAATGGTACCACTGAAATTGCACTTTTCTGAGTTACACTCATGGGTACTCATAAGTTCTGATGTTTCAAATTCTGTTCTACAAAACTGACATGATAAAAATTTACTGGCATCGTCACTGCCAAAACTTAATGGCTCTGAAAATTCTACTGAGTTATCATTTAAAGTGTCTATTTTCAAATCACATTTTTCAGATTCTTTTAAAATCTTTTTAATTTTTTTCTTTTTTATTGACATGGCTGTTTTAACTTTTTTGGAAGAGGAAATGTCTTTGGTACTCTGAACAATCAGCTTAGCAGTAGGAGTACACTCAGTCTGATTTAATTTGCTTTTGACTCCCAGAAATTTTTCATTTTGAAAGGCACTTTCATTGATGTCAGATGCAAGCTGCAAATTACTTCCCTCACTAATAATCGATGAAGTATTTAATGATGGTTTATCATCATTTCCAGTTTTCAAGTTATTCATTTCTCTGGCAGCTACAAAAAGAAATGCATAATATAAGACTAAATTTATCAATAGAAGTAACATAAAGCATACTAAACTGCTAACAGAGTAATCCTAGAAAATATAAATACAACATTTTTGCATAAAGTTCACACTTTTAGTACTTCTGTGGTTTTGTAATACATAACATGTGAAAAAAGTTTTTAATTACTGAAATATTTTTATATTCTGGCATTGAATTATGTTCCTGTAAAATAATGTAAGCTCTTTAATCATAATTTGCAAGAAATATAGATTTTATAACACAATTTAAGCATATAATTTAACAAAGTCAGCATTATTTGAAATACAAATCTATTATGAATGATATTTATTCATAATTTATGGACCTTTATTTATTTTAATCTTTAGATTCTTTAGACTCAAGTTTCTGAAAGTCACTGTAAATGCTATAAATTTTCTAGTCATTACCACTTAAACTTTAGAGCCTTCAATTTTTTTTCCAAAATCTCATTGTTAAACCATTTTAAATGTCTATACTTAGAGTCATCTTTGCTGATTCTGACAGCAAAGTGTGCATGTAGACACAGCAATTATATACCAGAATGTATTTTACTCTATTTTTCAAGTTATACTACTTTAAATATTCTTTTGAAACATCCAATTTGAATGACTAACTCTGAAATTCGAGCAGTCATCTATTTTGTTCCTTGGATCAGCAGTACAGTTATGAAAGTCATGAATCACTGCATAAGTGATGCACAGAAACCATTCTTCACTTGTCTACTGGTGACAATATGCATATTTCAAGCATGGAAACAAAGTCAAATGTCTTTTCAACACTTTTTTTTTTTTACAATTTACATTGGTATAATAGTAAAAAAAAAAGAAAAAGGCTTTAAATTGTGAAACTTGTTCTAAACACATGCAAATTGTTTTCTTCAGTCTGCTTGTGTGCAGAACATATGATACAGAAATTTTATAATAAGTTTGTTTTATCTGTTCTTTATCTATCTCAGTATTCATTGTTAGATGTATTCAAAGCTCTTGCAATTCATTGCTTTATGACATTATATTGACATGACATTGTTTTATGACCCTGTATTTGTTGATACAGGGTATAGATTTTGGGCAAATTAACATAATCTACTAAATTAAAGATCAAAAGGATATTGTCTGGTTTCATGCACTTTTTTCAAATAGAACCAAAATAGCAGAAAAATACCAATACTAAAAGGACATAACCAAAAAGAGTAATAGGCGAGTGTTACAATATATTCAAAATTGTATATACTTTAACTAAATATTCATGATATATGTTACCAAAAGCATTTAAAATAGATGACTTCCAATTTTTAAGGAATCGTGCAAAAAAAAAAAAAAAAAAGTTTGAAAAAAGAAATAAAAGCAAAAGTTTTTTTTAATTGACTCTCCTCAGCATTATATTTAAAAACAAATAATTCTGACCAAAAAGTCTCTGTTAGCTGAAATCTCTGCACTTATAATTTTCTTACAAAGTCATTTTCTACTATGTTATTATTTAATAGACACTGAAACTAAAGCAAAAATTGTTTGAAATTATTGGAGAAGCTCACCAATAATTTCAAAAAAATAAATGTTAACTGACTCAATAAAGGTGAACATATTCTTCAAATCTAAGAAATTCTATCAAATTCATCATAAAAAATCAAACTCCCCTTTGACTCACAGGGTTTTTTATTTTAGATTCTTTAATTCCTCCATGATACCGTACTTTTATTTCTAAAATATCCCAGATAAATGTTGAGACAAGCAATTCTTATTTGAAAAAAAATGTCAATCTCTATAACATTTGAAAAATGTATTAATAAGAGAAGTTAAACTTAATTTTGTATGCAGTTTAAAGAGAATAAGATAATAAGGGGGTACTTCCTAATCAAAGCAGCCTTGCCCCCCCCCCCCCAAAAAAAAAAAAATGAATATGCAATGGCAGCCAGACTTTCAAAAGAATAAACATATTAGCAAAATTCAATTTATTAATAACTCCATTTCACAATTTACAATGAGCAAAATTTAGTAACAATGAATATCTCTCTATCTTGTCTCTAATTATTCTAATTAGAAGCATGTTTTCAATTAGTTTCCACCTAATATTTTCAGAGTAAAATGCTTCATATGGTTTTATATCATCTGTTAAAAAAAAACCCTAACTGAAAATGTCTAAATCTAAAATACTTTTTTTGGTACTTCCAAATTAAAGTGGACCCCGCAAAATTTTGCCAATGGAAACCATTAACCCTACTTCATTTCATGATTATCCTAACCCTACATCATTTAAGGTGTTTTTGCTACATTTAATCCAACAACCTAGATTAGTAGTACGTAAACTGTGGGTTGGGTCATAAAAAAATTGGAGGGGTCATGGAAAATTTGAAGTAAATTTACCTAAATGAAATACAAATATATTAATATTTAAATAAAGTTTTAGTCACATGAGATTTGCCAAAATCAAGTGCAGAAGGAAAGGAAGACATTTTTTACTGCTATTTTGCAAAGTCAATATAGACCCTAAGTCTATATTTCATTGAATTTTAAAATAGTTTGTCAAAATTTGCTTATTTATTTATATTTTTTTAAACATTTTCTTTATATTTTAAAATGGTTTACTACTACCAAAAATTATTACTGGATGGTGTGATTTGTTATTTAAAGAAAATTAGCCACAGTTGAAAAAGTGTGTACACCACTCACCTAAGAAGAGGTAACTATGGTAAAATTTTGGAAATAAAAATCCTGTTAATCTGGCAAAACAATGCTCGCAGGGTTCTTCCCCAACAGTTAATTTTTGGCAGGATATGCCGAAAAACTGGTGAATGCTTCCTCATTCTAGAGCCAAATGTTGAGGCAAGCATACTCATGGCAAAAACCGTGGACCACATAGAATCGTGATCGATGATTAAATCAGACTGCTGGCGAGCATTTGTTAACTTTGGCGATTAATCTGGCTGTCTCCATAACTATATCCCCAAGGCTACTTTAATAAGGGTGTACCAATAAAGGCATAACAAGTTTGAAATTTAAATTGCATGAATGTATTTAACTCATGCTAATGATCAATTATAATAAAAGGCAAAATTTATCATAGTTTTTTTAATAATAAGCAAGGCCTCTAAAAATTTAAGATTTGATTGGCAAGTGCTTTGGAGCATTTTAGTCATTTAGCATTAGCACATTTAGGTCATTTGAAACATGGCTCAGCAGCCCTAAAATTTTAGGGAACTTCACTGTGAAAGCCAATAATATAAAATGTGATACACTAAGCACCCCAAAAATTGTTAAACATGTGAGAATATACAGTATTAGTACACAAAATTTGTAACCTGCTATGTTACAAAAGTAGTTAAAATGTTTGAATGCATTTTATCAAATACAAAATGAATTGTCATACATGCCTCCTTGTTATAACTATTGCTTCATATGTAACAGACATCCAAACCCTTAATGTTTAAGTCACAGATGAATCAAATCTTTCTATATAAATTTTCTCTTAGCTCATTAACTTGTTCCATTTCTCACATTTATTGCTGCATGACTTGTTTCAACTGAAAATATAACAAAATAATTAAAATAGAAATTATTAATTCTGGAGGATTTAAATATAATTATTTATATACTTGTCCTTAACTATAAACACTGTGATTATTTTTTAAATATAACAACAAACAAAATTCAACGAAATTGAGCAATCTCTATGGAGCATTTCACATAGCAAAATTATCCAACTGAAAGAAACTCTTATGAATGGGCATATACTCTTCCAGACTACTAACCGAAAATATATACGGTTATAAAAATTAGATTATACAAAAAAAATTTTGATGCACTTCATTAAATGAAGAGTTTTCATAAACTCAGCACCATAAATTAAATTTATCTTAATTTAGAAAATTAAAATAACGGAATCAAAAGTAATAAATTAACTACGTTGCTCTATTATCATCAATACCTATTATATAAAATTTATTTTGTAAACTAAATGTGTTACCGTTTTTATACTACGATATGAAGTTTTGAAAAGTACTAGAAAAGTTAGGAATGTAAACTGTAAACAAACACAAAATTCAGTAGATGGAAACTTGCTCGATTATGTTCAGATGGCAACAGTTTTAAATAGCACACACACACCAAAAAAAAAAAAAAAAAAAAAATCCTCAGATAATCGTCAGACACTCTTGTCACTACTAATTATTATGCTTAGCATATAATTTTTGTGAATTATTGTTTCAAAGTTATTACTTTCAAAAGTTTAAAATTATTTTCGTAATCGAATTCAGTTCGTAAAGTGGTGACCTTGTGAGGCAATCAAAGTTTTGCCTGCTTTGAACATTGTCATTTTTCAGATTTGTTAAGCCTTCATTTTCAGTGAAAATCGAACTCTGAAACACTTAAAATTCAAAAATCCTTTTATTTGTATGTCCCTGTCTAAGCCAGTTGTATGCAGTATGTCAAATTTCAACTGTTGCAGATTTTATATTTTGTTTCTCGCGAAAGGGCAAAATTTCTTAACACGATTTACAAAAACCGTTCTCAAAATTAGTCAGATAAAATCTTATCTAGGTACACTAGAATTTTAGATACGATGTCTAAACATCAAAAAATATTTAAAATAATCATCCATGTAAAACCTTGAAAAGTTTACTCTGTGACTGACCCGAAAGAGGAAGACTCTCCAAGCAAAAACGTCGCTTCATGTCACGTATCATGACATCTATGCCTATCCTAAAAACTCTTCAAGTCATGAGTTCAACAATGACAACCTGAAGAACTAAATGTCCTTGTCGGCATAGGATTATGGTGAGTGTTTTTTTTTTTCTAAATTTTTTTCTTATTTACAATTTTGATAATACCAGTGGTTTCGTGTTTAATTTTAATATTTATATTTTTTGGTTAATTTTTCATTCTTTTTGCAACTGTGATAAACATAATTTAAGATTTCATGTTTTAGATTCAAGGGCAAATGGTTATGGCATCAGGGGTGTAGCTAGGCATTTAACAGCCAAGGACGCAAAATGGGCGCCCTGAAATATTACGACTTCCTTTTTTACCCCCTGTCTTGGGGACCCTTTACCTCGGTTACTTCGAGGCATTGCCCCGGTTGCCCCAGCCTAGTTACGCCCCTGTATGGCATGCATTACGTCTGTGCAGTTGCTCCCCCCCCCCCCCCCTCTAATATTGAAATATTCAAATTTTGAAAACGGCATTCGTTTGAGCGGCAAAAAATTTTTTTTAGCTCCTTTTGTAAAAGCATTTCATTTTTAGAGGGAAAAACACCCAGCCCCCCCCCCCCTCTACACCTTAAAACCTTAATCAACAAAAGGAACTGAGAGCGGGTAAACAGGGGCAGCTTCATACAGCTATTTTAAATGAAACTATGAGGGAAAATGGCACAAGATCTAGAATATTATCCTTAAGACAAAGTAATTTTCCAAATCATTTTTAGACTAAACTCTGACGATTCCGTTTGTAGAGCAGCTAAACGTTAAAAACAAATAAATAAATAAATAAATAATAATAATAATAATAATGATATCGTTCTATTGACCGCACGACTAATATTGATGCTTGTACCGAAATAGATCAATGCAACCCGATAGCTGAGTTCATATGAAAGCATTTCACTCACAATAAGAGCATCGAAAATGCCGTCAACATTCGTTTAAATATTTTCAATGAGAACCACTTAAACAGTTCGTATCATATCAGAGGGAAGAAAATGATCAAAGATCTCCCTGGGACAATATGCCAAAATTATATCAAAACAAATTCCCCTCCAATAGATCTACAAAATAAATATTTAACAAGTGCTATTTATAGATATAAATACTGTCCTGAAATGTGGAAAAACATAACATTTATGTCTTCTTTTTATTGTGCTATCCCTTGCCTTTCATCATCCTCTAATCGTGAAATAAGGAAAGAGCTTTATAATTATTACTTTTTATAGTTTAAACACTAAAATTCAAATCTTCTATTTGTTTGTAGCGTAAGAGATGCGTGATATTTTTAATAGAATGTAAAATTAATATTACAAAAGCAACCTGGAACAGGAACGTTTAGGAAACTTGTGACCACTGTTATCTTGTTTATGAACTTTGTAATGTTGGGAAATTTCCTAATAATGTTGGGAAATACGCGGGAAAGTAAAGTAAATCTGAATTCATTTTAGAGCTTTTCCCTTTTGTGATGTAGTAAATCTCAAGCGATGTTAGAATGGATTTATACGCTATACTCGGGGAATACCTAACCTGAATACAGGCAAAGCGCTAGAGCAGTATGATTCCGCCATTGCGATATAGTTCGCACTTTTTCCTATTAACAGAGTTGATAAAAGGTACATTTCAGACATAAATCATTAAAATAATGATTTAACTAATAAAGCGTAGACATATTTGAGCAACAAACATGTAGTGTTTCATGTATTTAGTAAATAATGCGCAATACAGCATGCGAGAGAGAATGTAACGTCATAGAATAATCTGACCATTCACAAGGCTTCATTTCCTTGGCGGGAGTATCTAGCGTTGAATGTGGATGTGAATTTTTGGTAGCCCCAAAGTCCGAAGAGAAAATGTCGCAGAAAGTGGCCACTCGGAGGGGAGCAGTTCTTTTTTCACGAGGGGTGGAAAGTAGGAGGAGGTTGCCACCAATCATCCCCCACTTTTCGCCAAATAACGATATTGGTATCAAGGAAGAGTCCAACAGGTGTTACTTCCTGCCGACGAGTAATGGTTTTAACCTATGAAAAGGCAGTGTTTACAAGAGACAAGTGGGGAGGAATACACATCTGCAGTTAACAATTGAAAGAAAATTTTCAACACTATACCTATTGGAATATTAACTGCCGTGATTTGCTGTACAATCTGAAATGTTTAAACGCTGATTTCTTATGTCTATTTTCCAAGTTATAAACTTGCAACTAAGCAAAAAATCTTTCCCGTTTTCATTTAATTTTTAAACTGGGCAAAAATATGGCTAACAAAAACCAAGTTATGAGAAGATATTTCACAAAGGATGAAATTAGAGTTTGACGAAATATTCCCATTGTTAAATTGTGAAAAATGGGAAATTTTATAAAGTGTTGAAAAAATCAAATGCATGCGATTTTTCATTAGAAGAGGTCATTAGTGTAGTCATCATAACACTTTAAAGGACAGGACTGGCTTTAAGCCGATTTGACCTATTAGATTAGGAAATTTTTTTTAAAATGTCTAAAAGAAAATTGCGTAAACAGATATAAAAATTATTCAGAATAGCGACTAAACGAAGTGTGTAAAACGTGCATGTGTATATCTCAATATGCTGGTTGAAGAAATGGAAGCATTCTTCCATCTTAATATTTCTGAAACCCATAAAAATTCTAAAATTCCTCACTACGAATGATAGAGCTGCTGGCTTTCAGAAAAAACTGACAATTTCAAAAACCCAAATACCCAGAAATCTTCATCTATAATAATAAATTTTTGTATGATCCCGTATTTATAAAAGTAAATAGGACACCAAATTTTATTGAGGATTTCTGAAACTCCTTCACATTACTTCGGGAAATAGTAAGTAGAACGATGCGTGGTTAAAAGTTTCAAAATACATTGATTACATGAAAATAGAAATCAAAACATGTGATTGTTTTCTAGCTGGTGTCCGAATCGGTAGCACTATATCTTTCGGTTCATCAGTTGCCGGGTTCGATTTACACTGTGACAAATTCTATCCAATGCCCCCCCCCCCCTCTCTCCTTTTCACATATTTCGGGGAAAGGAATTTATAAGAATGCATGGTTTCTATGAGAGTCACATACTGTTTGAAATCATAAAATGATCAGGAAACAATTTTATAGGAATTAAGACAATTCGAAAATTTATGTTGGTGTACTTTAGAAAATTAGTTCAAATGGTGATGTGCAGTGGCGCCGGAAAGGGGGGGGGCAAGGGAGGGCACTTGCCCCCACCTAGAAAATTGAATTTTTTGTTTCTACCTAGCTAGCGCTCGTAAAATATTAGAATTTTCATTTAAAATCATAAAGCCTAACAAAACTAAATACTAAATTGCAACCTCACACTCGTTAACGCAAGCGCGATAAATGTCATTCCATATACGCAGGAGCGATTAATCGCCAATTTCAGGTACGCAAGTGCGTTTAAACACCAATGCCAGACGTTTGCTTTTACGATTCAAAAGCAACCCTACACAATGTTTTTGCATAGCGAAAGGGAATCTTGAATCCGATGCATTTGAAACGCGTACACGTTGACGTGTGATAGGGCATAATATAACTTAAAATAACATAAAAGTTTATTTTTTATAACCGTATATATGTATTTTTAATAATAAAGGTATAAAAGTTTTAATCTATTTTACTTTGCCCCCCTCTATATTTGACTCTTCCGGCGCCACTGGTGATGTGAAAACAAAACTGTCTCCCACTTTGCTGGAAAGCAACCGATGGAAAATCAATCCTCCGTAGGCGATAAAAGGCCAAATATGGCAATTCGCATTTTGTAGCGGCGGGAAGATACTTACGTTGCAGGTGTAAATTGGCCGTTGTAGCATAAATAGTAGTGTCAACTAAGCTTTGCCCCCGAGTATATAAGTGCAGTCTAAAAGTTTGACAAAATGAAACATCATAGTGGGCTCGTACAGAGTTTAAAAGATTCATTTCATTTTTGCATTGAACACCTTTACACTTTTTTCGTTAACTCTCTAGTCCTTATATCGAAAAATACATTTAACCCTTTAAGCGTTTTACCCGGATTTTTCCGTAGTTCAGATTCCGCTCTTAAATGGTCAACCCCCTGATTTTTCTAAAGCGGTTTTTCTCTGCGTAAAGCGTTCAGACTCTTTTTCACTACATTTAACCCTATAAGCGTTTTGTCCGGATTTTTCCGTAGTTCAGATTCCGCTCTTAAACGGTCAAGCCTGGATATTTTTGAAGCTGTTTTTTTTCTCTGCGTGAAGCGTTAATTTGGACCACCCCTGGGTGGTCCAAATTTGAAAAAAAAAATCCCCAAATATGTAGTCTTCTTTAATGACTGATATCAAAAATAAAGCTGAACTGATTAAGCTGAACTGATGCCCAATGGCGTAGTGGTTAAAAGCATCAAACAGCCACGCCACAGGTCCAAGGTTCGATCCTGCGGCTGGACTATCCTTTTCATCCCTTGAGTGAGTCGATAAAATGAGTATCGAGCATGCTTTGAACTCTTCGTCCACCTGACTGAGACATATGTTGTATACGGTCAAGAAAGCGGAGATGGGCTGCCGGCCTTGGTTCACAGTGGACTGTTTCGCCATGAGTTTATTATTTTTTTTATAGTTAGATAATGCTGAAAATTGGGATATCATTCAGTGCTCTAAAATATGCAGAACTACCACCAAAGCAAAGGAGGAAAATCAACAGGAGAAGAGGAAAGAGAGAAGCTATGGTGCCCAACGAAGCTTAGCTGAAGATCGAACAATCTTTAGTGTCCAGTAAAACTTAAGCTGCAGCAAGCGATGCCGCTTAGATACATGGTCGATCTCAGATCCAAAGTTAATCTGGATTGGGCAATCCAAGATGCAGAGTGATGAAAATCCACAGGGTTTATGCCTGCAGACTAAAAATCTTTTTTGGAAAAAAATAGACGTTACTGACGAAATTTTCGGAGCTATCACACAAAGGGAAAATTACAATTTTAAATATTCAAACCTAACTTTTCTTGTTTTGAATGGATTTGCTTGAAATTTGAATATGTGATTAGTACCATAGATATGTAAAAGTGGTTAAAATTTAAAGTTGAAATAGTGATAATTTATGAATTAGGATTTATTAATTATATCAAAAATTGGCCTAATTGAAAGTGTTCCATGCGCATTTCTTTTGCATATAATAGGGTAATTTTTATTTACAGGATACCTTATAGAACTAACAATGAAACTTATTGCTTATTTTAAGCATTCGTTGAAAATATAAAGAGAAAAAAATAATAATAGTGAAAACACCCTTTTGATTACGCAAAATACCTATAAATCATCTTTTCGAGTACAAAATTTAGAAATTCTGAGCTACGAAGCATAATTTTTTTCAATAAGATTTATTTGATATACAGTTAAGTCTATAAAACTTAAATTTCAAAGCAATACGATAATTAGAAATGCGCCTGGAGCAGTTTGAATATTCGTATGACATGAAAATGTTTATTTTGAGAAAAACACATTTAAAGTTATTGCTATTAGTAACCACATAATATCTAAATTAAATACATATGCCTATAACTAGGAAAGTAATCACAGAAATTAAAAATTCTTTTTGCAACACATTCCTACTCGTCCGTAGTTTCACAATTCAATAAAATTTAAAAAAATCGAATTTTTGGACAAATTTCACAATTTTGAAAGTCCAGTGTCCCCTTAAACTCGACTGTGTACCAAAGGGAAATTCTCTGAGAATAATTTCTCACAATTTCTTAATACAGTTAATTGTTCTTTCACAATGCAAATTATACTATATAAGTTTCGTAAGTAATGACAACTAAGAAGAAATACTTCTCTGCTAAGAACTTTTAGATGAATAAAATTGTTTCATAATATGTTTGCTATACAAATGAATTTTAATATCAATGAAATCATGCTATCAGTTTTAATTCGTTTTAAATAATGTCAAAAAATTAGATATATGAATAAAATTTTCTAAAGGGCAGGGAAAAAAATTATTAGTAAAAACGACTACGAGTAAATGAAAGATTTACGAGCCAAGCATACATAACGATTAATTTAAGTATTAAAATAAGTACCTGGGAGAGGTTGGGCCAGGCATGTCAGGCTGCAATAAGAAAAATTTACATTCATTAAACTAAATTAAAATATAATGTAAATGGCTTTTATAATGTAAAGCTTTATTTTTGATATCATTCATTAAAGAAGACTACATATTTGGAGATTTTCTTTTCAAATTTGCAAAACAATACTTTATTATAATACAATCACGTGAAGAGAGGAAGCTGAAAAACACAAGCAATGTATATATGTATATATATATATAGAGCTATTACTGGTTTTCTCTTTCATCTTATTCTTATTTATATATATATATACTAGCTGAAAACCCGCACTTCGCTACGGAGTACATTCAAAGTAAAAACATCGGTCAATGTATGCAATTAATGCCAATATATCTAATATATAAAAATGAATGTTTGTATCTCTGTAATTGTATAGAAATCCACAGTTTAGGAGCAACGATCGTGAAATTTTACATACAGGCGTCTTTAAAAACAGCCGAGGGTCTGAAGAACTTCAAAAATCGAAATTAATTACCGTTGATTTTTAATTAATAAAAAACCAACAATTTGTAAGCTGTTACACTTTGTGGAATCACCGCTCTGAATATGGCGTCCATGTTAGGGTTAGCTGGCAAACAGCGAGCGAAAAGATAAAAATAAATAAAATCAAAAAGTCTCAAGTTATATATTAAACCAGAATAATAAATGAAAATAATAATCTTTCAAGTCAGATTTTATACTCTAAAATAAATCGGATCCAACGGCATATTGACACTCTCACACGCGATGGAAAATTCGAATCAACCACGCTAAGTGTCACGATCTTTTTTAATCGCTACTGCAATCCTCCTAGCTTATGTCTTTGTGTCTATTGAAGAGTTAAAGACTAAGCTTCTATCCTGCTAACTTATTTATCACTTAAAACTCCTCTTACTCCATAAATGTATGTATATTCACCAACCCATAGCAACTTTCCAAAAAACTCATTGCGTATATTTTTTACTTTACTCAACAATGTTGTGCATAATCGTGGCGTAGTAGTTAAATCGGTTCATTTGGTACCCCGTAACTCTCGGGTTCGAGTATGGGATCGTGCAAATTTTGCTAAACCTGTATTTTCAGCTTTTTTATGAAGGCTTTTTTATTTCAGCTTTTATTTTATTATTTTTTTAATTATTATCTTTATTTTATTTTATTATTTTTTAAATTATTATTTTTATTTTATTTTATTATTTAAAAAAATTTTTTTTTCAGCTTTTTTATGATGAAAGACCGAATATAGCTGAAATCTGAGGAGTTTATTATACGTTTATATATTTTTATTTGGTTTTCATATTATTAATGTGTATAACATTTCGTATGCTTTTTTTTTCTATGTTATTTATACTGTGTTTAGTTTTTTAATGGATTTTGGTAGGTTTATTATAAATTTATATATTTTATGTTTTACTTTCCAGAATTCTTTGCTCCAATGATAAAGGCTAAATCTTTTCTATGTTATTTATACTGTGTTTAGTTTTAAAATTGATTTTGGGTAACAAACATTCATCAATAATTTATTTCTGGGCATTTTATTGCTAGCAATTAGGATAACCAAGAATTTTTGAAGGATGCGATTCTCGATTCACAAATGAGCAATAGATGGCGCCACTATTTTAAACTTTTAGTATTCCATAAACTAACGCCTTCTAAACGTTCGTTTAGGAGGTGTTCCTAAACGAACGGTACATTCAAATTAAATACAATGTCAGTGTATGCAATTAATGCCTATATATATATATATATATATATATATATATATATATATATATATATGTATATATATATATATAGATATATATATAATAAATACGACGATCAATGTATACGATTGATGTAAAAAAAACAAAAAATATATTAATAAAAAAAATCGTAAGGGATATTTTTATAGACAAAATAATGTAGAAGAAAATATTCAAATTAAATCTCATAGGACATACTAAAGAATATAGTACAGTTAATGTAGTACAGTTTGAGGAACATATCTTTTACATTATTTTAATATTTTTTTTGAATAATGTCCAATCGTCTGCCGCATTATCAAGAAAAAAGTCTCCGAACTATTATCTTTTATTGACAATCCAGAGAAACGCAAAATATTTTTCGATAACTTTTTTTACATCGTACAGTCTGCTGACAGATTTATCTAACAAAGGCTTTAAGGCAATCGGCACAGTGCGAGATTCCAGAAGGGGACAATGTTCTCTTAAAACAGCAAAAGAAATATCGAAATTTCAACGTGGAGAGTTTGATTACCGATGCGATGGAGAAGTTTATATGTGCCATTGGAACGATAGTTTTGTTGTAACTATTACATCAAATTTTATCACTCACGAACCATTAGGAAGAGCAAAAAGATATGTCCGAGCTAAAATAAAAGTTGATTTTCCTTAACCTTACATTATAAAATTATATAATAAAGGAATGAGTGGAGTACACCTGTTGGACCGACTTCCTGGAAGTTATCGACCAAAGGTACGCAGCAAAATATGGTACTTTATTCCTTGATCATAGTGTGGCATGTAAAAGGTTAAATTCTAAAAATTAATCTTTAAAAATTCACCAAAAATTATAAAATGGAGGTAAAGATTCGAAAAAGATTTCATATTAAAGGAATTTTTATGATCTTTTTCGTGATATAAATTTTATAACCCTCAAATTATTATTATTTTAAATGCAAACTTTAAAAAAGTTACTAAAACAACTCAAAAATTTAATTTTAAAAAAATCTAAGAATTTTTCAAAAATCTTTCTTAGTGCACTCCTACACTATAAGAAGAATCGCCATGCAAAATTTCAGCCCTTTTATTTCCCGCGGTTTGGTCTGTACGTTGTATGTCTGTCAGTCAATTAGTCAGTCAGTCAGTTAGTTACGGAACTGTTATATATATATATATATATATATATATATATATATTATTATTACTATCTTTATATCGTAACGTTAACTTCATGCGCACGCATTATTTTCCTATGCTTTTTTATTATTATCTTTATAATAGCGTAATTTTCATATGATTTTAAACAACAATAATTTTTAACTGGCATTCAATTCGCTGTTAAAACTTTATATTTACACCCTATTTAAAAGAAGTAGGGTGTAAATTTTTCAAAGAGGCTGTTTCAACACCCAACTTCAAAGAAGTAGGGTGTAAATTGTAGGGTAGAAAGTTGGTAAAATCAAAGCGCAATGTATTTAATTTCTCGATTAAAAGTAGTTTTTTTTTCTAAAAATTAATTTATTTCGCTTGAAAAGCTAAATATTTTATGCACGCGGTTTATATTATTATTACTATTTTTATATCATAAAGTTAACTTCATACGCGAGCATTATTTTCATATGCTTTTTTTATTATTATCTTTAATAACAACTATCGTTTTTATTCATATTATGTTGGTTTTTATTAATTAAAAATTAAGGGTAATTAATTTCGATTCCGGAAGTTCTTATTATTTTATTTTCATATGCTTTTTCATTTACGAATTATTCAAATGTTGGTTAAAAAACTTATGTAATTTATACATTTGAGTGAGTTTAATTATTGTAATTAATAAATTTATATTTCTAGAGAGGATGTTTCAGGTTTTAGTGGTACTATCATGAAAGGCTGAATCTACCAAAATTCTGAGGAGTTTATTATGGAGAGAAAAGGAATTTAATATGTAGAGGATGTTTATAGGAGTTTAATGTGGAGAGGAGTTGAATGGTTTGCAGCCCTCAATCAAACACTTCATTTTTTAAGAGGCAACGCTAGAGTCATATCATGGTTCTATTGGAAATTTCAGCTAAACCTGTAATTTCAGCTTCTTTTTTTGCCCAAATGATAAAAGGCTAAATCTAGCTGAATTCTGAGGAGTTTATTATAATTTTATATATTTTTTTATTGGGTTTTCATTTTATTCATGTGTATAAGATTTCACATGTTTTTTTCTATGTTATTTATAACGTGTTTAGTTTTAAATTAATTTTGGTTAGCAAACATTAGACAATTTGACATTTTTACTTTTCAGATTTTAGTGCTTCAATGATGAAAGGCTGAAATTCCTGAATTCTGAGATGTGTATAACATTTCACATATACTCTTTCTATGTTATTTATACTGTGTTGATTTTGGTTAACAAATATTGTTAAAATCCCGGGCAATGCCGGGTACTTCAGCTAGTATATAATAAATACGACGATCAATGTATATAATTGATGTAAAATATATATATATTTATAAAAAAATTGTAAGGGATATTTTTATAGACAAAATAATGTAGAAGAAGATATTCAAATTAAATCTAATATAAAGAATACTAAAGAATATAGTACAGTTAATATAGTACAGTTTCTAGAACATTTCTTTTACTGTATTTTAATATTTTTTTGGATAATGTCGAATCGTCTGCCGCATTAGCAAGAAAAAAAATTATTTTTTGTCTATTTAGTTTTTATGCACGTGACGATAAATTTATTTAAAGTACCAGAAAAGGAAGTCACGTGATCAGCATTTAATAAATTAAATTCTAAAAATTAATCTTTAAAAATTCACCAAAAATCAGGAACTGGAGGTAAAGATTCGAAAAAAATTTCATTTTAAAGGAATTTTTATGATCTGTCTTGTGATATAAATTTTATAACCCTCAAATTATTATTTTAAATGCAAACGTAAAAAAAGTTTAAAAAACAGCTTAAAAATTTAATTTAAAAAAATCTAAGAAGAATTTTTGAAAAATCTTTCTTAGTGCACCCCTACACTATAAGAAGAATCGCCATGCAAAATTTCAGCCCTTTAGGTCCAGCGGTTTGGTCTGTGCGTTGTATGTCAGTCAGTCAGTGAATGAATGAATGAATGAATGAATGAGTCAGTTACGGAACTGTTTTATATATATATATATATAATATTATATTTATGCTTGTAGAATACTTACAAAAACTTATACAATAAATAAAAACAATATACACACAATAAATTATGATTTATGATTAATTTATTCAGTTAATATTTGCAGATAAATTTTAAACCTAAATCTGATCTGTTATTAACTTCATTTACCTGTCTATTCAATAAATTCTTAAAGATGCAATTATAATCCACACTAGTAATTTAAAAATATGACCTATGCTACCTAAATAAGATAAATATATAAAAGTGATCACATCATTTTATATTAATTAATAACCTTGCAGATACAGTCGATAGAAATCAGCTGAAGCTAAATAATAAAGGGATACATTTAATGCCAGTTCTCTTAAGTTTTTCTGTACTAAGATTTCTTTTACTATGTTTTGAAAGACAATTTTAGATTTTCTTTTGTATATATATCTTATTTTATCAAAAAGCAATGTATCTGCACATTCCGAAGGACATAAAAATTACCAATTTTTGGTGCAATCTACATTAAGGGCCTGTTCACATAGGAGTCCGTTGTGTTGCGTTAAGGAAAAGATGACGTTGAGACCAAAATAAACCAATCATAGGCGTTAAAAATTTCATTGCTAGTCGTTTGGAGGCATATGATTGGTTTATTTTCATCTTAACGTCATTTTTTCCTTAACGCAACGCAACGGACTCCTGTGTGAACAGGCCCTAAGGGGTCAGGTACCTTTTAAAGACCAAGATATTCGACAAGCATATTCTATTTTCAATCACCAGTAGTTTCTAAAATAATTTATTAAGAAATATTCAAATTTTACTGTGAGTTAAACACTCTTTCTTCTCTATAAATATTGCACTCAATTTTTTCTAGCTTGAAGAGAAATTTTTAAATTTTTTAAAATTTTAACCATTGTTTTTTCATTGTTATGTGATTGCGCGCATGACATCACCAGAACAATTGGCTAGAATACCATGAAATTTTATACACGTTCAATATAAACATGTATAGTTAAAATGACGAGCAATTATGTCATTCCTACCATAAAAATTTGAATTACAATAAAATTTCTAAAAAAAATTTCTGAAATTAAAAAAAAAAATTATAAACTTTTTTTTTTCTCTACGAAGAACTAAGAATTTTGATTTCAACGTTCGTCATTTTAAAGATATATTATGCAACTCAATTTTAAAATTTAAAAAATATGTATATTCATTAATATACGGACGCAAGTCTGCGCGCATTGACATAAAATTGAAAAAAAAACAATGGTTCGAATTTTTAAAAAATTAAAAATTGATCCCCAAGCTAGAAAAAAATTAAGAGCCATATTTATAAAGAAGAAAGTGTGTTTAACTCGCAGTAAAATTTGCATATTTCTTACTAAATTATTTTAGAATCTATTGGTGATGGAAAATAGAATAGGTTTGTCGAGTGTCATAGTCTTTAAAAGGTACCTGACCCGTAAAAAAAAAATATGTTGAATGTAACCCCCATGTTTAAAACACCGAATGATGTATTTACTGCATTCACTTTAGCTCCTCTTAAAAATACAAAAATCAATTCGATTGCAAAAAGTCTAACAAAAATTTCTATGTTTACATTTGAATTTCGTCCACTGAAGGGCTAGGGAGGAGCACTGAAAATGACGCGATACGCACCATTTGGTAAAACAAATAACTCGAAGGTTTTAGGTGAAATAATGTACTGTTTTAATTAGGACCTTAGTAAAAGGTAACGATCTTTCAGTTTTTCCTTTTGAGCCATGTTAAAAACATTGGGACAAATTGGGTCCAAAACATTTGGGGTATTTATCTGGTTTAAACTGCTCGTATATTCATTTTAACCATAGGTTTCTTGTGTTAAGATTATCAAATTACAGCAATTGGGCTAAAACAAAAAGCTTTCATACAAATAGATTTCTAAAAACATTAAGAGCAAGCAATGTAACCGTTTATTACACAAGCATGCTACAGTCGGGAGTCAGAGATTACAAGTTAGACAACATAAGGCCAGTGGCGTAGCGAGCATAACTGGCGCCCGGGGCACGATACCTTTGTGGCGCCCCCCCCCTGAAAAACATATAGTAATATAATATATAGACCCTATATTGGCGCCCTCGATAAACATATAATAACATAATATATAGACCTTATATTGGCACTCCCCCCCGAAAAGCATATAGTAACATAATATATAGACCTTATGTTGGTGCCCTCCCCTAAAAACATATAGTAATATAATATATAGACCTTATATTGGCGCCCCCCACAAAATAATATAGTAATATAATATATATACCTTATATTGGCGCCCTCCCCGAAAAACATATAGTAATATAATATATAGACCTTATATTGGGGCCCTCCCCTGAAAAACATATAGTAATATAATATATAGACCTTATATTAGCTTCCACCTCGAAAACATATAGTAATATAATATATGGATCTTACATTGGCGCCCCTCTGCGAGTGGCGCCCGGGGCATGATAGACCCCCTTGCCCCCCCCCCCCCTTTGCTACGCCACTGCATAAGGCTTGAGTTGTAGTTTGTCTGTTACACAAGTTGTGTTGTAACTTACTATAACATCTTGGGGTCAAACTTTGGTACTAGATAGAGCGAACGGAAAGGAACAACCCTGGATTAATATTCTGAATGATCCTCCGGCGATCTTTCATTTTTACTGCTGCCATCTTGTGCCAAACAATTGAAATGGAAGCGATTTTCTTTTTTCGCGTTATCAGTTCACACTCGTTTAAAATCTTCCCTAGCACGAAGGACTGGAAACAAACCGATTTAACGACTCTCATCCTTGTCAGAAGAAAGTTGGGTTGACTGAAAACCCTTCTTAAGGTTTCTTTTAAAACCCTAGTTCTCTGCATACATTAAAAAAAAATTAAATTATAATAAATAACTGTGAATGCAACACATATAATGCGGTATTAACACACATTCATATGTAATTTAAAAATTAGTACGCTAAAGCAAAGCGCGAGTGATAAAATTAAAAAAATAATAATATATATTCTACTAGGCCTTGAGTTTTCAAATGCTTAAAAATTACATTCATTTAATGATGTATCGAGATCTCTGTATGAAAAGCAGTTAAAGATCTCAAGCAACCATCAGCCGGCAACCAAGAAGTGCATTTTTTTGCTGCCGCATGAGCTAGTGCAAGCGTAAGATAATGACACTAATATCTCTTTAAGAGGATCAATTTCCGGAGATAAAGGCCGCTCCAAGAGAGGTTCTCTCTCTCTCCCCACCCCACCCCTTTTTTTTTAGAGAACGGGAGGGAAACACAGAAGAAAAAGTTTAAAGAGAAAACTTGAACTTAGTAAAATTGAATGAAGGTATTATGCAGGGTAATTAGATGATTAAATAGTATAAAATCTCTCATTTCTGGAATTCATATCGTGATTTCGTGCTGTAAAGTATTTCGTAATCCGGGCGTTTGTAGATTTTCGAGATATTTTGGCACGAAATTTCAGTTCGGTGATATAAAAACAAAATTCAAACGCGAAATGATTTCATTCTATCAATTTTTCAACTTTTGAACAATAACGTTTGATACAAATACAGTAACCACCGCTTATAGTGATCAGTGGTTATAAGAATCAACCGTTTATAAGAATCAGTATCGCGAAAACAAAAACAAATGTATTATTTCCATGTTAAAATTTTCGCTTTAAAGAATCAGTCCACTGGTTTTAAGAATCAGTTTACACTCATCGCTTTCCTTTCATTTTTCCAAAAAAGTCACTTAAACCCTCAAAAGGCACGAAGAATTTTTTTTTTTTTTTTTTTTTTAAAGAAAGATTGATAAGATGGGATGGAATATAGTCCTAAAATTCCTCCCTTTCTTTGTTAGACATAACATAATAGTTTCCCCTTAAACGCTTTAGCACAACACTGTCCTATTATCTTGACCCGGGGGCATATTTACCCGTCCGGGTCCGATTTCACTTTTCTCCACTGATAAACAAAAAGAGGGACTCTTTTTCCCCACCTTCCACATCATGGTTGCGGCTTCCTGGACCCTGAAACACATAAATCTTCGGCGAAGTGTCCACTATCACTTAGGCAAACGTGACATTAGTAGATTCAGCACGTTATCAAACCGTGAAACGTAAGCTAGAATGTGAATCTTCGTCTGAGACTATTAGTATTTAAAGAGGTATTAACAACCTCCTGAAAACTTCATTACGTCAAACTACCATAGAAAACTTTTCTTACTCCCTTCCTGTAGTTGAAATGTTAAAACTGTTAAGCAAGTATGTTGTAAGAAATATTGGATTTTTTTTCTTCTCTTACTATAATCATGTGTATCTACTTATAGGTCTAGAAATTAAGTTGTATTTTTAAAATTATGAAAAATAATTTTAATAAAAGATAATTAAAGTAAATTAAACAGTATTTTATGGTAAATTATCTAATATATGTATATATAGGTGTGTGTGTGCCTGTCCAAAAACCTAAATTTCGGCTATAAGAATCAACCGCTTATAAGAATCAAAAACAGCAATAACAAACGTGATTCTTATAAGCGGAAATCACAGCGGTATGCTAAATTACTTCTAGGTTGGTTTTTAAAAAACTTAGTTCTAAGTATAGAGTTCTTTTTTATACGATAAATAACAGTTGATGTTAATTATACACTATCTACCAATAAGTATTTGGACACTCAATGCAAATGACGATATCTGCGTTCCCGATATACGTCACGCCCTCCACCGTTAAATATCGTCCAGGAAACAACATTGGCATTAGTCGCATGCAAGATGCCACGAAGGGCAGAGTTATCTGATTTCGAGAAAGGTGTAATCGTCGGGTATCACAGAAATGGCCGATACTTAAGGGACATATCTAGCTAGCTGAATTACCCAAAATCGACAGTGGCCTATGTGATTCAGAAGTGGAAGGTGAGCGGTGATTGTCGAAATGTGCACCCGAGTCGGCAGACCCACGAAACTTTGAGATAGAGACCGACGGGTGCTGCCCAGAGAAATTCGGAAGAACCGCACCCAACCGATGGCCCACATACTTTAGGAGTTTCAGCAGACATTCCGGGAGTGTTGTTTCGATGAATACCATCTGTAAGGAAGCACATCTGCTTGGTTATCATTGTCGTTCTGCCTCCCATAAGCCTTTGATCACAAAGTCCAACCGTGCAGCTCGGTTAATGTGGTGTAAAGCACGTCGAAAGTGGACCGGGAAATTTTAATAAAATCCCATTGTAGGAAAATTATTTTCAAAGAGAAAATACTAGCTTTTCCATGTTGAATAGCAACATTCAATCTTCCGAAGCATTCTATCCATGAAGAGCACATCTGTTCAGAAGGGGAAAAAAAATAAAGTACACAAATAAATAAATGTGTCGCATCCTTTTCGTCTCGGAAACAGTTCGTTAGTTCCGTGTCCATTAGCCTCGTGCCGAATTTTAACAGATTAATTTTTATTTAAAAAATTAAAATAAAATAAAATCAATTCCCAAACTGACTGAAATTTTCGTAAAATTTGGTCGGAAATGTCACGCCTGGAAATTCTTCCGAAACCTTTTCTTTAATAAAATAAAATGGTGTCACACTGCGCGAGGAATTCCGGACCTTTTTGCTAGCTTTATTGAAATGTCATACAAGTTATTATTAACTGAGCAATTTTCTTTGGTCAATCAAATTTTAAAGTTTCTTTCACCACGAAATAAACATTATTGACATTTATATTGGAAAAAAGTGTAATAAAAATCTGTAAATTTTTTTAAATCTCTACATGCATATATCTCTGCCGTGTATTTCCGACTTGAATCACACGATGCCCGTTTCAACAGAGC
Organism: Dolomedes plantarius; assembly: GCA_907164885.2. Taxonomy (NCBI): domain Eukaryota; kingdom Metazoa; phylum Arthropoda; class Arachnida; order Araneae; family Dolomedidae; genus Dolomedes; species Dolomedes plantarius. The sequence continues at coordinate 10,560,921 of OU015497.1, read as the reverse complement.
ATTGTTCGATAGTTTTGGGATGTTTCATCGCTTGCGTGACATGAGAAAATCGGAAAAGAAATATTGATTAACTCTTATAATTACGTTTTCTGGCAATATCGCTTACTGACATCGGACAATAACCAATGACTTACGACTAATTAAATAGGAATTAGGATTTAAAAATGCTCAAGAAACACAGGAAGAAATTCAGATAGTTATAGGTTTTTGGGAAAGGTTCAATTTTTCGCGAAATACAGTGGTACCTCGACTTACGAGTGTCTCGACATACGAGTTTTTCGAGATACGAGCATTGTCTCGGTAGAATTTTTGCTTCGAGTTACGAGCTAAAATTCGGGTTACGAGCAAGCTTCAGATATCCCACCGCTAGTTTGAGCAGCGAATGCAATACTACGTGCTCATCAAATGAGAACACAAGAAGCATATAATATTTACAACCTTTATGTACAATTATTATACAATTGTATAATATTATTCTGAGACTACTATCCAGTCTTAAACCGAGAGATTGGATTCTGAGAAAAGGTTTTTCAGATTCTCAGAAAGAAGAATCTGGACATTACAGTCACAGTGAACGATGCAACAATCGCCCAGCTTCCGTGTCTCATTCACTTTCAGAGAGTAGCTGGTAATAAAAGCGAAAGTCAGGAAAGCTGGGCGAAAAGATCAAAAATCAACGAATAAGATTTAATTTTTCAGTTCAACCTTTCTCCTCCTCTTCCACCAGCATCTTCAAGTCTGATCTCCAAGGTAAATGTTGTACACTACACTTAATAAAACAAATTTATTGCAGTACATTCTATTGTATTGCGTATTTACACAATATTCGCCGTTTATAAGCACGTTTTTCTTATTTAAAAACATGCAACAAAAAAAAATGTGGTGTTTTGGGGGAGCCCGGAACGAATTAATGGCATTTCCATTCATTTCAATGGCGAAAATTGATTCGAGATACGAGTATTTCGAGTTACGAGCTAAGTCATGGAACGAATTAAACTCGTAAGTCGAGGTACCACTATATTCCCAATTCATTTCTCCGGACCCAGAAGGGCACAAACCATGCGAAGAAATTCAAGAAATATGTTACAACCAAGAATTCAAGCGTCAGGCGTTATTTCATTCAAGAGTACCAACTGAATACCGGCTTCGCGCGAAAACCGCGAAGCAGCTAGGTGGCACTACCAGTACGCCAAAAACAAATATATATAATTTCAATTTGCATCACCATGCACTGCGAAATTCATATCTATACTAATATATAAAGAGAGAGCGGATTTTGTATGTGGAGGGTAATCTCCAGAACCACTGCACCTATTTGAAAAATTTCTTTCACTATTTGAAAGATAAATTATTCCAGATGGACATAGGCTATATATTATGTATATCTGATCAGTAGAAAGAAAGTTAAGGGCCTAAATGTTGAGCTGATGTTTCACCTTTACAACTTTTCCTTTGTCAACCATAGTCAAGTAACCATGGCAACACATCAAACGATATTTTCATTTATTATCAGTAAAACATTTAACATTTGAATTTTCTTTGTCAACAATAGTTATGTAACCATAGCAACACATCAAATTACATTTTCATTTATTATCAGTAAAACATTTAATATTTTAAAGATTCAAGTGGAGGAGGTATTGATAAATACAAAAAAAAATTTTGAAATTGGCAACGTGTAAGGGTTTATTGAAGAAAATTACATTTGGGACCACGCTTTTTATTGGACATTTAAGGTAAAAAAAGATTTACAATTTATTGTCTATCAACTGGAAATTTATTGTTATAATATTACAGAACTTTTATTTAACTTATAAACTTTATGTTTTTGAATTTATGTACAATTTTATGCACAATTTACGTAAATCGAACTTGAATTATTGAACTTTATTCAAAAATCAGTGTGTTTCATTGAAATTGAAATTTATTCATTATTTCGAATAGGTCTATGTTTGTTCCTTTATAAGGGAAAAGTATTGCTTCAATTGAGCTGAAATTTTGTATAGATATAGTTGATAGTTCAGATTAAAACATAGGCGTATTATTTTTTGAAAATCGGGCAACGCCGGGTACTTCAGCTTGTATATATATATATATTAAAAGCATACAGATTTAACATTCATGACTTCATTGTACAAAAAAAAAAAAAAAAAAAAATTTTAAATTTAGGTAGTCTCTTCTAACTGAACTACCGCGGGTTATTAACGTAGGATTACTTATCGTTGCTTACCACTTTTGTATGTGTATATGTATTGTACCAAATCCGTGGTACGGAAAGATAATTTAAAAAGTGAATTTCAAGAGCAGAAATAAATATGCCAGTTACCGCATATGAAAAATAGAGATTTTATAAACAGTTCTTTTACAATGGCAGCAGTAGACAAAATAATACTACAAATCTTCGCTGGAAGTCGACAAACTCCAGCACCGAAGTATTTCTCTTAACAACAAGGAATTCAAAGATTTCATTAGTTCAATATAACACTTAATGATGAAATAGCATACGACCTTATCTATATACATAAAACAGTTCCGTAACTGACTCATTCACTGACTGACATACAACGCACAGACCAAACCGCTGGACCTAAAGGGCTGATATTTTGCATGGCGATTCTTCTTATGGTGTAGGGGTGCACTAAGAAAGATTTTTGAAAAATTCTTCTTAGATTTTTTAAAATTAAATTTTTAAGCTGTTTTTAACTTTTTTCAAGTTTGCATTTAAAATAATAATTTGAGGGTTATACAATTTATATCACAAGAAATATCATAAAAATTCCTTTAAAATGAAATCTTTTTCGAATCTTTACCTCCATTTCCTGATTTTTGGTGAATTTTTAAAGATTAATTTTTAGAATTTAATATATTAAATGCTGATCACGTGATTTCTTTTTCTGGTACTTTAAATAAATTTATCGTCACGTGCATAACAACTAAATAGACAAAAAAAAATTTTTTTTCTTGCTAATGCGGCAGACGATTGGACATTATTTTGTCTATAAAAATATCCCTTACGATTTTTTTATAAATATATATATTTTTTTCTACATCAATTGTATATATTGATCGTCGTATTTATTATATATATATATAAATATATATTTATTTATTTTTTTTTGGCATTAATTGCATACATTGACCGTTGTATTTAATTTGAATGTACTCCGTAGCGAAGTGCGGGTTTTCAGCTAGTAAATTCATATACCAAGATCCCCCGTTCCAATCTCGACGAGAAAACACCTGTTCAAAAACTGTCACCTAGTGCTACAAGAACAACGCTTAAACTCTTATTCCAAATTCTTATTCACCTGGGAAACAAAACCCGAGATGCCACACCGCTCAACCAAACCATTTTCCAACAATAGACCCAATAGCAGGATTTATTTCTTACTCCATAGTAGACGCGTGAACGTGCTAAATCACGCGAACTTCAAAACATCGCACGTTGGCGATAACACGCCAAGTTGGCCCCTAACTCGTAACAGTATGTATGTATTATGTATATATGTATCTGTATATATACTATGTACGTATGTATATATACATATATGTATGTCAAAATTTTAACACATATTGGCACCTTACTGTTCAACTGTTTACTGCTAGTCGAAGCGATACAGACTGGGTTTGGCGCGCTGCCAAAATTATAACTCGCGAGGACGGATGGACGGACGGTTTTAGCGTCTGAAATTTTGCTTTCCAAAGGACCGTTATGGAGGAACGTAATCCTACGTTAAAACCTGAATAGTTTCGATAAAACTAACTAGGCAAGCTGGACAGGATGGCCGTTCAATTTATAAAATTCGGGTACTTACACCGCCCTTGAAAGTAAATTGTTATGTGTACTTTCTTTTGGTGGCTGTATTATGGTCGACAGTCATTTTTCTCGAGTTAACTGATTAGGCTTCCATGCTGGATGATCACCGGAGAAGCAGAAACCGCGGAAAGAATCCAGGAAAGAACGACTCCTTCGAAGAATCGACATTCTCTCTTCCCCCGGTCGCTGCTCTTTCATCTACTGTAAGTGAACTACGCCATAAAATTAAAAATTGAACTATCGAGGATGATATTGTTACCCCTGTTGAAGTGTGCACGATTACTTTTTACCATGTTTTTATTAACTTGCTTGTTTGTGTATTTGTCCCTCACAAATCTTGCAATCGATTTTTAACTAACTTCCCGACTAGCTAGACATTTGAAACTTTTAGAATAGCTCAGGACACGATGACAATGCATTTTTTTAATACTTTTAGCCCTATTTAAGCAGAATCTAATTAATTTTCAGTTATTTTCAGTTAATTTTGTTTTGTAGACTGGTGCAGCCATCTGTCGGCCTGGACGGGAACGAAAAGTTAAACGCGAGTTAAATTCCAATTAACTTCATTTTCTTTCAAGTTGATGGGATAATTCATCAAAAATATTTTTAAAAGCATTTATTAATACATAGAATTGTCAAGTTTATATGATTCAACAGAAAAATTAAAAACATGGTATATAAAAAGTTCTTTTTATCTTGTAATTATTAATTTTTGGTAATAGGTATTTCTTTAGTAAAACACAGTCTTATTTTCCAACTATTTTCACGCGACTTTTTTAAATTCTTTTAACTGCATTGCAGACATTTGCTTTCAACCGCAATATAGACGACACTTCCTTCCCCCCCCCCCAAGATTCAATTGTGCGACGAATCCTGGTGAAAGAAAGAATCCCTGTTTTGTTCGCGAAGTTTCTTACGTCATACAAGGTGCGGCCATTAATTTCCAGGACTGATCTAATTACTCCAGAAAATATTACATGAAATACATGCCCATTTAATACGTTTCGAAGCAACTCCCACCTGCCGTAATGCCCTTCTGTGCTCGGCTGTGTAAGTTTCGGAATCAACTTTTAACGTCCTCTTTCGGGTTGAAGACAGAGGGACGACAAATAAGACTCCAATGGATTCCAGGACACTGTGATATTTATGGCAACGAACAAGCAGATATATTGGCTAAGAAGGGCACTCAAATGTTTCAACAGCCAAATACTTTTAACTCTTTCCATTCCATAAAACTTTATATCAAAAATCTAATGAGACAAAACTGGAAAGCATCGCTCACTTCTCGCATTTCTTCAAGAAGTTGGAGGAATAGCTTGGGTCAAAATATTTCAGATAAGCCCCGTGAAAAGGCTGTTGCGGAATTCAGACTTACGGTAGGTCATGACTGCCTGGTGAACCACCTCCATCGAATTGGCATTTTTGCGAGTCCTAATTGCCCACTTCGTGGGAAAGATGAAATCATGGACAGGAACCATTTGTTGGGATGCTCGGCTCTGCGTGGAGACTCCGAAGTAAAGCGATATTGGAGCGCACGACATCTGCTGATGGGTAGTGGCGTAGCGAGGGGAGGGCAAGGGGTCTATCATGCCCCGGGCGCCACTCGCACAGGGGCGGCAAATGGTCCTTTTCACTAATTCTATATATTGTATTACTATATTTTTTCGGAAAGGGGGGCGCCAAAAAGGTATCGTGCCCCGGGCGCCAGTTATGCTCGCTACGTCACTGGGGGTCTATCATGCCCCGGGCACCACTCGCAGAGGGGCGCGAATATATGATCTATATATTATATTACTATATGCTTTTCGCGGGGGGCGCCAATATAAGGTCTATATATTATATTACTATATGTTTTTCGGAGGGGATGTCAATGTAAGGTCTATATACACTCAAGGACAAAAAAATTAGCGCACCAAGAAATAATTGCGGGATCGTAACGAAACTTGCAATGAAGATACATGTCGGGGAGATATGCAAATGATTAGAAATGCAGCGTGATTGCGCATTACGTATATCCGGTAGAGGGCGTTGAACATCGTACTCTGTGGAGTATTGGACCCCCTCTAGCGCGAATGCACGATGCGATACGATCGGGCATTGAGTCATACAAGTTCTGTATGATGTCTTGAGACATTTCGTTCCATATTTGCTGTAACCTTGCCTCTAGTTCGTTCAAACTCGTGGGATGCCCAACTCGTCGTCCCAAATGATCCCAGATATGCTCGATTAGAGACAAATCTGGGGATCGGGCAGGGCAAGGAAGGGTAGTAACAGTGCGGAGACAGTCTTGTGACACCCTTGCCGTATGAGGTCGAGCATTGTCTTGTTGAAAAATGGCTCCTGGGAGCCGTTGCATGAGTGGCAACACATGTGGTTGCAGGATTTCATGAACATACCGCTGGGCTGTCATGGTGCCACGGAACAATACTAGGGGTGACCTTGTATTGTAGGCAATGGCACTCCATACCATCACACCAGCTGTGGGAGCGATGTGTCGCTGTACAGCAAAGGCAGGATTGAAGCGTTCACCACGGGCTATCCACACACGAACACGATTGTCATCACTGCCGAGATTGAATCTGGATTCGTCGCTAAAGACGACCTGGTTCCATTCCGCTGCAGTCTAGTTTCCTCGTGCGCGGCAAAACTCCAAACGGAGGTGTCGATGGGTGGGCGTCAAGGGCAGCACACGTAATGGGCGCCGCGATACCAACTGTCCTTCAGCCAGGCGCCTTCGTATGGTTCGAGAAGACACAGAGGCCCCTATTGAAGGTGCTACCTGTGCCTGGATGGCGGCCGATGAAGCAGTTGGCTGTACGCGTGCATTTCTTACGATGTGGCGGTCTTCTCGACGACTGGTCTGTCGAGGGCGTCCTGAGCCTGGTCTTCGTGTACATGACATCTCTCGGGTCCACTGGTCCCAACACCTCCTCACAACACAATCAGAGCGGCCTAATTGACGAGCTACTCGCCTAGCTGACCAACCAGCTTCCACCATCCCGACGATTCTCCCCCTCTCAAACTGCGACAACTGCTTATATTGTCTTCGAACACGGCGTAATGGCATGTCTATCTCAGCTCTTCCTTTGTAAATGATTCAGCACACTCAAACAAGCTTTGGTTACCTGATTTATACTCCACAGAGTACGATGTTCAACGCCCTCTACCGGCTATACTTAATGCGCAATCACGCTGCATTTCTAATCATTTGCATATCTCCCCGAAATGTACCTTCATTTTAAGTTTTGTTACGATCCCTCAATTATTTCTTGGTGCGCTAATTTTTTTGTCCATGAGTGTATTATATTACTATATGTTTATCGGGTGGGGACGCCAATATAAGGTCTATTTATTATATTGCTACATGTTTATCGGGGGGGGGCGCCAATATAAGGTCTATATATTATATTACTATATGTTTTTCGGGGGGGGGGGCACAAAGGTATCGTGCCCCGGGCGCCAGATATGCTCGCTACGCCACTGCTCATGGAACATTGACTTTTTTCTCTTACTGTTCCTTTTTTTTCATATTTCATGTTCCTTGTAACTTGTAAGAGTTTGTCATTTTCCTTTGCCATTGGAAATAAAAAAAAAAAACGTCCTCTTTCGGAACGCTCTTTAATGTGGACGTCATCGTTTTGTTGATGGCTTCGACGTCCTCAAATCTTGTTCTCTTCAGCAAATCTGTCAGTTTTGGAAAACAAGAAATAGTCTGCCGGTGCTAAGTCCGGAGAGTATGGAGGATGCTGCATCTCCACGACCTCATGCCGGGTCAATTTGCTGAAGGGAACAAGATTTGGGGACGTCGAAGCCATCGAGAAAACGGTGACGTCCACGTTAAAGAGCATTCCGAAAGAGGACTTTACAAGTTGTTTCCGAAACTTATGCAGCCAAGCACAGAAGTGCATTTACGGCAAGTGGGAGTTGCTTCGAAACATATTAAATGGGTATGTATTTCATGTAAAATTTTCTGGAGTTATTAGATCACCAGTGGCGTAGCGAGCATAACTGGCGCACGGAGCACGATACCTTTGTGGCGCCCCCCCGCAAAACATATAGTAATATAATATATAGACCTTATATTGGCGCCCCCCCGAAAAACATATAATAATATAATATATAGACATTATATTGGTGCTCCCCCCGAAAAACATATAAATATAATATATAGACCTTATATTGGCGTCCCCCCCGAAAAACATATAGTAATGTAATATATAGACCTTATATTGGCGCCCTTCTGCAAGTGGCGCCCGGGGCATGATAGACCCCCTTGTCCCCCCCCCCCTCGCTACGCCACTGTAGATCAGTCCTGGAAATTAATGGCCGCAGCTTGTATTTTGCTTCACGTTTGACAGGATGTGAAGCTCGAAATTTCTCTGAAGCGCAAGATTTCTCTCGTTATTTCGGAACACGTGCTCACGGCATATCGCTCGATTGGATATCGCAGTTGATTATTTTTTTTTCAATTTTAAATCTCTACTCGTTTCATTGACGTCACTAAGAGCGACATTTCGAGTCCAATCACGCTCGACTTCCTTTTTCCTTACATGAAAGATCCTATTTCTCCTAGTGCCCTTTTATCGACATTTCGGACAAAATTTTACTAACAACAGTTCGCGGGACATTTCTAACGGCCGATCGAGGTACATTTTAGACAAATATACAGAGTGGTCCAAAATTATTGAATGCATTTCATGTTTGAAAAAAAAAAAAGAGAACAAAATGAGGTACGTACATGTTTATTGTTTTCTTGGAAAGACAATTTAAAACAGTTTTACACAACAAAATTTTAAACATTAAATAACTTCCACATAAGCCGGTAGATGGCGCGACAACATTTCGCGAAAAAAATTTACCAATTGCGTCAGCCTGCAAATGGCTACCGTACAGGAAAAAGCAATGTGCGTTTTGTAGTTCCATGAAATCAAAGCCGTTGATCTCTTTTTTTTTTCAGTTTTGGACCACTCTGGGGTGGTCCAAAATTATTGAGCGCGTTTCATGTTTGAAAAACAAAACAAAAACAAAATGAGTTACAATGGATTTGCTTTCATGAAACCACAAAACGCAATTTGCTTTTTCCTGTACGGTAGTCATTTGCAGACTTGCGCAATTAGTAATTTTTTCTTGCGAAATGTTGTCACGCCATGTACCGGCTTATGTGGAAGTTATTTAATGTTTAAAATTTTGTTGTGTAAAATGTATTAAATTGTCTTTACAAAAAAAACAATAAACATGTACGTACCTCATTTTCTTTTGTTTTTTTAAACATGAAATGCGCTCAATAATTTTGGACAACCCTGTATTTTGGCGACCTGCTGGATTACAATGATGGCGGCACTGCGAACTTTTAAAAGCCACAAACATTATCTGTCGGCCTGTTATAAGCCCGGTGACGTTCGATCCCAGTGGGAGGGGGCGGAAGCATAAAAGAGGATAAATACACATTTCATACTTACTGATATAACTCCCCCGACGATCCCTCCAGAATCGAGGCAGACGACTACAAACTCTTCGATTTGAAACTTCTGTCGCAGGGTTCGGACTAATTTTCTCAAATCAAAAATAAGAAGTCCTTAAGGACTTTTTAAGCACCTCTAAAAACTAAACTCATGGCGCAACAGTCCGCTGAAGGACTAAGACCTCGTACATATGATACGATTTCGGTTTTATAATTGCTTCGGTGTCAACTGAAAGCTGTGTTCACACGATTCTGTTTTTCTTTTACCGTGCACGGTTTTCCAGTCCGCATACTTACTGATAAGAACATCTTTGCAATCATCCCAATCCTTCAAAACAAACCGAATCGTGTGTACTCCCTTTCTCAGTTTTATACGTCAATGGCAACCGAAACGCCCCCCCTCCCCGCGGCGGTTCCCTCTATACGGTTTCGGTAGACAAAATCGAACGACACCTGCTACCGATTCGGTTGTTTCCCGTATACCGATTTCGACCGCAGCGGGTGAACGTACAAAACAAAATACATAGTTTACTGTAAACGAAACGGCAAAACCGAAACGATTATAAAACAGAATCCGCATCGTGTGTATGAGGACTGAGGCCGGTGGTGTCCATCTCCACATTGTAGCGTACTGAAATTATGGGGTTATTTTTTCCCAAGACCCCACAGAGTGCACGACACACAGCTGCGCGTTTATCGGGCGGTTTCCCCAACAAGTGGTGAGGGTAACTGTTTGGAAAAAATGAAGATGTTTTCACCCCCCCCGTCATAAAGCTGTCTTCCCTATCGATAGCTCTGCGACTTTTGGTCACGGGAATGCGATAAAGTTCGGCGTTACGAAGAAAATGTCATCAACTGGGTGCCGGCCCCTCTCGGAAAAACAGGCGCATTTTCGTGGAATTGGGAGGGTCGCCGAGAAAGAAAATGCCAGAAGAGAGAGGCAGAGAGTTGGAGAATGAGAGAGACGCTGGTTAGAATGCGCCCTGAGTGGACGTGTTTTTTCCAGGCTCCTGTGTTTTTGAGCCGGAATGGGTCCTGGAGCGCGCATTGTGAATCTGCACGTAAATTAAGTGAATATGTCGAAAGTGTCTAATGTTTAATTTTGTTTAATTCTTTTTGTTAATAAATTGTTGAGTATTTGTTTTAAAAAATTGGCCTTAGCTTTTTAATTAGGACTCTGTTTTTTTTTGTTATGGATCCAATAGTTGTGAATTTTTTTCAAAATGCCTCAGAGAGTTTAGCTTTGTCGTGACGCCGCAACATTCTTGACCGTCGGCTTGGGGTGCCATACAGCATATGTCTCGGTCAAGTGGTCAACCTGACGTGGGACCCCCAAAGTTTAGTTCCCAAGCATGCTTGGTCCTCATTTTAACGACCCACTCAAGGGATGAAAGGTTGAGTCGACCTTGCCCAGTTTCAGGGTCGAACCCTGGACCTGTGGCGTGGCAGCTTGATTGTAAGCACCTCAGAGATGATTAATAATGTGTTTTACTTGAAGACCTTACTTGAATGTCCTCAAAATTGTCAAATACATAAATTAATGAAAAATAATAATTTACGTGTCAATTACATTTTTATACATTGCTTGAATTCCTTTCATTTAGCTTCTTATTGAACACCACTTTAAGTGCTCACAGAGGGGAAAAACAACAGCTGGCGACCCGTTTTCTACCCCGAGGAGAGATCAATGAAGAAAAATGCCTGCTACCAGACAACGTTCTTGTGAGTTAGAAAGAAATGGCAGACCGAAAAGGCTGCCCCCTCCCGATTTTAACTCCAAAATAATTCTGCACTATTACATCAACAACAACAACAACAACAACCACATCATAAACAACAACAAATGACATGGCAGTCAACAAACTATCCTTTTCTCGCTGACTGGTTACCCGTTCATTCTCGCTCCCGTAAAAAATTACAGGGGGAGGTTTTGCCTTCTATTTCTCGTGCCCGTGATATTCCCGGGCTGGAGTGTTTAAAAGTAACGGACCAAAAAGATTAAAACAATCCATTTCATTTACCCTGAAAAAATTTTATTTCTTATTTTACATACCAGATGGCAGCACCAGACTATTTATAATGTAATTGGGGATGGTTTTTTTTTTATTTTTTAACTAGATGTGGCAAATTTAACTAGATAAATGGAATCCCCAACGCCACCAAGGATAATACCAACATCACCAAGGAAAAATAGGCACTTTTATTACCGTTTTCTTGAAAATTATGCGATCGTTAAGGGGTTAAAAGGCTTTGTTTCTCTGGCTTGAAAACGAAGATAGCCGCCATTTTGCTGCCTCCCCCATGACCACGTGACAAAGACTGACGAGCCGCTCAAGTAGAGCAACTGTGCTCCACTAACTAGACTAGTGATTTGCGAAATCAGACGGGGGTGCCGCAAGATTTTTTTTTTGTTTTTTTTTGTTTGGGGGGGGGGGGGGTGATAAACAATAAGATATGAGTGGGGCCCACTTGAAATAAGTTCTAAGTGTATATCAAATATTTGTTATGTAAGCAGCAATCGCAAGTCTTAACATTAAAACGAAAATCCTTAGTGATTTCAGTTGTAGCCCAGCCTTCAGTGTCGTACTATATTGAATCCCATGACTATTTTTGGAACCGTATATATATATTCTATTCTGGTGTTTGCTACTCATGCCTTTAAAAAAAATAAAATCGGTAATGAAGTAAGTATTTATTTGATATTAAATTTAACATGTAAAATGTTTCCTTATATATATATATATATTATTTAATATTTAAAAATTGAAAGAAAAACAACTAGAATTGGACAAGGGTATGAGCATCGCTTTATGTTTTATTAATATTATGGTATTTCTGACCGAAAATGCCGACTGGAACTGTACAGTTCATGAGGTTCAGGCACGAAAAAAGAAAAAAAAATTCTTATGCATCCTGTTTCGCGCCAAGAGTTTTCATTGCACCTCGCACATTTTGGTAGCATTTCCCAGATTGAGAGTTTTGACAATGACTGATACAGCCATCTATAGGCCGGCTTGGAAGTTAAATGTTTATCTGACGCGCGCCTGAGTTGTGAGTAACAATTTGTTTCTGACAGCCTTCCAATTAAAAATCCCATCTATCAGCAGACACCTTTACTAAACGTTAACTCCTAAGTTAAGTTTGGTTAAGTGCTCAACTGAATTTTACTGTTCTCAGTTCCTAACTCAGAATATCCAATAAGGTAAAGAGCTCTTTTTTTATTTTATTTGTTTACCGGCACCAGAGCTATAGGTAAATATGTTTACTCTAGTTGATTTGCAACAGTGGCGTTGATAGCTTCAAACAAGCTAGTGACCATTTTTTAATTAAATATTATTGTTGTTCATTCCATTAAATTTACGTTTTAGATAGTCCCCATTTACTGTGTATTTTGAATAAATAAATTAAATACATAGTTCATTAAAATCAGTTTAATTGAAAAGTTTGTCGCAAAATAAAAAAAATAAACTTTTACCATATCCTTATTTGTTTTTGCATATTTGTTACTTTTCCATCCACCCGTTAACAATGGAGTGGCAAATAAATTCTATTTCAAATGATAGATGGCACCACCTGACTGGCAATTTTATCCTTGGTGGCGTTGATCGTCTTTCCCGCCAGTTTTGAAAGTAGACGGGTAAAAATGGACGTCATGATGGCCCCATTTTCGTTTGCCCCGAGACTAAAGCCTATTGGTTCATGATTTAAAGAAATACTCGAATGTCAAACTGCTGTTACTTTACCTTTAATATGGTTTCAGAAAAAAAAAGAGCGGGTTCGTGAAAAGTCGAGTAAATCAATTTTACTAACGAGCCCAGTGGCGTAGCGAGGGAGGGGGGCAAGGGGGTCTATCAAGCCCTGAGCGCCACTAGCAGAGGAACGCCAATGGTCCTTTTAAATGATTCTATATATTATATTACAAAATGTTTTTCGGTGGGGGGGGGCGCCTAAAAGGTATCGATATATATATATATATATATATATATATATATATATATATATATATATATATATATATATATATATATATATATATATATATGGTAAACTAATCCTAAAAAAATGAAGGTTTATGAAAAGCGCATGGAGCATGCTGAAAAATGGAATCACTTTTGAAATTTTTTTCTCTCTGCGAGAGAAGTTGGGCGCTGTTTGGATCGCTACGGTCAACTTTTTGCTACACAAGGGCTAATTAGACCGAAACCTACAGTTTAAAACCGATTCCGAACGGCTACAAACATCCATGCCAACAGTGGGACTCGAACCCACAGGATCTGAACCGAATGCCAGCGCCCTAGCCATTCGGTTATCACCTGGCTCTGTCCGGCTTCGGAGGGCTACTCAAGTGTGGACACAGAAAGCTTACCCGGATGATAATTGTTGAGTGTCAGTCTCTCGGTTTAAGACTGGATAGTAGTCTTAAGAATAATATGTATGCTATTGTATAATAATTGTACATAAAGGTTGTAAATATTATATGCTTCCCGTGCTTTCATTTGATGAGCACGTAACATGGCGCTCGCTGCGCAAACTAGCGGTAGGGTATCTGGAGCTTGCTCGTAACCCGAATATTAGCTCGTAACTCGAAGCAAAAAATCTGCCGAGAGAATGCTCGTATCTCGAAAAACTCGTAAGTCGAGGTACCACTGTATATATATATATATATATATATATATATATATATATATATATATATATATATATATATATATATATATATGTATGTATGTATGTATATATATATATATATATATATATATATATATATATATATATATATATATATATGTATGTATGTATGTATATATGTATATATATATATATATATATATATATATATGTATATATATATATATATATATATATATATATATATATATATATATGTATATATATATATATATATATATATATATATATATATATATATGTATATATATATGTATGTATATATGTATATATATATATATATATATATATATATATATATATATATATATATATATATATATATATATATATATATGTATGTATATATATAAATATATATATATATATATATATATATATATATATATGTATGTATGTATGTATATATATATATATATATATATATGTATTTATGTATGTATATATATATATATATATATATATATATATATATATATATATATATATATATGCTCGTTAAATTCGAACTCGAAGGTTTTCAGAAAAAAGTTCGAATTATCCGATGTTAAGAGAAAATATATAACTTTAAAAGTGTATCACTGAAGAAGAAAAATCTCCTGGTATGTATAACCCCAGAAAATATATTATACTATGCTATCTAAAATTAAACATATTAAAAAGCAATACAGACTTACCTTAATCATAAAATGAAGCAGAAGATATGCAATAGAAAGTAAATTTTATTTAAAAATATGAATTACACTTTAGGGAAAAACCGTAAAATGGATGTTTGGTTTTGTTTATGATGCCTACATTGTTCAGCCAGCTTCTGTAAAAAATTTTGATTTTTCCCATGAATCTAAAATTGACTCCTTTTTTTCAAATAAATTGACAAGGTATTTTTTTTTAATTCCATAGTCAGCTGCTAACTTTGTTTTACATTCGTCATTCTCTACTTTCTTTAAAATTTCTATCTTTGTCTCCAAAGTTAGGGTTTTGTACTTTCTACGTGTAGACATCCTGAATTTTTACACGTTTACACCACACACTGAGAAAGAAAAACGTTCAATAGCTGGCCGAATGGCTAGGGCGCTGGCATTCGGTTCAGATCGTGTGGGTTCGAGTCCCACTGTTGGCATGGATGCTTGTAACTATTCGGATTCGGCTTTAAATTGTAGGTCCATGTCTAATTATCCCTCGTGTAGCAAAAAGTTGACCATAGCGCACCAAACCAGACAAGGAAGAAAAAATAGATCACTTTAACTTGTATGCACTGCAGGCATAACTGACGCAGCTCCCTAGAATCTCTAGTAAAGCTTGGTTTTCCTGAAATTCTAGGAAAATCGATATAAATAACGGAAAATCGCTTTGTCCGTTAAGCATTGATGTCCCTATCATTAAGAGGAAATGCAATATTCTAGGAATGCAGACATGTGCCTCTTTACACAGAAAAGAAATACAGATGATTTTGACACACAAAATAATAATTACAACGTGTATTTTTACCGTTAAATGAGGAAAAAGAATTTTTTTTGTCGAATTTTTAGTTCGAATTGACCGAAGTGATAAAAATTTAGTTCGAATTAATGAGATATTTTTAACATTAATTTCAATACAAGTTTTTGGGGGCCTTTGGATTAGTTCGAATTAACCGAAAGTTCGATTTAACCGAGTTCGAATTAACGAGCGTCCACTGTATATATATATATATATATATATATATGTATGTATGTATATATGTATGTATATATACACACACATACACACACATATACATATATATCTATATATATAATATATATATATATATATATATATATATATATATATATATATATATATATATATATATATATATATATATATATATGTATGTATGTATATATGTATGTATATATACACACACATACACACACATATACATATATATCTATATATAATATATATATATATATATATATATATATACATACAGTGGAATCTCGATCGATCGTTTTCGGATCCATCGTTTTTCCGTATGTGTCGTTCATTTTATCCAGTCCCAACGATCATATTGCTTTGTTATGTTTCCGCATCTATCGTTTTCCCGCATTTTTCGTTTATTTCAATCGGTCCCTTGAAAAACGATAGATAGAGATTCCACTGTATATATATATATATATATATATATATATATATATATATATATATATAAATAAGAATAAATAAGAATAAGATGAAAGAGAAAACCAGTAATAGCTCTAAAGCTACTTGCAGCCAGGAACAAACATCATGTAAAGAAAAGTATGAATAAGGTTTTTGACAGCATTTCTTCATCAGCGGTGTCAATACTGTCTAAAAACCAATGGATTGTTTCTGATGAGTATGATCTATTAAATAAACACACTCAGACACCGTACAATCCATTATTAACAGAAGAATTGATTAATTAATGAATTAAGTTTGAATAAGTACTTAACCAAGAAACACCAAGCCTGGCGCTAGTCAGAGTGGAAGTTAAGAACTTGTAACCGCAAGATGACTGACGTCATAAAACTTGCAACCATTGAGGTAGTGGATTCTCAGTTACAGACTTACTTAGGTTACCGTATTTTAAGACTATTAATCCCTTAATTATTTAGTTATTACTGTTACTATATATATATATATATATATATATATATATATATATATATATATATATATATATATATATATATGTATGTATGTATGTATATATGTTTGTATATATACACACACACATATACATATATATATATATATATATATATGTATATATATATATATATATATATATATATCTTTCCTTCCCGAAACGAGTTTAAAGCGGCAATGTGGGAAAGGCAAAGTCGTCCGTTTCCATTAGGGTTAGGTGGGATGCATCTGGAAAACATCGGGGCGAAGGCGTTTCATTAGCAGGGACTTAATCAGATCGGACGGGCTCGTTGCTCACCCCTTATTAATGATCCAGGCGCAATCGAGTTCCCCGAATTCTTGCTTTTAAGATATTTTCGAAGAGCACATTTCGTTGCCGCTCGACGAACGAACGGCAGGTAGTCCGCACAATCTTTCTTTGCGGACAATTATTGGAGACGAACCGCCACTGGAAGGAAAAATCCCGTTTCGGGTGTTGACAAGCGGGCATGCATACACCTGAATCTGAACGTGCAGTTTTGTCCGGGAATGAAAACATGAAATGACGTGATACCGCGTCAGATGTTAGATCTCTGGCAGGGGTCGACCGTTGTTTGGATGTGCTATGCCATTTCTTTTTGTACTTCCGTATGTCGGGCCAGGGCCGCCCAGAGGGGGGAAGGGGCAACTGGGGCACTTTTCCCCAGGCCCCCTACTGCCGGAGGGGCCCCAAATAATTTTAAAAAATTTATTTATTAGATTTCCTCCGAAAGAAAATTTTGAAACTTGTACCTTACTTCAAAATTCAAAATAATCTCCTGAAAAAAGGGGCCCCCCCAAAAAATTAAAAAAAAATATTCGATTAATTAGATTTCTTGGGGCCCCCCAACAGAAGTTTGGCCCAGGCCCCGTAAAGTCTCTGGGCGGCTCTGTGTCGGGCAGCTTATTTTCGTTGCAAATCCTTTACTTTATGCCATGAATTAAAGGCATTTTATTGGCTTGCTGGTCCATATTTCTTTCTCCAACGGACAAAATACCAGCAATACATACCTCCGGGTGCCATTTCAGTTGCACCTTCGAATAGAGTGAAATTTCGAACTTAGTTTTTCGACGGCAACCTCGGAAGCGATTTTTTTTAAAAGTAGCTCTCTATTCTGAGCACATTTTTTAAAGTTCATTCAAATTGAGCGAGAGATATCGGTTTTTAAAATGCGACATTTCAAAAACTCGTTTGCTTTCCATAGGGGCCGAAAGTGATGATACGTTATTAGAAATGTCGATATATATATATATACATATATATATATATATATATATATATATATATATATATATATATATATATATATATATATATATATATATATATATATATATATATATATATATATACAGTTGGACCTCCATATATCGAAGTCGACGGTTCCCGAAAAAAATTCGATATATAGAAATTTCGATATACAGAAACGGTTATGCTTAAATTATTGGTGATACATTGTATTGCAAGAAAAATGTGCATTTTCTTCTAATATACGAAATTACTTTCATATCAACAAATTTAAACATGAATCATATTACTACAAATTACGTACATTCATAAATGAAAATTATTATCGATTAAAAAATATCAATAAATTAATTATACTAGATTTAATTATCAAACAAAATTTACATACCTTTAAATACAAACGCAATTGATTGACATTTTTGTAAAAAACTTTCGAATGTCGTGTTGTACAATAAATTTAGAAGAAAATTAATCATAAAAGTGTTCACACTTATTAAGTCCACTAAATACTGCCTCCGGGACATTTTCCGCGAATAGAAGACCACGACGGATTACATCAAATGCTGCGCGCATTTCTTTTTTCGGAGGATTAACGATTTCTGCCTCAGTTAGAGTCTCCTCATCTTCTTGGATGTCAGTTTGTTCTACCTGAAGTGAGTTTATGATGTCGTCATCTGTGGGGTATTCGGAAACAATGATGCTTTCACCAACGTCTAAGGGAAAAATCTTTACTGTACAGAAAAATCGCGTGCCACGTTAAGAATCTTTAGGGAAAAAAATTCGATATATAGAAATTTCTTTCGTTATATAGAGATAGTTTCTCTACCTAATGAAAACGGGGATTCACCAACTGTTCGATATATAGAGACTTTCGATATATGAAAGTTCGATATATAGAGGTCCGACTGTATATATATATATATATATATATATATATATATATATATATATATAAATATATATATGGGCGCAGTGGCCCAGCGGGCTAGTGATCTGAAAATCACTGGTTCGATGCTCGTCGCTGACAAATCCACTTCCGTGTACACTAATGGCGGCTGGTGCACGTAAAATCTGTCATGGCTGCGGTGTTCTCCGCAATGTTCTCTCCGTGGCTGCAACGTGGCCTCCAAGTTCTCAAAATTACCTCTGGAGGGGCGGGGTACAAGTGTTCTGGCCTCGTCATTGACTCGGTTAAAAATGACGGGACTGGTCTGTTGGCCAAGTCGGACTCCGACCCTTGTGGTGCCAGTCAAAACCAGGAGCCGCACCTTCATGGCCCATAGCCTTCTGGACTTGATCTGATGTTGTTGTCGATAAGCAAAGAAATATATATATATATATATATATATATATATATATATATATATATATATATATTATATATATATATATATATATATATATATATATTATATATATATATATATATTATATATATATATATATATATATATATATATATATATATATATATATATATATATATATATATATATATACATATATACAATGGAATCTCGATCGATCGTTTTCGGATCCATCGTTTGTACCGTTCATTTTATCCGGTCCCAACGATCATATTGCTTTGTTTTGTTTCCGCATCTATCGTTTTCCCGCATTTATATTTCATTTCAATCGGTCCCTTGAAAAACGATAGATCGAGATTCCACTGTATATATATATATATATATATATATACAGAGAGAGAGAGAGAGAGAGAGAAAACTTGGAAAGGGTGGTTCAACTGTTAGTAGCAATGTGGACACTCAGATTGTCAGTACCGGAGATCAGACAAAGTCGTCGAGAAGTTCTTTCTGAGTTAGTAATAATTCTCAGAACGCTGCATTGCAGAACATTTCATTTTTACGATGATATAAATGTAGAGGGATCCAGGACGCCATTTTCATTCTCCCGAAACTTACCTGTTCACAGCCCAAGTTTTCAATACATAGGACATGGCCCGAGTATTGAAAAGGGTGCGTACTGTCAATAATGTGTACCTACTAATGTCTCGAGTACCTGGCCACTGAGTGGCGTGAGCTTAAAATAATTGGAAGACAGCCATTCATAATCATCCCCAAACAGCATTTCGTACACAATGGCTGTCAAATATCGACGACTTACACACTATTCGAAATGGAAAATGTATTCCTATCTATCGATGTAGCACCTCATCGAAAAATGTTAGAACCATTTTTAAAACAACCCTTTCACAGGGGGTCGGCAAAATGCACCCTTAAGAGGACATCGTGATGATGGGGAAAAATGAGTCAATCGACCTTTCTCCAGCCATGTTGAGAATGAGAATCTATTAAAATGCCAAAATCAATTTGTAAATGCCTGTAACGAAATCATTTGGGTTGAAGAAATGGTCTTCAGCTCAAACTCGGGACATTTCTAGCACTGGACGTTGTTGGCGCATGTGCGCCACTTAGTATAGCGTTTTATTTTTTGCTTCTAAATGAACACAGTGACGTCAGGCAACTGGGCAAGCAGCGCAACTACAAGACAACCCTGGCGGTCTTGTTGTTTATACAAATTTTACGGTTAAGAAGCTGCCATGGGCCGGGACGCTGATTGGTCCTGAATACTGTTTAAAGAGTATAAGAAGACGCTTAGCCGTGGAGGAAGTGAGCAAGTCCTTGGGATTTTGTATTGAAGCTCATAAGTTTAATTATTTTAATCTTAATTTTATAGTTGCTGTGTATTGTAAAGTTTTATCCTTATGTAATGTGTCGCCAATAAAGGAAAGAAGCAATCACGCCTGGTCTGTCGTTTAATTATTATACGCAAGAAGTAAAAGTAATCAGACGTCTTTCCTTGGGTGTCGCTAGGTGATGGTCGAATGGATAGAGCGCTGGCATTCGGTTCGGATCCTGTGGGTTCAAGTCCCGCTGTTGGCATGGATGTTTGTGGCCGTTCGGAATCGGCTTTAAACTGTAGGTCCCGGTTTAATTAGCCCTCGTGTACCAAAAAGTTGACCGTAGCGCTCCAAACCAAACCTTGTGTGTCGACGCAAAATATAACACAATTCTTACTATTGGTTTATCGCCAGTGAAAGGTCCTGACGCATTTCAAAAACTGGTACAGATGTAGTATACGCAACGAACGCCAAGGGGCGATTTTTCGCCAAATCAGATGGTTGTTTGGCGGTTTTTATATTCTGGCAGGGTGGATTTTAAGATCGGATGGTATTTTTTTGCGTTTTGCAAAAAAATACGGTCAGTAAGCTTTATTTAACTGACCGTTACAGCCAGCGGAAGCTTTTTTTTACTGTACAACAGCCAGCGGTATGTAGCGAAGCCAGCGGCTGGGGATTTTCTGTAATGTTTTTGGACGGATGCGTAACGGAGCGTAGCGGAGTGAAGCAAGGGTATCTGAGCGAAGCGAAGATCCCGTGTGCGCCTACGAGTTTCATAAAGGCAGCAGTAAGTTTGTTTTCCAATTTATCGTTTACATTTCGCAGTTTAGGCCTAACAGGTCTCCGAACGGGATTTTGGCGCCAAATTGGTGATGGCCCGTTGCGTATATTACATCTGTTCCCCAAAACTTATTGAAGACACAATGACGATAGAACGAACTGATCTTGCATTATATACACCGAGAGATGACCCTAGTCATCTTCAAATGAATTTTTAGAACCACCTAAGGAATTTTATTGCACTCAAAATATTTTGATTCGTTCCTCTCGGCTCCCCCCCATGATTCAATCCTGCGTGGCATGGTTCAACATTTCCAAAATGTACGAGACATACCTCGCTACTGATTTGTTCACTGCTCTTCCGACAGATGGCGGAGCGATCAGTCGTAACTCAGTTTTACCTCCTCTTTCCTCTCATTACGGTACAGTGTCGTGAAAACAAATGATTGCGCGCATCGGCCTCATCCGCGACTCTTTCGATAAAGTAATATACCACTATGAAAAAATATCTGAAGTCTGTGATTAAGCTAAATTTAAAATATTACATTCTGTTTCATGCCTTTATCCCATGGCACAAAGGAAAACAATGCAAATGTATCCGTCTGCCTACGTTGCATTTTGTCCACATTTTGCACATCTTCCTCAAGTAGCTAACGTCAATGTTTCTCAATGTTACACATCTGTGAACTTTTGGTCCTGGTCGAATCCCATATTTTCTTGGCTTAGGTCTTAAGGGGACAGTGGACCTTCAAACGTAACATTTTTGTTTTGAATGGATTTGCTTGAAATTTGAATATGTGATTAGTACCATAGATATGTAAAAGTGGTTAAAATTTAAAGATGAAATAGTAATAATTTATGAATTAGGATTTATTAATTATATCAAAAATTGGCCTAATTGAAAGTGTTCCATGCGCATTTCTTTTGCATATAATATGGTAATTTTTATTTACAGGATACCTTATAGAACTAACAATGAAACTTATTGCTTATTTTAAGCATTCGTTGAAAATATAAAGAGAAAAAAATAATAATAGTGAAAACACCCTTTTGATTAAGCAAAATACCTATAAATCATCTTTTCGAGTACAAAATTTAAAAATTCTGAACTACGAAGCATAATTATTTTTAATAAGATTTATTTGATATAGTGTTAAGTATATAAAACTTAAATTTCAAAGCAATACGATCATTAGAAATGCGCCCGGAGCAGTTTGAATATTCGTATGACATGAAAATTTTTATTTTGAGAAAAACACATTTAAAGTTATTGCTATTAGTAACCACATAATATATAAATTAAATACAAATGACTATAACTAGGAAAGTAATCACAGAAATTAAAAATTCTTTTTGCAACACATTCCTACTCGTCCGTAGTTTCAAAATTCAATAAAATAAAAAATCGAATTTTTGGACAAATTTCCCAATTTTGAAAGTCCACTTGTCCCCTTAATAGGGCCATTGCGACTTCTCGGCGAAACTCTAGATCAGGGGTGTTCAACCTTTCAGCTTCCTTGGGCCACACTGAAAGAAGACGAATTGTTTTGGGCCACACAAAAATATACCTAACATTAAAAACAGGTGATGAGTAAAAAAAGTATAATATATAGTTAACATATTTATTTCGTTATAAATTTTATTTATAATTTTAAAGATAACTATAGGAGTCATAAAATTAATGTGATATTTGGCATTGAATTTGAAAAACTAGTGCAGGAATATTTGGGTCAATTGAAGTGGTTGTAATACTCAGGGAGTTCTCAAGATGTTCATCCGATATTTTGGTTTTAATTTGACTCTTAGTGTGATTCACTTTTGAAAATAGTTGTTCACAGATGCACGTGCTTCCAAACAATGATGACATGAATAACGCATGACTATGCAGTGAGAGATATTTATCTCTGGTCAGGTATGATTTATAAAAGTCCAACATAGAGACTTGACTGAATTTCTCCTTAAGTTGCATGTCGCTACTCTATGCCTTTCATTTGGAAATTTGTTAGCAGCATATCTATATCGACTGTAGAAAAATACAATTGTTACTCCATACAAAACAAATGTACTCCATACAATTGTTTTGTATGGAGTAGCAAAGATACAAAACAATTGTTTATTTTTCCAAACGTCCTGAAATCAATTTTTAAATTCTTGTACTAAATCGGAAAGCAAGGCTGTGTATTTTTTTACCATTTTTAGAATTATGCTTAGTCAGCGTCTCGAAATGCAAACAATTGTGAACATTTACTTGGGTTTGCCATAATTTCAATTTCATTTCGAACACGTTTATGGCTTGAAACATAGGGTGCCTTTCACCCTGGGTGCCTTTTACCCTGACGATGGGTGTTTAAGTCATTTAAATGGGCAGTCAAATCTATCAAAATTGCTA
Organism: Dolomedes plantarius; assembly: GCA_907164885.2. Taxonomy (NCBI): domain Eukaryota; kingdom Metazoa; phylum Arthropoda; class Arachnida; order Araneae; family Dolomedidae; genus Dolomedes; species Dolomedes plantarius. The sequence goes on along the minus strand of OU015497.1, from coordinate 10,537,240 downwards.
AATCTGAAAGCCAGTTGTCCTTATCGAGTTTTTTTTTCAATGTCATAAGCAATTTGATTTCATCAAGTAAGCTATAAAATCTTTTTAACATTTGCCCTTAATTCAGCCACCTTATTTCTGTTAAGTTTACGATATCGCCATACTCAGCATCCAAGCTTAAAAAATTCCTGAAACTGGCGATGATTCAATTCTCGAGTCCTTAAAAAATTCACCGCTTTGACGATGATTTGCATAACATGGTTCATTTTTAAAGCTTTTCCGTATAATTTTTCCTGGTGTATTATGCAATGGTACTTCATAAAACGAGAATTTTCAACAGCAATGGCATCGTCTTCTATTAATCTTACAAATCCCCCTTTTTTGCCTATCATAGCTAGGGCATCATCTGTAACTATACCAGATATGTTGGCAAGAGTTAATTAGAATAGCATCAAAATTTTCTTCACTGCTTCATATAAATCTTTCGAGGTTGTCGTGTCTTCTAACGGTACTAAAGAAGCCATTTCTTCAGTTATAATGAACTCGTCATTTGTACCTCTAATGAAAATGGCAAATTGAGCCATGTCGGTAGCATCAGTTCTTTCATCCATCGACAAAGAATAAAAGTTAGAACTGGAAGCTTTACTTTTTAAGTCGTTTTCGATATATTTCCCCAAGTTCGTCAACTCTCCTGGAAATAGTTTGATGAGACAAACTGATTTTAGATACCATCTTCTTTATCAGGGCAAAGTTTATCTGCCCCGCTTTCTATGTATTCCTTGATAAACTCGACATGAGAAAATGGTTTCGATTTTTTGATAATTAATATCATTACAATTATAAAATGTTAAATGTATAAAATCTTCGCATTTCATTTTTGTAATCAAATTAATACACAGAAATTGCGTACGGAATTATGTATAAAATTAAAGATATTTCAAATGATGTATTGTCGATTTGTTGAATGAACAAAGCGGGATCTGTAATGGCCACCTGCCATCATCTCCGAGGCGGGCCATTGATATTTTTTTTTAGCGTTTTGACTTCTTTTTCTGGGCCGCAGTAATACTTGCTATGGGCCGCATGCAACCCGCGGGCCATGGGTTGGACACCCCTACTCTAGATTATTAAGTTGGCTACTTTCAAGAAGAGTTGCCTTATGTAAAAGCCATCCAGCTCCCTGCTCTAGATTATTAAGTTGGCTACACCCCTGCTCTAGATTATTAAGTTGGCCAGACACCCCTGCTCTAGATAATTACGTTGGCTACTTTCAAGAAGAGTTGCCATATGTAAAAGCCATCCAGGAACGAAAGCCATACTGAGAGCATTTGCGAATAAATTCCATCACCATTTTTTAATGCGAAGTTTGTAACTGCCCAGCATTCTGTTTAAGATGTCTACACCTCCCATTCCAAAATTGTACTAATGAATCAGACAGGGTTGTCGTACATCCACTCCCCCCCCCCCCCTTGAATATCTTTTAGCTGATTGTGTTGGTTTGTGACAGCTGTAATTTGGGGCTACAGTTACTGCGGCATTGTCATTCCACCGACACGTGTAAACTAATCCGTCGCTTCTGTAATCAAATTGACCTCTTTCTACAGCTCTTTACAAGGCATTAGAGGACAATTATTTGTACGATTATCTCGAATAGTTCCAGTTGCTAGTATGTCTCGTTCTCCCAAATTTCTCGTCAAATCCTATGAAGTAAAAAAATTGGCAGAAAAGACTTCAACCCGAAGTGGATTGCTGACAACTGTCAGAAGATTATTTGCAACCCTGGTTCATAATGGTCCCTTTTGGTCTGATCGTTTGCCTGCACAAATTTCCATTTTGTTTGGATATCCATCACTCCCACATATAATCCAAATTTTGAACTCAAAATTAATTGGTTTCCCCCCGAATGAACATTTTAAAAGAATGATTGCCATAATATGGAACCATGGATTCATCAATATGATGTTTACCATGTTTTTATTATTTTCAGTTAATTTTGTTTTGTAGACTGGTGCAGCCATCTATCGATGGAACGGGAACGAAAAGTTAAACGCAAGTTAACTTCCAATTAACTTAATTTTCTTTCATGTTGATGGGATAACTCATCCAAAAAATTTTGAAAAAGTATTTATTAATACATAGAATTGTCAAGTTTATGATTCAACAGAAAATTTATAAACATGGTATATAAAAAGTTCTTTTTAACTTGTAATTATTCCCTTTTGTCCTACTTGGCTGTCCTGACCTAGTGGTTAAGTGCCTCTTTTTCGTGATGTATAAGCATATAACCTGCTCATATATACATCTGGTTTATTAATATCTATATACAGTGACTATAATATAGATTTTTATTCCTCAGAGCAACCGTCATTCAAAGACCAGAAAGAGCGAGATTCATAACTCAGTCTAATAGAAACGCACGTCTCACCGTTTCTCTACTCTCCGTCAGTATAGCTCAGAACATAATAATCTCTCAGTCTATAATGCTCTTGCATAATGATCCCTTCTTCCTTTTTTCTCATTCGGAAAGTTCTAGAAAGTTCCGTCACTACACGTGGGACACAAACCTTGCGGTTTCTTAGTCGCATCTGGTGGCTGAGGTTTTCATCAGCTGGACTCCCCGTGGTCGGGAATTTTTTTTAATCAGACACTCAAACGACTTTGGGCCTGTTCACATAGGAGTCCGTTGCATTGCGTTAAGGAAAAGATGACGTTGAGACGAAAATAAACCAATCATAGGAGTTAAAGATTTCATTTCTAAACTTTTTAACTCCTATGATTGGTTTATTTTCGTCTCAACGTCATCTTTCCCTTAACGCAACGCAACGGACTCCTATGTGAACAGGCCCTAAGAGAGAGCATAAATGAGGGGAGGTTAGGCTTAACCGTCGCAGGCATAGCAACCGATAGCCAGTAATAGTTACTTTTCTACACTTTTTTCAGTACTTTCTGAATTTTTACTCCATTTTATAAGTGAAGAAATTTTCCCAACAATTTATTATTTGATATGATTAAGTGTATATATCTGAATTGGGAACAATAGTACAAGCCAATCATATGCCTCCAAACGATTAGCAATGAAATTTTTAACGCCTATGATTGGTTTATTTTCGTCTCAACGTCATCTTTTCCTTAACGCAATGCAACGGACTCCTATGTGAACAGGCCCTTTGCCTAGCGAGTTGTAACGACCCTGCCCATCTCACTTAAAAAGATAGTGGACTTTCAAAATTGTGAAATTTGTCCAAAAATTAAATTATTTTATTTTATGGAATTGTAAAACTACGGACGAGTAGGAATGTGTTACAAAAAGAATTTTTCATTTCTGCGATTACTTTCCTAGTTATAGGCATTTGTATTTAATTTAGATATTATGTGGTTACTAATAGCAATAACTTTAAATGCTTTTTTCTCAAAATAAAAATTTTCCTGTCATACGAATATTCAAACTGCTCCGGGCGCATTTCTAACTATCGTATTGCTTTGAAATTTAAGTTTTATATACTTAACTGTATATCAAATAAATCTTATTGAAATTAATTATGCTTCGTAGCTCAGAATTTCTAAATTTTGTACTCGAAAAGATGATTTAGAGGTATTTTGCGTCATAAAAAGGGTGTTTTCACTATTATTATTTTTTTCTCTTTATATTTTTAATGAATGCTTAAAATGAGCAATAAGTTTCATCGTTAGTTCTATAATGTATCCTGTAAATAAAAATTACCGTATTATATGCAAAATAGATGCGCATGGAACATTTTTAATGAGGCCAATTTTTGATATAATTAATAATTCGTAATTCATAAATTATTAATATTTCATCATTAAATTGTATTTACTTTTATATATCTATGCTACTAATCACATATTCAAATTTCAAGCAAATCCATTCAAAACAAAAAAAGTTTGGTTTGAAGGTCCACTGTCCCCTTAAGAATGTTCTTCTTTATAAAAGATTTTTTTTCAATTAAGGCAAGTTTCCAGTCTCGTTATCTGTGTAGGCAGAGCCGGAGACAGGGGGGGACAAAGGGGGCAATTGCCCAGGGGCCCGGGCTGGCAGGGGGCCCGGTTAAATAAGAGTTGACTAAAAAAAATGTATACAATGTTCAAATATTGAGTGGAGAGGGGGGCCCGCTGTATTATCTTGCCCCGGGCCCTAGCTCAGTTGACGGCAGCCCTGTGTGCAGGCCTCCAGGAGTTGTTAACAACCCTCTCAATCTCCCTTTAAAATGTTCACACCTCTAACGACTTTTCCCAATATTAGGAATGAGCCCAGTGCCACGACATATGCGAGTCTCACAGTGGCCTCTGTTGTTCACCAACTCTCTACACCAGGCATGTCAAATCGTGGCCCTCAACGATTATTTGTGCGGCCCAGACGTCCATCCAATACCAACGGTATGTAAATATCGTGTCACCTTATAAGCCTTCCGCACAGGCGCAGCATTTCCCACCAACAGATGTGAATATTTTACCAGCCGACTACCACATGGCAGAAGAGTAGTCTGGTCAGTAAGTAGTCTTGTGCGAAGTTCGGTGGTTGTAAAACAGGTTCACTTTTGGGCTCACGGCGTTCACTTTCGGAGAAGGCTTATTAATTTTTGAAATTATTCAGTCAAGGCCCGATTATGAACGCTGGGGGCCCCTGGGCAAATGCTATTTGGGGCCCCCCCTTACTTACATTTATAAAAATACATACTCTTAGAAGTACTAGGTGCATACACCAAGGGGGTTTTGGGGCTCCCTAGCATCAGGAGATCAAGTCCCGATTTGCCCATGCGTTAAAAAGGGCCCTGTATTCAGTGTCTGTTAAGTTTATGTTCAAATAAGTGTGAGGAAAAACAATATTATTGTTGTTCTTGATTTCTTTTAACTAGCCGCTGCGCGACCAGCATGGTCGCTTTTAGTTTTATATTTTCTTTTCAAAACAACTCAACTGAAAGTAGCATATCTAAGGAATGTTACCATTACCTGTTATCATAAATATACGTTGTTTAGGGGTATTCTG
>OU015497.1:10479756-10527256 GCA_907164885.2 Dolomedes plantarius | reverse complement strand
CAATTTTCATTGATTGTCCAGTGTATTTATTGTTGATTTAAAAGCTATACACTATCAAAAATATTCAATAAATTTTAGGATTGAAAAAAAAATCGTTTGACCTACGAAGTAGCTATGATATATATATATATATATATATATATATATATATATATATATATATATATATATATATATATATATATACACACAGTTGGCTCTCTCTTTAACGCCGTTCTACTTAACGACGATCTCTATTTAAAGACGATATTTCCCAGTCCCGGCCCCTCCGACGTTATGGGAAATGTTATTTATTCACAAATTCTATTTAAGGGCGATCTCTACTTAAGGACGATTTTTCACGGTCCCTTGAAAGTCGTTAAACAGAGAGCCAACTGTATATATATATATATATATATATATATATATATACAGTGCCGTAATTAGCCATTCCAGTGCCCTGGCCAAAAATTTGTATTTGGGTCCCTTAATTAATTACGTTTGGGAAAATAATAAAACAAATACAGCATTCTGGGCCCCCCCCCCCTTCGAAGTGGGCCCTGGGCGGGTGCCCCTGTTGCACATGCTTAGTTATGGCACTGTATATATATATGTGCGTGTATGTGTGCGTAACTATTAAAATCGTAACCGTGACACATCGTTAACAAGCTTTTTAGTCGCGGAGGAGAAAAGAAATTGCTGTTGGCAGGACATATGTCAGGGGTGGCGGGTGAATGAGTCAATGGATCGCGCCACCCTTAAGTGAGTGTGACGGGACACCGAAAATGCTTTGACACCCCTTGCAGTGTCAGACAACACAATTTGGCGCTTAGCGTGTGATCCAATCGGAATGAAGGTTGCACAAAAAAGTAGCGCTACAACTTTACGTCAACGAAATATTTCCACCCTGCTGTTTCGTTGAGTTCGTTTGTCATGAGTGGATTCACTTCAATGTGACACTATGCATTTCTGCCTATTTTTAGCTTCCATAGTGGGGCATTTGTTCCATTCCTTCGAAATCCAGTCAAAGCTAAGATGAACGAGGGGAGTGCCCCTCTCAAGGGTGTGTTGAATTTCTTCTAATTGCACTCACTACTACACAAATGGAAAGACATTCGTTGTACAACATTTTGCCGTTAAAACACGAATCAACTACAACGCGCCGTTCAAACAAGTGACTCATTTTCTAAAAGTAGAAAAGAAAAAACGTTTCCACGCCACCTGGGCGATACGAAACGTTTTAAACTCTTAGTGACGAAGAGGAAATTGAGATTGGGATTTTCGCATGTACAATACTATGGCCATATTCGCAGGAAAACTTCCGGAACTATTCGGTTGCCAAAATCAGTTCATTACGTATCGATGACATTTGTATGAAAATTGCTTCGTTGGTTCATAACTTCTCTCAAGGAATCTGTTCCCAGTTTAACAGGTTGTCCTTGTCAACAGAGTAAAACCCTCTTTATCTGGTTCTACCTCTGGGTCGATGGACAATGGGGTTAGCCATTACAATTTTATGTCTTCTGCCCGCTTCTTCCTTTCTATTTTAATGGACTTGCTATTCTCCAATGTCTATGTAAAGGGGTTGTAATGCATGGTTTGAATCTTCTCCTGAATTCACTGACCACCTCAAGTATTTTGTAAAACCTTTGTTTTAAATCCACGCATTCATCCCTCGTGGTCACAACACAAGTTTTATAACATCTTTCCGACATGGTTATAAACAAACACACACACACATATATATTATATTATATATATATATATATATATATATTATATTATATTATACCGGGTGGCCATAATTAAACTGACAGTGCTCACAGTGTTCTGTAGCGAGATCTATTTGCGAGAATGACACCACATTTTGTAGGAAGATTAAACAAGACGGGGGACGAAGGATTCCGCGAAAAAATAAATTAGTTCCAAAAGTCACCGCTAGGGAAATATTTAGCGCTGTGTAATAGAAAATAGAGTGGTAGCAATATTGTCTGGTCCTCTGTCGACAATCGCCGTGGCAACTGCTTCGATTGTATCCTGTGGTACAGGTTTTCGTCCTCTGCCTGACTGAACCTTCAGAGAACCTGTTTTCTCAAACGTCGCAACCATTGCTTTTAGCCCATTAACTGACACAGGACCGTTAACTTTGCGCATTTTTTTTGTGCGTTCTAAAAGCACGAAGAGCGGCTGACGCGTTGCACTGGTTGAGGTAAAAGAATTTGACCAGTAACGCACGCTCGACTAAAGAAGGAGACATTGCACATAAACTTTCAATCTGATTGATTCGAAACGTAACACATTGCCTTTTAAAACCCAAGCAGCTGGCACTGTGCCAATGGATGTAACGTGAAATTTGAATAAAGAACTTCTTCATCTGCTCAGCGTACGTGATATTGCAGATCACGAGACTTTATCGGTGTTTATGTAGATTTTACGCTTTTTTAAAAGTGTTGCCATATTGCACTTGAACTAAATAAGAAAATGTGCATAATAAAAGGTAATTTTATTCCGTATTAATTTGCATTTGTTAACACTCTATTTTCTATTACACAGTGCCAAATATTCCCCTAGCGGTGACTTTTGGAACTAATTTATTTTTTCTCGGAATCCTTCGTCCCCCGTCTTGTTTAATCTTCTACAAAATGTGGCGTCATTCTCGCAAATAGATCGCGCTACAGAACACTGTGAGCACTGTCAGTTTAATTATGGCCACCCGGTATATATATATATATATATATATATATATATAATATATATATATATATATATATATATATATATATATATATATATATATATATATATATATATATATATATTATATAATATTATATATATATATATATATATATATATATATATATATATATATATTATATATATATATATATATATATATATATATAATATATATATATATATTAATATATATATATAAAACTAGGGTGTTCCAAATTCGACCGACAAATTCAGAGGGGTGATAGTAGGCATCAAGGCAAGCATTAATCACATAGGAATGTATGAGCGGAAACGCAAACCTGACGCTGGAGGGCGCTGTTTACTTAATCGGACCGTACCTCTTACCAACCCCACTAGATGGCCGGAAATATCGCATTTTTCTGCAGGAGCTAGAAAACTCAAAAACAAAACATAATCACATAGGAATGTATGACAGGAAACGTAAACCTGCTCAGCTAGAGGATAAACAAATATGCAGAAATGAAAAGCCAACATTTCTGCATCTATGTGTTAATGTGTTATATATATATATATATATATATATATATATATATATATATACAGTGGAATCTCGATCGATCGTTCCCCGTACGATCGTTTTACCGTATGCATCGTTTATTTCATCCAGTCCCGAATAAATTCCATAGAAAACAAGCAAAAACAGTCCGCATGGATCGTTCCTCGATCCATCGTTTTCCCGCAATATTAGTTCAGAATATCGCAGCTTTACATTAATTTATCGGATCGATCGTTTTTTCATGATAACTGAACCTGAAATATAAATGTTTGGATTGATCTACAATGACGCTCTAATTAAACAATGAGCAGAACATTTGAGATGCACGGTCTCGTATTTTTGTTCTGTCCTGTTTAGCCTGGTTTCACATAATCGTACCACTCCCATTATTTGTTCGTCTTTGGTGTTTCTTAGTTTTTTAGTCCCTAAAGTATCCTATTTTCGGAAACTCTTTCCAAATTCTCCGACTATTCAACATTTCTGTTCTTATCAGCAATGGCTCACAGTCAGCCTACCTGAGCGGTTCCTGCTGTCATCTGGCTTTTCTCTTGGCCTTGGGATGGAGACGCCCGGTTGTTTGGTCTAGGGTGTGAAAAGTTTCTGATTGCTGCAGTTCTACACTGGCCTATGACGGTTTCACCCGGAAGCAGAACTTCCTGGTGGTCTTATGACGGACCCCATCCAGTGCAATGGAATGGTTCTAGTTACAAACGATTCACGGCTGCCGCTTCTTTGTACTCTCACACAATAACCGATACCGAAAAGAATGCAATTTGCAGCACAGAAAAAATATTGTTTACTTGTGGAGAGAAAACCGCCAAAAAACAAATGAAGATTAAATACTTTTATTTGAATAAAAATTCCTGTGTACCTACGTGTATTTCTTTTTTTATTATTATTATCTTGGATTTCAGTACAACTTTGTAATTTTATCTTCAATTACACTACAGGTATGTATGCATTTATGTATGTGAGTAAATATATTTTAGGGATATCAAACTTTAAGGTAGTATGTTAATACTTTTTTGTATGTTCCCGCATCTATCGTTTTCCCGCATCCATCGTTTAGTTCAGTCAGTCCCTTCGAAAACGATAGATCGAGATTCCACAGTATATTTATTTATTTATTTATTTTACATAAATATAGCTTACACTGCTTTTCTATTTAGTCACCATGTTTTTCACAGAGGGAAATGAGTTTTTGTATCCCTGTCTCATATCCAGCCGCCGCCAGTTCATTGAGAAAAGTAGTGACTCCTCCTTTCAGGTCAACCTCTCTTTAAAAACTTGTTCCTTTTAAAAAATATCTCAATTTCGAAAAGCGATGAGAATCAGATGGTACCAGATCTGGGCTGCAAGGTGGGTAGTTGAAAATTTCCCATTCAAACTTGATCAGAAGTCGTGTTTTTCCAGCAATGTGAGGTCAGGCATTTTCGTGGAGAGACACAACGCCGTACGACCTGGCGTCTCGTCCGCTCAGCATCACGGACGTTCTCTCTTCCCGCGTTAAAATTTCGACACTAACGCCGAACAGATGATTCATCCATTGCATTATCTACACAAAGCTCTTTGATTTTGCAATAAATCTCATAGGGTCGCCCATTTCTAGCGTTAAGGACTCAAATAACTAATCTCACCTCACAACTGGCGGCGTTCTCAATTTTTTAAACGTTTTAAACACTCACAGAAAAAAAAAAACATTAAAGGGACAGTGGACCTTCAAACATAACTTCTTTTGTTTTGAATGGATTTGCTTGAAATTTGAATATGTGATTAGTACCATAGATATGTAAAAGTGGTTAAAATTTAGAGACGATATATTAATAATTTGTGAATTATGAATTATTAATTATATGAAAAATTGGCCTCATTAAAAATGTTCCATGCGGATTTCTTTTGCATATAATAGGGTAATTTTTATTTACAGGATACCTTATATAACTAACGATGAAACTTATTGCTTATTTTAAGCATTCATTAAAAATATAAAGAGAAAGAAATAGTAACAGTGAAAACACCCTTTTTATTACGCAAAATACCTATAAATCATCTTTTCAAGTACAAAATTTAGAAATTCTGAGCTACGAAGCATAATTTTTTTCAATAAGATTTATTTGATATACAGTTAAGTATATAAAACTTAAATTTCAAAGCAATACGATAATTAAAAATGCTCCTGGAGCAGTTTGAATATTCGTATGACATGAAAATGTTTATTTTGAGAAAAACACATTTAAAGTTATTGCTATTAGTAACCACTAAATATCTAAATTAAATACAAATACCTATAACTAGGAAAGTAATCGCAGAAATTAAAAATTCTTTTTGCAACACATTCCTACTCGTCCGTAGTTTTACAATTCAATAATATAAAAAAATCGAATTTTTGGACAAATTTCACAATTTTGAAAGTCCACTGTCCCCTTAATGACGGAACATAACCTCACGGACAGGAAGCATATGCAGTCGAACATCGTTATAGCAAACCCGGCATATAACGAGCTCACGGATATAACGAACGAAAATTTTGGTCCCGCCATTTTCCTATTGTATTTAATGCTAATTTATCCTTTTATAGCGAACCTCCGAAATCTTAAGAATTGGCTATACCGAACCTTGTTTTTAGTAGACTACTCAGCTTTTTTTAAAAAACTTTTTAAGAATGTTGAAGATACAACCAGGCCCTGATTTTACATTAGGCCCAGTAGGCCCGGGCCTAGGGGCCCCCGAATGTTGGGGGGCCCCAAAATTTTTTTATTTAAAATAAAAAATTTCCCAATTCAATTTTTTTTATTATTTTACTTTCTTTAATAGCAATTTTTTTTATATATCCTTATAAATTTGATTGATAGGTTCGTCATATGTATAGTTATATGTATAGTTCATCATATGTATTGTGAAGAATAGGAAATTCTTCAAGCAGTCAGTCGTGTGAATATTGGATGTGTCTTTGTCACCCCTGTCCTTGGCAACAAAGGGGGGCGCGAACTGGGTTGAACCCTGGTGTCAAGCTAACTGACTGATGGTCATCGCCGGACTGAGGGCGGTATTTCCTCCCCTTGTCTACTGGCAAGAGGGTGTCAGCTGGCGACAAAGGCCACACACGTAGAGTCCGGCATTCTTCATGCACAAAAGTGCGGTTCGTTACGCTAAGCCCTCGGCGTGAGAAATTCTCGAATGTTGGAAATAGCTGATGTCACTGATTTCAGCAAATCAACGTCGAAACACAAAAACCAACGCATGATAGGACGAAATATGTTCCAGGGAGGTGCTTAGAGTTTTCTTGGAGAACCTCGGACCGAAAAAGAGGCAGAGAGACTTGAGATCTACTCTCAGAAGGTGACTGATACCTGCGGCCTTGGGCCAGATTACATTTTTGGGAACTTTGAATCCCGGGCTTAGTGCCGTTTCATATAGTCAGTGAACTCTGACTGTTTGGGGAAGAAGTTTAACTCCCCGGTGCCTTAGGGCTGTTATGACAGTAAATTTTTGGTATAACTGAAGTGTACATATTGTATATAATTAAATACATAATTTTAAAACCTAAACTCCGTATCTTGAATTAATCTATGTCCAGCTACCTGGGAGAAGTGTTCATATCGTCACAGTCTTATTATATAGATTAATTAAAGTGGTGGCAGCGGTGTTGATCGATCCCTCCACCTGAAGATTCCTGTGAGTAGTAATTTATACAGAGTTTTGCCAAGTTGGGCGTTCCAATCTACTTTCTTCGAACTGTGATTCCTGTAAATAGCAAGTTGGATTATTTTGCTGAACCTGCCTTGTGCGTGTCTACTTGTCGTCAAACTCCAATTCCTGTGAACTGAAAGTTAGAGAGAATCGTCGAGTGGTGCTTTCCTGTCTGCAATCTACTAGACTTTGTTACGTAGTGCACGAAATCTTCCTGACGTCCCGCTTCTTCAATTAAGGCTAACTGTTTGCAACGTTAAACAGAACCATTGTGGTCTTCTGTTCCGTCTTCATGCTGATCATCAAGAGCAGTCGTCAAAGCAGTGAGTACTATATGGTTTTCATTTCTCTATTGGGTTACTGAGGCAATTGAATAATAGTGTTCTTTTTTTTGTGTGTCATTCAACTTAAATCATTGCTAGTTGTGTTTCATAGATAAAGTTGTGTTTAAATATACTAGTAAAACAAATCTTAAAAATAACAGAGTAAAATAATTTAGTTTTGTATAATATAAAAGTGCATTTGAATGTGCAAAGTTATTTAGTATATCATAATTGAATTTAAGCTTAAACTGTAGTGAGCTAATTAAATTTTTGTGTGTTTTGTGTTAGAATTGTTGTGTGTAAAATTTAGGGTAAGGTTAAATTCTCTAACTGAAATCATGGCTTATTTATCTAAAGCCCTTAAGGCTGATTTGGTTTCACTCGCGGAAGATCTTGGAGTTTGTGCCAATTCCGATATGAACAAAACGAAATTAGGAGACTAATAATGTCAGATGAGGGTTATGATGAAGAAAACGCGAAAGCAATGTTAGAAGCGATTGAACGTGAAAACCAGTTAAAGTTTGAGAGAGAGAGGGAACAGCGCGCTTACGAATTGGAGAGACTCAAAATAATAGGCTCAGGAAGTGGTAGAGTGTCAACTCCTGAACCGTTAGAAAACTCTCTAAGGAGATCTTCTCCAGAAATGAGGAGGATGATGCCGAAATTTATTCTAGAGGAGACAGACATAAGTTTGTTTTTGGCTATGTTTGAGCTCCAAGCTAAAAATCTTGAGATAGATGAAGCAGAGTGGGCAACCCAAATTCTTTCGTTATTGCCGCTAGAAGTAGGTCAGATTGTTTTACGTGAGTCAGAACAAGACTCAAGAGATTATAAGTACGTAAAGAAAATCTTGCTAGACCGTTTTAAACTGAGTCCAGATACCTTTAGGCAGAAATTCCTGCAACACACCCGCAAAGCAAATTCAAGGTGGAAAGATTTCGCATATGAATTGCAGAGCTATTTTAATGGGTGGATTGAGGGGCTAGGAATAAATACTTTCGAGGCTTTGAAACAACTCGTGATTGCGGACCAAATTAAGAGACGCGTAAATAGCGAGGTGCAGGAACACTTCTTAGATGAATGGGGGAGCATTGTTTCACCTTCAGTGTTAGCCGAAAAACTGGATCGTTACGAGTCAGTAAGACAAGGTAAACGAATCACAAATAATGGAAGGAAGGAATTTCAGGTGCGAAAAACAAATTGATTTGGGGTTTAGGAATGAGGGGAAAGCCAAACCAGAAAAACAAGTTGATGGCAATCTACCTCCCCAAGCAAAAACTCATATTTAAAATATGAAACAAAATTTAAAGAGTTTGATAAGCGAAAACCTCTTCGCTGTTATGAATGTAATTCGGAGGAGCATTTACGTCCAAAGTGTCCTTTCCGAAAAAAGAGAGATGCGGAGACTCTGAATAATATTGAACAAAACGATGATGGGGACAAATGGTTGAAACCATATTTGAGTGTGGCCAAGGTCAATGGCGTCCAAACTCAAGTCTTACGAGATTCGGGAGCCACTTTTGATCTGGTCTCACAGAAGTACGCACCGCCAGAGACGTTTACGGGCGAAGTCGTTTGGGTAAAACAACCCCTTGACACGGAAGCAAAATGCCTCCCTGTGGCCAGGATAGAGTTAGAAGGGACATTCGGGCGCGTGACCACAAAGGCCGCTGTGTTCGATAATTCGCTAAACCAAGACAGGTACATTTTGGGGAATCGTACTTTTGTTCTTCTTTGTGAAGGCGCGGGAAAAGGGGGCGGAGTTCAGGAACTAAACGCCGTCGCGCGCTCGCAAGGCAAATCGGAAGAGAAAGAATCCGGGGTTGAGACAGCTGATAACGTTTCTGAGCCGGCTATTGTTCTCCGTGCAGAGGTTCCGATCGAGGAGAAAATAGACTTACAGTTAGAGGGACGGAATGTTGTGTCAAGTGACCCTAACCTGCTGATTTGTACACCATCAGAATTAAAATCCGCTCAAATTGAGTGTGATGATTTAAAAACGATTTGGGATAAATTGAAGACGGATGGAGAAAAAAACATTCAGGGACAGTATGTGACCGAAAACGTAGTCTCTCCGTACACGTTAGGGCGGGAAAATGCTCTAGAAAAGATAAGCGTTAAAGAAAAAGGAAGCGCTATCCTCAAGAAAGGCGATCGTAATGAGTTACAAATATCAGAATTGAGAAATCTGGAAAACTTCCTGCCAGAAGGTGGGGAAAATAACGAATATACTGTGTCAGCTATTTGCGAAATTTATGTATCGTATCTTTGGAATATAACACGTAAATCAGCTGGTAGAATGTCGCCGATAGATCAGTCACTATGTTCGGATCTAGTCGATTTATTTAGGAGCGAAAAGAAATTCTATGTTTGATAGGAATTCACAATTATCACAAGTGGGCTCATAAGTTCATTCTTTGTGCTCGACCTAGAGTCCTTGAAAGATTGTTAGGAACTGGTAAATGTTTTGTTCAGCTGTCGTGCAACTTTTCATGTTTTAATTACGTAATTCTCTATATGTATTTTGGAACCTTCGATTACCGTGCAAGAAACGCGGGTTTTAGTATTGGATGGTATGAAATAGAGTGCGAATTAGTCTTAACTAACTTAAGAGACATGCTTACTCCGTATGTAAGGGAGAAGAATTCGCGAATGAAAGTGCGTTGCTTTAAAGAAACGTGCATTATCTCCGGATTCGACTTGGTCGAGATCTCCAGTCACCATGTGGAGACTCCCGTTGGTTTTGTCAGAGAATCGGGCATGAGTGTGAAAATTGTTCTGTATAAAATTAATTTTCTTTCTGAACGTGTTGGTATAATTATCAAAGTCGGCGGGGTTGCCAATGTGAACGTGAATGTTTCATTCTTGAATACAAACTATGAACCCTATAGAGATGTACCGGCAGAACTTTTACCGGACTCACCCACCGAATTAAGAGGTATAACTCGTGTCTCTTCCTTTGTAATCTCAAATACAGATATTTTGTCTTGTGTGACCAATGGTAAATTGTTTATAAACGTTGAAGGCATAACTTATTTCCTACGAGGCAGATCAGATCTTCCAGTAGATCTGAGTTACTTTACTTGGGACAATAAAACCTGGATTAATGAGTTATCAGGAGATTGGAAGGGATTGTTTAAAGCTGGCAAGTTAGGTGTTATCACGTTGATTGTAGAAAGTGAAGTGTTTAAGGTTAACCGTTCTAGACTAGCAGGCCGATCTCGCTTCTTTTATGCATTATTTTATCAAGATGATTACCTGAAAAGCGTCCTCGAACTTCGGGACACTGGACCTCGTAGTATACGGATAAGGCATACGCTTATTTACGACGGTACATTCAGCCGCATACATGACCCTCCGTTAGAGGAATTCATTAAACTCTATAAAGTTTCTGTGAAGGGTAAAATTCAGTGTATAACAAAATTTCCCGCACCTTATGCGTCTGATTTCGAGCGCGAATTCATTATACAATGTGATGCCTCTGATGTTGCGATCGGGGTAGTACTAACACAAATGTTTGGGGCAGAAGAACATCCTGTCTTGTATCTTAGTCGGAAATTTAGCCCAGCTGAGAAGAATTACTCGACAATAGAACGGGAGTGCGCGTCGATAATTTTCGCGGTTCTGAAACTACATTTTTATTTAGATGGGGCAAATTTCAAAATCATAACAGACCACAAACCATTGAAGTGGTTAAAAAATCACACCGGCACGAATTCCAGGATTCTTCGGTGGTCCTTAATTCTGCAACCGTATAACTTTACTATTGAACACCGGGCTGGAAAGTTTAACCAGAATGCAGATACGCTTAGCCGTATGTCTTGCGAATGAAGGTGTAAATAGAATTAGTTCTTACAACAATTGTACTTGAAAGTGTGTTTTTTTTTTGTTTTATTTTTTTGTATGTTGTTATTTATGTTTATTTAGGTTAGTTAAAGTATAGTAGTGTAAATTATGTGCTTAAAGTTGCTTGCCTCAGAGCTCAAGTGTAGAGGTGGAAACACATATATGTACCACACTGTATCCCCGAACTATGATGTAAGGGTGGGGGAGGCTGTGAAGAATAGGAAATTCTTCAAGCAGTCAGTCGTGTGAATATTGGATGTGTCTTTGTCACCCCTGTCCTTGGCAACAAAGGGGGGCGCGAACTGGGTTGAACCCTGGTGTCAAGCTAACTGACTGATGGTCATCGCCGGACTGAGGGCGGTATTTCCTCCCCTTGTCTACTGGCAAGAGGGTGTCAGCTGGCGACAAAGGCCACACACGTAGAGTCCGGCATTCTTCATGCACAAAAGTGCGGTTCGTTACGCTAAGCCCTCGGCGTGAGAAATTCTCGAATGTTGGAAATAGCTGATGTCACTGATTTCAGCAAATCAACGTCGAAACACAAAAACCAACGCATGATAGGACGAAATATGTTCCAGGGAGGTGCTTAGAGTTTTCTTGGAGAACCTCGGACCGAAAAAGAGGCAGAGAGACTTGAGATCTACTCTCAGAAGGTGACTGATACCTGCGGCCTTGGGCCAGATTACATTTTTGGGAACTTTGAATCCCGGGCTTAGTGCCGTTTCATATAGTCAGTGAACTCTGACTGTTTGGGGAAGAAGTTTAACTCCCCGGTGCCTTAGGGCTGTTATGACAGTAAATTTTTGGTATAACTGAAGTGTACATATTGTATATAATTAAATACATAATTTTAAAACCTAAACTCCGTATCTTGAATTAATCTATGTCCAGCTACCTGGGAGAAGTGTTCATATCGTCACAGTATGTTATAGTGTATATAAGGGATTAATAAGGTCTTCTGGTTGCATTGTATTGGTGTTTTAATGATGAAGTTAATATGTTGTATTGCTTTTTGCTATTTGATAGTGTTCTTTACTTCTACGCTTCAAATAGCCAATTCTTGGTAAAATGGTACTTTCACAATGATTGATGATTATTTTTTTTGTGTGTCAATTTTGGAAAATTTACGCCCACATCAGCGTTAGGGGGAGGCCCCCATCCCGAGTTGTGCCTATAGTCAAGAATTTTCTAAATCGGGCCCTTATACAACGAATGTTGAAGAAGGAGATGATGAAGATTTATTTACATCTCGCGATGTGTATAGAAAAGCACAAAATTTCATCATTCTCAGATTGTGACATGCAATTGTTCGAAACATGTGATCATCAAGACGATCAGTATTTTCAATGGAACTTTCGCCACTGGAAATAAAATAAGAATAAACCAAATTATAAGTTGCACAATCCCGTTTAGAGAATTTAATGTTAAAAATAATTACAAGATAAAAAGAACTTTTTATATACCATGTTTTTAAATTTTCTGTTGAATCATATAAACTTGACAATTCTATGTATTAATAGACACTTTTTTAAAACTTTTTTGATGAATTATCCCATCAACTTGAAAGAAAAAGGAAGTTAATTGGAAGTTAACTTGCATATAACTTTTCGTTCTCGTTCAAGCCAATAGATGGCTGCACCAGTCTACAAAACTAAATTAACTGAAAATAACTGAAAATTGATTTAATTCTGCTTAAAGATGGCTAAAAGTATTAAAAAAATGCATTGTCATCGTGTTCTGAGCTATTCTAAAAGTTTCAAATGTCTAGCTAGTCGGGAAGTTATTAAAAAATCGATTGCAAGATTTGTACGTGACAAACACACACACAAACACACAAACAAGAAAGCAAGTTAATAAAAACATGGTAAAAAAGACCCGTACGTCTGAAACAATTTTAGTTAAACAGGCGAAAGGCCTTCTCCAACGCAAGAAAACATGTATAATTAATCTATGCATAGGAAATGTGACCTAAAAACATAAAAAGACCATATCGTACTTTTCCTAAAGACGAAGGAGAGATTCGAATCTAAATTGAGAAGCTCTTGCAATCAGGTGTTACAAGAGTGGTTTGAATCAAAATCCAAAACCGAATGTAAATCAATGCGTAAACCCATGTGTAGAACATGTAAACATGCGGGAGAAATACTAAACAATATGAAATCGAAAATGTAAATCGAAATAATGTACAAGCTGAATTGGTTCATATTCCTCTGACCTCTAAAACCAGTTTTGAGAATTTCCAGATTGTAAATACAGAGAATGATGAACTAAACACTTTGTTGCATAACTACTGTCACATATTTTCTAAAGACAAGTATGATATAGGTTTTATAAGGATAGGACCCCAACGTTTTAAAGAAACGCCTGAGCTTCTTGTGTCCTTAAATTCTTATTGTACTTCTCCCAATGAAGAAAGAGAGATTAGAAACCAAACTGAGAAACTGTTGTAAGCAGGTATAACAGAGGGTTCCTGTTGCTTTGGCATATGAGCGTGAAGAAGGCAAACGAACAAGACTATATGTAAAAACTTCAGAAAATTAAATGCCATTATCAAGACAGATGCTGAACATTTGTCTCGGATTGATTGTTTATTTGTTAAATTTAGTCATGATAAAATATTTTGAACTCTAGATATAATTTCAGGTTATTGGCATATTCCAATTCACCCTCAGTATACTGCCTTCGCAACAAATTTCGAATTATTTGAATGGCTCCGCATTCCTTTTGGTATAAAAAAATGAATTCCTCAGGAATCTTTTAATAGAAACGTTAGAATTTTAACTAAATGTAAAATTCAATTTGCTTGTAACTATTTCTATGATATTATTTTTTTTTTCACATCTGAAAGGGAACATTGACAACACTTGCAACACATTTTCGAAATCTGTGAGAAAGAAAACTTAAAACTTACATTACCTAATTGTGTGTTTGCCAAAGACAAGATTAATTTTCTCGGTTATGAAGTTCAGCAAGGAAAAATTACCCCAGGAAGCTCAACAAGGAAAATGTTAACATCTATATCATTCAGAAGTTACAACTTCCTAAGAATGTGAAGGATTTGCAATGTTTCTTAGGATAAAACAATGTGTACAATCAGAGTATGCCCAAATTCGTTATCCATTGAATAGACTTTTGAAGAAAAATCCTATATTGGATTGGTCAGAAGTGCATTTGAAAAATTAAAAAATGTGTTAATACGAAAATCTGTTCATCAGTTACATGATAAAAAATTATCATATCGTGTAAGTTGATGCCTAAGAAAGTGCAGTTGGAGCTGTGTTGAAACAGTCTGATGCTTCTAATATACATCCTGTTGCATATCGTAACAGAACTTTTCGTAATTAGGAGCAGAATTATGCCATCACAGTATTAGAATGTTTGTCAATTGTGGATGCTTTAGATAAATTTAATTGTTTATCTCCATGCCCAAAAACTTGTTATTCATACTGACCATGTGGATCTTGTTTGGCTCAAAAATCTAAAGAATTTAAGAGGTCGGTTGTTCCGCTGGTCCTAAAAACTTAGCATGTTTGACTGTGAAATCAAATACCAAAAGGGCTCCACAAATGTTGAAGCTGATATGTTCTTAAGACATCCCGTTTCTCAACATCTTCAACGTACTGTACATTTATTAGACCTTGATGAAATTAAAATTCAGCAGAAAAAGGACAACTTTCATGATCCTAAGTACCAAGAGATAGAAATGATGTCATCATATTGAAAAGAAAAAAAAATCTTGATCCTATTTCTTTACGTTTAAAAATGTTGCAAAATTGTCCTGATCAGTTTGGTCATCATGGTGTGTAAAACATACATTTGATTACACTTGAGTACTACTGGCCTCCCAAAGTCAAGGATGTAGCAAATTTTGTCAAACATTGTGCCGCAGTGGCTAAAAGCACCACCTGTGGCGATAGCGTACAATAGCTCTCAGGCTGATCCCACCACCTACAATAGCGCTTGCGCAGATCTATGACGCTGCCATCTATATCACGAAATTTGAACGATTTGCATAATGATATCCGTGGGGATAGTCTTCGCCACATTGTGCTACATGCCATTTGAACAAAAAATCTAAATTAAAGAAATTTGGTTTCATTCAAGTCGTACCCCCGACTGATAAACCTTTCGAATGTATATCTGTTGATACTGTTGATGGCTTCAGCTATTAAAATTCCACAAAAAGGTACCTCCATATTGCAATAGATCATGGCACAAAAAATGTCCCCCCCCCCCTCAAAAAACGTCAGAACAGAATCTTATGCTAATTATCTTACACAGTTCGGGCGTCAGGGAAAATTCAAACAAATAGGACTGCAGTCTTTACTTCATCACGATTCAGGAGAATACTTCAAAATTATTAATGTTATTCAGCTTTTGACTTCATCCCCAGACTTATGGTAAAGTTGGATGAATCAGTAGTGACTAGGTAAAAACGTAAAGTTAACTCTTTGCCCGCAAAAGTTTCTTGGACACGTTTGTCGGAACGAGTCACTACCGAATACAATAGTACAGTCCCCATTCAGTTACATAATTGACCTCTGCATACTTCCTGTTTGGCAAGCAGCCCTCTACAGCAAACTGACTTAGCTACAGTGAATGAAGCCAGGAAAATTTCAAAACAAAGAACAACAGACCATCGCAATCAAAACAAAATTAGGCATGATGCTCGCTTTATATATAATTGAAATCCGGTGATGCTGTCATTTTAGAAGAATTTTCATACCGCAAAATTTCAGTTTCTTTACAAGATTTGAAAACAGCGTTCCGAAGTAACTTAAGAAACAGATCAATATACCAGCAAGTCTGTGGAAATTGTCCATCCATCCACGTGAAGATATTACAATCCACCTGAAATAATTTCAATTATAACATGAATAGGACAATCCTCTACCTCATTAATCTTTCCTAACGTTGTTCTCCTTCTCTAATCGCTTTCCCGCCTTGGTATGATGGATTCCCGGTTGAGTAGAAGTGAAACTAGCCAATGTAATAGAATAATGTGTATCTTTTATATTTTTGGATTTTTATACCGAATCAAGTCTTCACTAACTTCCACTCAGTGGAAGTCCTCCCTTCTTTTAGTCCTCTGTTACCGCACGTTTCCTGCCCTTAGGAATATATGAGAAAACAGACTGCCTCTTCTCTTGATATATACGTATACTAGCTGATAAACCCGCACTTCGCTACGGAGTACATTCAAATTAAATACAACGGTCAATGTATGCAATTAATGCCAAATATATATATATTTATAATAAATACGATGATCAGTATATACAATTCATATAGAAAAAAAAATATATTTATAAAAAAATCGTAAGGGATATATTTATAGACAAAATAATGTTCCAATTGTCTGCCGCATTAGCAAGAAAAAATTATTTTTTTGTCTATTTAGTTGTTATGGACGTGACGATAAATTTATATAAAGTACCTACCAGAAAAAGAAATCACGTGATCGGCATTTAATAAATTAAATTCTAAAAATGAATCTTTAAAAATTCACCAAAAATCAGAAAATGGAGGTAAAGGTTCGAAAAAGATTTCATTTTAAAGGAATTTTTACGATCTTTCTCGTGATATAAATTTTATAACCCTCAAATTATTATTTTAAATGCAAACTTAAAAAAAAGTTTCTAAAACAGCTTAAAAATTTAATTAAACAAAATCTAAGAAGATTTTTTCAAAAATCTCTCTTAGTGCACCCCTACACCATAAGAATAATCGGCATGAAAAATTTCAGCCCTTTAGGTCCAGCGGTTTGGTCTGTGCGTTGCAGTCAGTGAGTCAGTTACGGAACTGTTTTATATATATAGATATGAACAGTGAAACTTCCCTATGGCGGAAGGTAATGGTGTTCCGAAGAAAAGTGGCCGTTTTGAGGGGTGGATTTCTCTATGGCGGAAGGTAATGGTTCCGAAGAAAGGTGGCCGTTTTGGGGGGTGGATTTCTCTATGGCGGCCAGTAATGATTTCGAAAGAAAGTGTTCGTTTTGAGGGGTGGTCGACTTGAGAAATTTCAATATGTTTGAATATATATATGTATATATAAGTATATAAATGTTTATATATATATATATATATATATATATATATATATATATACATATATATATATATATGTTTATATATATATATATATATATATATATATATATATATATATATATATATATATATATATAAATGTTTATATATATATATATATATATATTTTTTTTTTCTTTCTCTTTCCCTCCATTTCGGGGGTCTTATCTCCCGTGCCCTCGAAAGCATACGTCACCGAGGCATTCCCGGCTTCGAGACGTCGCGATCGTCTGTCGCCGGACACTTGACTTCCACGACCCCCACAACTGCCTTATCTCCTGGCGGACTCGGTGCTTTCCCAGTGGCAACAGGGTGTGGCGCAGGCCAGAAGGGTTGGGCGTTCGAATCATCTGCGGGATTTCGGGTTCCTAACAGGTCCCGTATCTGCGGTGAAGGGCAGCAGGTAATGGATGATATCGGAATGTTTATTGCCAATGACGGAATCGTTTGCCATTGACGGTTTTTGTGTTCCCCCCATACACACACACACACACACACACACACACACACACACACACACACATATCTATATATATAAAACAGTTCCGTAACTGACTGACTGACTGACTGACATACTACGTACAGACCAAACCGCTGGACCTAAAGGGATGAAATTTTCCATGGCGATTCTTCTTATGGTGTAGGGGTGCACTAAGAGAGATTTTTGAAAAATTCTTCTTAGATTTTTTAAAATTAAATTTTTAAGCTGTTTTAGTAACTTTTTTAAGTTTGCATTTAAAATAATAATTTGAGAGTTATACAATTTATATTACGAGAAAGATCATAAAAATTCCTTTAAAATGAAATCTTTTTCGAATCTTTACCTCTATTTTCTGATTTTTGGTGAATTTTTAAAGATTAATTTTTGAATTGAATTTATTAAATGCTGATCACGTGACTTCTTTTTCTGGAACTTTAAATAAATTTATCGTCACGTGCATAACAACTAAATATACAGAAAAAATATTTTTTTCTTTCTAATACAGCAGACGATTGGATATTATCCAAAAAAAAATAAATAAATATCCCTTACGATTTTTTTATAAATACGTATATATATATATTTTTTTTACATCAATTGTATACATTGGTCGTCGCATTTATTATAAATATATATATTTATTTTTTGGCATTAATTGCATACATTGACCGTTGTATTTAATTTTAATGAACTCTGTAGCGAAGCGCGGGTTTTCAGCTAGTATATATATATATATATATATATACGGAAGTAGTTATATAACGTGAAAGACAATATCAACAGTGGATAATCATTGGAATTGAATTAAAATAAGTTTGGCAGAAAACACTCACACAAAAATATACACACGGTATAATACATACACACACACACACATATATATATATATATATATACACCCAACTCTATTTCTTACACCCTTTTTCTTTTACACGAATTTGAAGTTACGCGGTTCAAAAAAGTCCTTATTTATTAAAAAATTTATTTGATATAACACGATTTCTAAGTCATTGTCTTATAGTTATGCACGTGACCATGAGCGGTCTAGTACAAATTGCAGTCTTTGGTACCAATGTTTAAAAAAAAAATTCAGGTAGTCTCTTCTAACGAAACCACCGCGGGTTATTAACGTAGGATTACTTATCGTTGCGTACCTCTTTTGTATGTATATATGTATGTATGTGTTATGTATATATGTATGTATGTGTTATGTATATATGTATCTATATATATATGTAAGTATGTATATATATACATATATGTATGTCATAATCTTGACGCATTTTGGTACTTTTCTGTTTAACTGTTTACTGCTTGTCCAAGCGATAGACTGGTTTAGGCGCGCTGCCTAAACCAGTATTATATTTCGCGAGGTACTGACGGACGGTTTTAGCACCTAAAATTTTCCTTTACAGGGGACCATTATGGAGGAACGTAATCCTACGTTAAAATTCCCGTTTTTACCACACTTCAAAAATTAGGCATCACTGCGCACTGCTATAATGTAGTAGTTAAAGGGGAATCCCCTTATTCGATAACACTTACCTACACATTTCGTATGACATAACATAACATATTGTATCGTTAAATTGCTTAAGTTCACAATACAGATTTAATCAACTGTTCGTGTTATCAGCCATACATTGTGCTATCAATGCATTTGAACATTTCTGATCTTAAGAAGTGAAAAAAAAACGTATTTTTATCTACAAATTTTCAGTTTAGCTCTAAATAAATAATAAAATTCCTACCAAAGATAACATTTTACAAAATGTCGAAAGTTTCGAAGATTCGTAAAAGGCAAGCCATTTCTTTAGAATTAAAATTAAAAATCTTGGACTGTCTTGCGAGAGGGGAAGGTGAAACATCTGTGGGCAAGGATTTTTGGCTTTGACGAAGCTTCTATCAGAACCATTATGAAAAATGAGAATGCCATACGGCATTCTGTCATCTGCGCATCAAAACTTAGTTCCAAAACATCGTCATGCATTAGAAATTAAGTGTTAGTAAAAATGGAAAAATATGGAGTGGTTTGGATGGAGGATTTATTGCAAAAGAGAATACCTGCAATGCTGTAGATGGCAGTTTTATAAAGCAGAAGGCACTACGAATTTATAAGCAACTGTAGATATCGGAGCCATCAACAAGTAATCAAGATTTTTTATTTCCAATGGCGGCCAATACACAGACAAGCTAACCTGTAAATGGTTCCAATACCTGCAAATGAAAATATTATAAAGTAGAAGGCAGTACGAATTTATAAGCAACTGCAGATATCGGAGCCATCAACAAGTAATCAAGATTTTTTATTTCCAATGGCGGCCAATACACAGACAAGCTAACCTGTAAATGGTTCCAATACCTGTAAATAAAAATATTATAAAGCAGAAGGCACTACGAATTTATAAGCAACTGAAAATATCGGAGCCATCAACAAGTCATCAAGATTTTTTATTTCCAATGGCGGGCAATACACAGATAAGCTAAACTGTAAATGGTTCCAATACCTGTAGATGGAAACATTATAAAGCAGAAGGCACTACGGATTTATAAGCAACTGCAAATATCGGAGCCATCAACAAGTCCTCAAGATTTTTTATTTCCAATGGCGGGCAATTCACAGACAAGCTAACCTGTAAATGGTTCCAATACCTGTAGATGGAAATATTATAAAGCTGAAGTCACTACGAATTTATAAGCAACTGGAAATATCGGAGCCATCAACAAGTCCTCAAGATTTTTTATTTCCAATGGCGGGCAATACACAGACAAGCTAACCTGCAAATGGTTCCAATACCTGTAAATGGAAATGTTATAAAGCAGAAGGCACTACGAATTTAGAAGCAACTGCAGATATCGGAGCCATCAAGTCAGCAAGATTTTTTATTTCCAATGGCGGGCAATACACAGACAAGCTAACCTGTAAATGGTTCCAATACCTGTAAATGGTTCCAATACCTGTAAATGGAAATATTATAAATCAGAAGGCACTACGAATTTATAAGCAACTGCAGATATCGGAGCCATCAACAAGTCATCAAGATTTTTTATTTCCAATGGCGGGCAATTCACAGACAAGCTAACCTGTAAATGGTTCCAATACCTGTAGATGGAAATATTATAAAGCTGAAGTCACTACGAATTTATAAGCAACTGGAAATATCGGAGCCATCAACAAGTCCTCAAGATTTTTTATTTCCAATGGCGGGCAATACACAGACAAGCTAACCTGCAAATGGTTCCAATACCTGTAAATGGAAATGTTATAAAGCAGAAGGCACTACGAATTTAGAAGCAACTGCAGATATCGGAGCCATCAAGTCAGCAAGATTTTTTATTTCCAATGGCGGGCAATACACAGACAAGCTAACCTGTAAATGGTTCCAATACCTGCAAATGGTTCCAATACCTGTAAATGGAAATGTTATAAATCAGAAGGCACTACGAATTTATAAGCAACTGCAGATATCGGAGCCATCAACAAGTCATCAAGATTTTTTATTTCCAATGGCGGGCAATACACAGACAAGCTAACCCAAATAAACAGAACAAAGATGGAAAAAGTCCAAAAAGTAGGTAGCAAAAGTCCATTGGCCCATTCGGTCTCTTGCCTCGCAATATCGCTCCCACAACTGGGCTGAACACAGTGCTGGACAGCGGAGAAGGTGAAGCCGGTCCATCTCTTCCCGAAGGTCGAAGAGCATGCAGAACGGACTCTCCAGAATGTCAAAACGGTGGCGATGTTTTGCGAGGCAGCCGTGTCCTGTAGCCAACCGGAATTCAGCCACCGCTCTTTCCCTTGGCCAGCCAGGAAGTTCGTGAATTTGATTCCACCAGATTTTCTGGGAATTTCTCGCCGAAAGTTCTCTGATGTGTCTGTTTTGAAACTTGACAAGTCGTCAAGATAAGAGAAAAAAGAATTTTCGGCTAGAGACGGATGAGAAACAGGATTTCTTAAAAGAAATGCATTTCATAATTTGAAAATTAAAGGAGAAATTGCATCCGCTGATGAAGAGGCTTCTAAAAGTTTTCTAGCAAAACTAGCCAAAATAATCGAAGATAGGGGGAGGGGGTATGTTCCCGACCAAATTTTCAATGCCGATGAAACGGGTCTATTCTGGAAAAACAAAATGCCTGCCAGAACTTTTATAGCAAAATCTGAAAAAATTGCTAGTGGGTTTAAAATCGCTAAAGATCGGGTGACTTGGCCCCCCAGTGGCTAAGTGGTTAAGGCATTGGCCTGGCACGCAGGGGGCGCGTGTACGATTCCAGCATGAGCCTTGGTTGAATTCTGGGGAACTCGTCAGTCTTCCGCCTGTAAAAGGAGCCGTCCGTCTAGAAAGGGAAACTGCAACCCATCGTCCAGCGACGGTGTCATCATTTGTCAATAAAAATTCTTCTGCGATTGTGTGATTTATGTATCTATTTCCTTGTATTCATATGTACACCGGACTGCGGTGGGGCGTATAGAAGTCCAACATCTCTTGAGGCAATGGCACCAACCTCTTCTGAGGATAGTGCTTCTATCCGCGGACACGACAACAAACAAACATCGGGTGACTTTTTAATTGTGTAGCAACGCTTCTGGTGACAAAATTTTAAAGCCCCTTTTAATTAGCCGATCATTAAGACCACGTGCTTTGAGAGGGTAAAACGGTCACCATTTCATTGGAGGGCGAATAAAATGAAATTGGAGGGTGAATAAAATGAAATTGGAGGGTGACCATCCATTATGGTAAGGATGGTCTGTTTACGGAATGGTTTAAAGAATGCTTTGTTCCTGAAGTTAAAAGATATATGGAGCAACGATGTCTCGATTTTAAAGTACTTTTGGTAGTAGATTATGCGCCCAGTCACCCGGTATTATACAGCATCCAAATTTTCAAGTAATCTTTTAGCCACCTGATACCACTTCCTTGATTCAACCCTTAGACCAGGGTATAATAGCTACCTTTAACCCTTCAGCGGGCACGCCAATTTTTGGGAACACCATCAGGCGCGCATTGCATAAAGTGCAACGTCTCTTTCAACCTTGATTATTCCTTTTTGCAATAAACATTTTCTTTCGAAATTGAAAATCATGATTTTGAGTTTTATGATAAGATATAAAATGTCGATAATATTGAGATATATTTATAATTAAATGTCAAAGAATGCAGATACAATCGACTTATTTCAAATTTGTCCGGTTTATTGGATCGAAGGACAACTTGCGAATTGCTTCCTATTATGTCCAAACACCTAAAAAGCAACGAGATTGTCCATCTTCGTGATATGCGGGATACCGTGTAATAGCTGCACATTTGATAGACTCCATCAACTCCTGCTTTTGTTGTATTTTAATCCAGTATAATCGCTGGTTTACCATGGTTAAAACCCGACTAACAAATGAATGGAAAGGAATACATGGGTCATAAAATCAGACCTGCATTAGAAAGGGTGTAGCTATAAACAGAAACTGCTTAGAACATTCAAACCTTA
The DNA here is from genome assembly GCA_907164885.2 of Dolomedes plantarius. NCBI lineage: Eukaryota > Metazoa > Arthropoda > Arachnida > Araneae > Dolomedidae > Dolomedes > Dolomedes plantarius. The sequence goes on along the minus strand of OU015497.1, from coordinate 10,504,111 downwards.
CATGTAAAAACAAACCATTCAAAATTACGAAAATGTTGCACTTTATACACGGGCGCGTCGGCTGAAGGGTTAAGCTGTATTATATTCAACGAGCATTCCAACATACACTGAAGTGCCACTGAATTAGGGATACCTACCTAGTAACGAGTTGGGCCTCCTCTGGCCTTGATAACGGCTGCCACACGACGAGGCATAGATTCAACAAGTTTCTGGAAACGTTCCACGGGAATGGCTTGCCAAATATTGGCTAAAGCTGTCCATAATTCAGTAAGGTTCTTTGGTGCTGTGTGATGGCCTTTCACGCCTTGTTCCAAAACATCCCAAAGATGCTCAATAGGATTTAAGTCTGGGCTTCTAGGTGGCCAATTCATGACAGAGAAGTCAGAGGAATGCTCATCCAACCAGCCAGTAGCCAACCGGGACTTGTGAGAGGTACAGTTGTCTTGCTGGAAAACTCCATTACCGTGCGGATAACAGAACAGCATAAACGGATACCTACGATTTGTCCGCCATCGAAGGCGTCTAAATCAGGCAGTTTACCCTTACTGGAAATTCTAACAACTAATTCCGAACAACCACAGTACGCGCTATATATGCAGTTACCACAGCGCCCTCACTTGCGCATACATGATGCGCAGCGCTACACAATTTACATAGGCTTTGCTATCCCTAACTCAGTGGCACTTCAGTGTATTTTAGATGCAGTAGAGAAGGACGACCTCACAATCGTTGATGCATGGAAAAAATATCCGATTATGTATTGCATTACATATGCTTCATTGGCCAAAGAGAAGTTAAGGATATCAACTTTAAATGCTTGTTGGAAAGAACTTCGGCCAGAATCCGATAAGCGCTCCAAACAACGATGGAGTGATCTAAAATTATAGTCTTGGCACACGAAATCAGAGGATAAGGATTTGAGGACCTACAAATTGAAGACATCGACGAATTAGAGATACATAAACTTCTAGATGTGGATGATCTGTTCGATTTAATAACAAACTAGTTGGTACCCGTCAAAACATGACTACTAGATAGTAAATAAATGTATACTAATACACAAATTATACTCAACAAATCATTGCCAAATGTTGAAAATCATAATAAGGCGAAGAAAAAAATTAATGTGTTTAAGCGGCATCGTGCTTAGTGAGTATCTAAAGTCAGATTTAAAATTGTCACTGAGCATGCGCAGAAAGCAATTTTTTTAATTGTAAATTATCGCTCATTAAACAGCGCGAAATAAACAAGTTCCATCAGGTTTAATCTTATATTTCACAAACATAATTATCATAAAAATAAAAACAGCAGAGAGAGATCTAGGGAGACTTCTCGGAATAAAAGTGTTTATCATTAAAACATGTCACTGAGCATGGGCATAAACAGTGAGTTTCTAAAGACAGATTGAAACATGCCACTGAGGATGCGCAGAAATCAATTTTTAATTGTAAATTATCTCTAATGAATACAAATTTGACAAATCTACAGATTACAATCTTTCGTTTAAGACCAAAATGAAGCAAATTGTTGCAGTAGATTTCTCTCACGGACTGCCCAAAAAGTCGGCTTAGCAACTTAAATATATAGATGACGGTAATACTGAGGATCACAATATCGGTAACGGGGAAGATGCCGAAATAAGTCAACAGCCAGTTCGATTAGCGTGGGTCTAACATCTGGAAAATGCATCGTGAATCGTTTTTTTTTTTTTTTTAATTGATCCAATGTGCCCTAAAATTCGAACGATATACAAAGAATTGTTTGGCTGGGTATCAATAGTTGTATAAAGAACTTAAGGGGACAGTGGACCTTCAACCTGGAATTTTTAAATTTTGAATTTTCAACTCTATAGGACATAATCAGAATTAAAAATATTCTTTTTTACTACATCGAAGACCATTAGAATTCAAAACAAGGATATTTTGGTAGAAAAATACCTGTCTTTCAAAAAAATTTTCAAAAATTCTAGCATTTTTCAAAATGCTCCAAGCGCATTCTATGTCATTTGAAAAACTCAAATTTTGTAATGTACGTTTACCATACATACATAAAAATAACTGGGCATTGAATTTTATTTTTTGAAATTTTTTTATGAATCAAAAGTCATAAATAGTTTTTTTTTTCCCACCTGCCTATTTTTTTTTATTTTTTTACTTTATTTCATGGTCTACAAATTTGAAAAATATTTGAGTTTCAAAGAATTGTGCACAGTTTTATGAAAAACTCTTCACTTGAAAATCCCGAGAAATTTTGAAGAAATCAGAAGAAAATGAATGCGCATGGAGCATTTTGAAAATTTCCAGCATTTTTTGAATAATTTTTTGAAACACAACTTTTATTGTTCCACGAAATACGTATTTCTGAACTCTAAAAGTCTTCAATATAGTAAAAAAGTGTAATACTTATTCTCATGTTGTATAAAGAGTAAATACTGAAAATATAATAAATAAATAAATAAATGAGGGTGGAAGGTTCCTTGTCTTTTTAAAAAACCAAAAGTTCAATTGTCTACAACAGATTTTTTAGTAAAACGTCCTCAGCGCAAGACCTTTCAGAAAGTAGTCCGGCAGTTCAGAACAGTATTTACCGACGAAAGTCTTCATTAAAGAGCGTAACGATGTGGATATCTCTAGTGATAATAGCGACTGTGGCCCATTTCGTTGCAAACAATTGCGCTTATTATCAAGTTGCGACGAATAATTAAGTAACAAAATATTATTTCTTTATTTCTATTTCTATTTTTGAGTTTTCTATTATTAATTTTGGTTTAACAGATTGAATTTTTTTGCTTGCACTGCTTATTTTTACCTATGGAATATGTACCTATGTATTTTAAGTTTTATCGCTCAATAAAATTGCATATGTATATATCATTCGCACGCACATCAGAACTTTTACAGTTTTCGGCATTTTTTTTACATGATTTTTAAACTAAATATAGTTCTTTATTTCACCATTGTTGACATGGAACATATCCCCAATTTTACTATAGGAAGCTTATCTTTTTTTAGACTTTTTTTTTTTACACGAACTTCCGAGGAACGTATCTACCGTGTAAAAAAAGGGTTGGGTATATATATATATATATATATATATATTCAGATAACCAAATAAATAGAACAAAGATGGAAAAAGTTCAAAAAGAAGGTAGCAAAAGTCTATGGACCCATTCGGTCTCTTGCCTCCCAATATCGATCCCCCCCCCCACACATATATATATATATATATATATACACACACACGTTATTTTTATCCCTTATTTTACCAAAACCGAGATCACTCCCTCTGTGACATTCTAAGAAGACGACTCGATAATGAAAATCGTCGTCGTTAACAATCCCCAGATAATATGCAAAATCCCACGTTGGTAACCCCGCCCCTCTGATGATTCACGGCCTGATAAATAAAAGTGCCCAAAACACGCCTCAAATATTGATGGCCGTTTTGGAATTGGTCGTTCTTCCGTGGGCGCTGATGGACTCACACTGAAGGACGGACTGTCAGAGCAGTCACGTCGGATGACTGACGTTCGACTGGGATTGAAAAAGAATTCCCGAATATACGAGAAAACCACGAATATCTCGTATATATATATATATATATATATATATATATATATATATATATATATATATATATATATATACAGTCGAACCTCCATATATCGAACTTCCCTATATTGAAATTTTCTATATATCGAACTCTTAGCAAGTCTCCACGTTCATTACATAGAAAAACTGTTTCTATATATCGAAAAAATCTCTATATATCGAATTGTTTTTCAAGACATTTTCGGAGATTTTATTCCACTTTAGACCGTTTTCATCACGAAAAATGAAGGTCAGGGGAAAAAGAAAGTTTAGTGATGGTCACTAAGAACCTCACAAGTCAACTGGGGTTCGGGGGTGGACTAACAGGTTTTTGTTCCGTTCTGAAATTCCTAAATTCCCCCAAATCATTTTCAAATTTAGGTTGAGACCTGTCCTGTAGTAAAATCAGTTTCTAGCTATCCCTTTTGTCTGATGGTTGTTCCTCACTCCTACATTTGCTTAGTTTCAATGAAAATTGTTCAAATCAAAGTAGTGTTTTATAAATTTGTTTTGAACTTTTGCTTTTTCTCTCGAAGTAAATGAATCTGAAAACACTTCCAAGCCATCGAAAAAAGATATACGAGAGGCGTTTGAAACAATACATCATGAACTTCAATTCGCGGAAAATGTCCCTGATCAAGGTTTTAGTGGACTGAATAAATGCGAATATTTCTTTGATGAATTTTCCGCAAAGCTGGCTGTTCAGCAAGTTATTCGTAGTTTTTAAAAAGAATGTAACTGTGATCATTGTAACCGCTGTCTGGATTATTGTTTTTTAAAAGGTACTCAATAAATCTTTTATATTAATTAATTTTTTCATTATTAACTTTCATTTAATGTGATTCGCATGTAAATTAGAAATGGAGTTTCGTATACGAAAATTAACTTTAATTTTAATGTTTTAGGAGAATTATGATAAAACTAAGATCAATTCTATATATCGAATTTTTTTCCGACAATTTGCTACTTCGATATATGGAAGTTCGACTGTATATATATACGAGATATATGTACATAGAGATTTACCTCTGGAGGTGCGGGGACATGTGTTCCGGTCTCGTCACTTGACTCGGTTCTAAATTACGGGAACGGCTTGTAGGGGGTAGTGCTGGCCGACTATATGGTGCCCCCTTAACTGAATGGCCAGCAATCTGTGTGAGTTAGGGCGGCCGTCCGCATTTGATGTTGACCAATACTGGTCTGGTGTCTGCAAGGCGTTGTCTGCCCGGTAATTCACATCCGGGCGAATGTCTAGCGACAAGTGCCTCAATATTTGAATATATATACAGGGTGTCCATAATTAAAGTCCCAATTTCAAAAGGCTGCAAAAAAGAACCACTGGTCAGAATGACTTCAAATTTGAACTGAATATACTGGAAGAAGGGGGAAACGATTTGGCATAATAAAAAAGTTCCAAAATGTATCAATAGATGGCGCTGTAAGCAGTTGGAACTTTTTTTTTTCATGCCAAATCGTTTCCCCCTTCTTCCAGTATATTCAGTTCAAATTTGAAGTCATTCTGACCAGTGGTTCTTTTTTTGCAGCCGTTTGAAAGTGGGACTTTAATTATGGACACCCTGCATATATATATATATATATATATATATATATATATATATATATATACATACACACACACATATCTACAATCTGTATCCAACAACGGAATTGAAAGAGAAAATCATTTCCAACGCGTGTTTGGCTCGACCGCCAAACATGGCGAACGCGTTGGTGACGTCTCGCGTCATTTTAAACGATGATAAATGACGGGGAGCTATCGACTCGTCCTCGGAATAATTAGAACGCTTTTGTTATTACCCGAAGAGAGACTCCGGTAGTAGGCAGTGGGAGAGGAATAATATCTTAGCGTCTCAGTTTTTTGCCAGTTTTCCATTTCCAAATGGAAGGCACTCATCAAAATAACTTGCAAATGTTTTTAGGGAGATGTTTTCTTGACAGCTCCTCCAAGAGTTTTTCATTAACTCTCTGTGTATATTAATAACTTACTTTACTCTATGCAATTTTTTCTCCATTTCAGGCGTCTAGAGTACTCTTTACCATATATATATATATATGTATGTATATATATATATATATATATATATATATATATATATATGTATATATACATACATATATATATATATATATATATATATATATATATATATATATATATATATATATATATATATATATATATATAACAGTTCCGTAACTGAGTGACTCACTGACATACAACGCACAGACCAAACCGCTGGACCTAAAGGGCTGAAATGTTGCATGGCGATTCTTCTTATGGTGTAGGGGTGGACTAAGAAAGATTTTTGAAAAATTCTTCTTAGATCTTTTAAAATTAAATTTTTAAGCTGTTTTTGTAACTTTTTTTAAGTTTGCATTTAAAATAATAATTTAATTTGAGGGTTATAAAATTTATATCGCGAGAAAGATCATAAAAATTCCTTTAAAATGAAATCTTTTTCGAAACTTTACCTTCATTTTTTGAATTTTGGTGAATTTTTAAAGATTCATTTTTAGAATTTAATTTATTAAATGCTGATCACGTGATTTCTTTTTCTGGTACTTTAAATAAATTTATCGTCACCTGCATAACAACTGAATAGACAAAAAATATTTTTTTTTCTTTCTAATGCATCAGACGATTGAATATTATCCAAAACAATAAATATCCCTTACGATTTATATATATATATATATATATATATATATATATATATATATATTTATATATTACATCAATTGTATACATTGATCGTCGTATTTATTATAAATGTATATATTTATTTTTTTTGACATTAATTGCATACATTGACCGTTGTATTTAATTTGAATGTACTCCGTAGCGAAGTGCGGGTTTTCAGCTATTATATATATATATATATATATATATATATATATATATATATAAAGGTGTATCTAAATGATCGAAATTTCTTAGATCTTTTTGCAGTAGTGCGGAAAAGTTGTGAACTTCCATCATTAAAAAGGGTGCGGAATTTTAAAGCTCTGGGTCATCTGTCGCCTCAATGGGCCGAAAGTCCCGAAATTGGACTAAAAATGATTAAAATACAAAAATCAATAAATAATCACAGATTTCGTGGATCGGTTTAGGGAAATGCTTAAAAGTTACTACTTTTCAAGAACAACAACTGGAAAAATTTTTAGACTTATAGGTTAATATCTCATTGACACCAAATTTTGGAAAATGAAAGCAAAATTTTAAATAAATACCCGTCATACTTACCTCATTTCAATGCGAACAGAAACTTTATTTTACCTCCCAAACATACAAATGACAAAAGCAATACTGCTTGTAATAATTTTTGGTCTCAAATTGTGACATGTGTTTTCTGGATTCTAGTGTCGCTCTATTAACCCCTTAACGATCGCATAATTTTCAGGAAGATGGTAATAAAAGTACCTATTTTTTTCCGGAGGGTTCCATTTATTTCTTGATCTGCAACATCTAGTTTTAAAAAACCCATCCCCAACTACATTATACACAGTCTGGTGCTGCCATCTGGTATGCAAAATAAGAAATAAATTTTTTTCAGGCTAAATAAAATGGATTGTTTTAATCTTTTTGGTGCGTTACTTTTGAACACTCCAGCCCGGAAATATCACGGGCACGAGATATAGGAGGCGAAATCTCACCCCGTAATTTTGACGGGAGCGAGTCAGAAGGGGTTAAATGTATCCCTGTTCTGCGGCTCAACTATTTTTCCGGAAGCTGCAGTTACTAGTTTCACAATGCGCTCAACTGCTTGTGTGTCTGAAGGATTTTTTTTTAAAAAAAGAGTTTTTTTTTAAACCAATGGGGAGGTACTTGTCATGAAGACATTCGCCTATAATACACCGCAGTTTTACTGGCCATTTTATTATGGGGGCACCAGATAGGCAGACCACCATTACCCCCTATGAAGGGACCACACAAACAGAGGCATTTTAGTGGCGCGAAGCCGGGATTCGTTCAGAGATAAAGGAAATTTAATATCGTCCCAGCAGTCTATTGGCATACCGACCTGTATCATCTTCACTTTTAAGCACTACCCTAAACCGATCAACGAAATTTGTGATTATTTACTAATTTTTGTATTTTAATCATTTTTAGTCAAATTTTTGAAACTTTTGGCCCGTTGAGGCGACAGAAAACAACCCAGAGATTTAAGATTCCGCACATTCTTTAATGATGGAAGTTCACAACTTTTCCGCACTACCGCAAAAAGATCTAAGAAATTTCGATACGCCCTAATATATACCACTACAGTCAATAAGTTCGGGGACTACCCTCCCCCTTCATGCCCGGTGTGTGGGGGAACCGAAATAACGATGTGGGTTGCAAGTCTGGTTATCTGCGTACGCGTGAGACGTCACGTGACGCTTTGCACAACTGCTAAGGCGCGCAGCTCGCCATTTGGCTGCAGACTGTCAGCCTGTGATGTCGATGTAGCAAAATGTCCTTTTTGGAGCAACGTTCCAACATTAAATTCTGCTACAAATTAGGAAAAACCACTGCAGAAACGTTACGGTTACTGCAAGAAGCGTATCGAGACGAAGCTATGTGCAGATCGAAAGTTTTCAAATGGTACAGCTTGTTTAAAAATGGGAGAGACGCTGTTATAGATGATCCGCGAAGTGGGTGGCCAGTGATCCCACAAACAGGGGCGAACATCCAACGGGTAGGAGCAGTGGTTTTTTGGTTGGTTGAAGTTTATTGGCGCAAGGTCCAGAATGGAAAAGCTGCACCAGACACAAGGTAACATCGTCAACAAATGGTATGTACAGGTTCTTCGTCGTCTCCGGGAGGCAATCCGTGATAAACGTCCACACGTTTGGAAATCCAACATGTGGATGTTGTTGCATGAAAATGTCCCGGCGCACCGATCCCTGATGGTGCAACAAGCCCTTGCTAAACACGGCACCACAGTTCTGCCACACCCCCCCGTATTCCCCAGTCCTCGCTCCTTGCGATTTCTACCTGTTCCCGAAACTGAAAGATCGCATCAAGGGCAAGCGGTTTGCAAATGCCGAAGAAGTGATGGCAACAGCGACAACCGCTTTACGACAGCTCTCCCGCAACGGTTTCCAGGACTGCTTCCAGAAGCTGTATCAACGCTGGCAGAAGTGTATAGTTGCGGAAGGACATTATTTTGAAAGTGATTGTGTTCAGAAGACTTTGTAAGTGTATTCGTTGTTGTAGTAAATAAAGTCCCCGAATTTGTTGACTGTACGAGAATGTATGTGTATATATTATATACAGAGAGAGAAAGAGAAAGAGAGTTAGATATATATATATATATATATATATATATATATATATATATACATAAAAGAGCTCGTCTGTTTGTTTGTCCGCTATAGAATCATAGACTGTTTCACCCACCGGGACCAAATTCGGCACAGTTAATGTTTAGGACCCGAGAAACTTAAATCGGGAAAAACGAAATTTGGGGCTCAATTTGCTTTTTTAAATTAATTTTTTAATGATTTTTGTGCCTCTAAGAGGTGCGCGACCACCTGTGGAGCCCATTCACCACAACCAGCTGCGTTAAGAGAGATGATTTGGGGGTGTGACGGGGGGGTCAAATTCTAATGCGCGGGAGGAAGAGGGTTGGGAATGACCTTTGCCCTGGCTCCCCAAATAAACACAACTGGCCAGATGAACATGAAGAGCGGGGGTGCAGCCCAGTGTTTTTTTGATGGAATGCATGAAAAATTTTATATCTATATATCTACCCGGGCAACACCGGGCAATAATGCTAGTACATATATATATATTAACTATTTTGAGTTTCCTTTAAAATGATTTAAATTATACTAGTAGTATATCAGAGTTTTAGATTATCCGAGCAAAATAATCCGAGTTTTCCGATTCTCGAATGAAGACGGGAAAGCGATTACATTCTATCCCGCGTTTTCGAGTTTCGAATAATCTGGTCAGCCACTTCAGATCTATTATGTGATTTCCGAATGCCCTCTCTCGTCCAATCCCGACTTGCACCTGGATTACTATAGCTTAGGCGTGCGCGCAGATTACGGGGCTGGGAAAAAAAAAAAAAAGGAGTTTTCGAACTTGGAACGTTTTTAATGAAATCCTTAAATGTGGAGAATCCGGTTACGGGCCTTTCCGGGAAACAAATAATGCTTCCGAGATCTCGTTAGAAAATAGTAGGGGGCGCTGCTGCTCCCTAAAACTTGTTTCGCGAAACGGATGTTTGATCCCATTCCGGAAGAGCAGCTTGACTCCTCGTAGAAGTGCATTTATTCGGAATGATAGAATGGAATTCCGAACAGTTTTCAATACTTCGAGAGAAGATTAATGGGAGTGACTTGGCGTGGAAATCTTTCTCTCGATTCATCTTAAAATGTCGGCACATCACACATACATACATACATATATATATATATATATATATATATATATATATATATATATATATATATATGTAGGGGAAACCCTTGTAAGGCATACATAAGATTCGATTCACAAGAATCGAACTTTTGAGTGAATGAATTAAAGAAGCTGCTTGAGATATGCTAATTTCGGCATACGCGCTTGGTATAAATACCATACAACTTGATTAAAGAGAAGAAGGTTCTGTTAAGGTTGATAGATAAGCGAGTTAAGGGAGCTACGAGGTAAGCAGCTCCAGGTGTTAGCCGGCGCTAGTGCTTAGGGGGCCCAAAGTTTAAGTGGCAGAACTGCTGGTTTGACTCTCTAGGTTGTGAGTATTGCAAAGTGTAGTTTTATTGAATGCTAATATATATTCCGTACAGGTAGTACGTATGCTTATTGCTGTAAAAGCAAATTCTATATGTGCAACGAATTCAATAAACATTGTTTCATGTATAAACTGTGTTTGTATCAAATTCATTTAGAGTGCCACTTCAAATTATATACACCCAAGTGCGGGTAGAAGTGAGCTATACTATACACCCTTGTACCTAGGGCCGGCTATTTTCAAATGGCAGTATCTTTACTTATAACTAACTTACAATAATAAAAATAGTTTGTATACATTGCGTGCTTTATTCTCTTTAAATAAAAATCACATCAAGTGTAGAAAAAAAAACACTTGTAAATGATATTGAAAATTTTAAAAAATATTACAAATGGCCCTAGGTACAATAACACTATTTCTATTCACTATAAATTATTTCTGGTACTTTAAAATTATTTCTGGATTTCAATTATTAAATGACTCGTTCTCAGAAAAATCACACACAAGTGACACATTCACTAGTTGGATATCTGAATTAAGGCTGCTATGTACTAACCCCATTGGATTCGCCCACCTCAATGTTAACCTATGGAGAAAATGTGTCCACGGATTGCCGACTTGGATTCAAAGATTTTTTTAAAAAAATTGTACTCCATCATAGAGAAGGAAATTTTACATTTGTGTACGTTTTTCGTTTTTTTTAAAAAAAATGCTATTAATATTTTAAAATCTAAATTATTCAGGGGGAAAATCTGGCATAGTGTGTTTTAAACGCTCATAAATTCCTTCGGTGGACGAAATTTATAAAATGAATCCTGTAGCGCTTTGCAGAAAAGTTCGGGCTATCTGACAATACCAATTTTATTTGATTATCAGCATTTATGTACCTGTAAGTAGTTGACAAAAATATATTCTAAATAAAAAATTTGGGGGCAGCGCTTAATCCCCCTACGGAGAGAGAGCCATTACAATCTCTCAAAATGTCAATCCTAAGGGGGGTGGAATTCTTGAACTGGCAACTGGATTCCTCCCACCACAAGAGTCTGCAAGAAGAGGAAAAGGGAAATACGATTTTTTTCTTAGTTCATAGCAGCCTTAAGGGGTGCAACAACCGTCCAAAATCGGTGAAGCAACTTACATGTCTTCTCCAAGCCGAGTGGAAGAAAATACCACTAGCCGTCATACAAGGACCTTTGGAAAGCATGCCCCGGAGGGTTGAGGCTCTAATTGCCTGTCATGGAGACTCTACAACTATTGACTATGAATAAATTTTGTTTTTCTTTTCTATTACAGAAATTTATATTTTGTTTTTCATTTCTGTCCAAATATTTATTGGTAGATAGTATATGTATATATATATATATATATATATATATATATATATATATATATATATATATGTGCAAGAAATAGATCCAGTAATTATTATTTTTAATGACTCGTCCCTCACTCTGATTACGACCCCCGGCGAATCAGAGTCAGGAGTTTGTAGGGGAACCGATTTCTCGCCGAATGACCAGCTGGACATGTTTTGCTGTCCTGGGTTGGCGACGGCTAAGGAGAAGAGTGATTTCATATTTGCTCGGTACTACTAGAAACTTGGTGTGTGTTGGTGATACGTGTTGTTCTCTAAACCAGCATGATTATGTTGCAGTTAATGGAATTAATAAACGTGTTAAATTAAACGAGTTGATTTCTGCCATTCGTCCAAATCACGACATATATATATATATATATATATATATATGTAATAAATTAAATATTAGGCCCTCCATTCTATCAGTTAAATTCCCTTTCCTGAATCCAATCCCCAGTAACATTACTTTAACGCTTTAAAAACCCATAGCAACAGGACTTCCCATAAAACAGCAAACGTTGCATTTCTACACGTGTATACGTCCAGAGAAAGGCGTGAGTTCGCATCGCCAGCCCGAAATTCCGCTGACATTTCAAAACAACAGCCACATGTACCTCGCTTCTAGCGCGTAAGGTTGAAAGGTGATATTACACTTCGCTCCGAGCATCTGAAATGAAAGGACGTATGTTACTATCGCTCCTAATAAAATGATTCGACCCGACTGCTTCAAAATTTTAATTTCTTTCAGGCTGAGTCTAGCTCCAGCCATGTAAATTTGAGCTAGTTTTCCTTTTCAGGTTGCATTTTAAGAACGAGATGTAATGATTATATTACACACACACACACACACACACATATATATATATATATATATATATATATATATATATATATATATATATATATATATATATATGTATATATATACATATGTCAATCCAATATATATATACTCTCATGGACAAAAAAATTTGCGCACCAAGAAGGAGTCGTCAAAATGAAACGAAATTTTACATACGTAATGACTACTTTGATATAAGTAAATGATAAGAAAATCAAAGAAAAAGGATAATTTATTTCAGAGAAAAAGGCAAAAGAACGGAGGAGTTAATACTCCGTTGGACCCCCCTCTAGCGTGAATGCACGATGCGATACGATCGGGCATTGAGTCATACAAGTTCTGTATGATGTCTTGAGACATTTCATTCCATATTTGCTGTAACCTTGCCTCTAGTTCGTTCAAACTCGTGGGATGCCCAACTCGTCGTCCCAAATGATCCCAGATATGCTCGATTGGAGACAAATCTGGGGATCGGGCAGGCCAAGGAAGGGTAGTAACAGTGGGGAGACAGTCTTGTGACACCCTTGCCGTATGAGGCCGAGCATTGTCTTGTTGAAAAATGGCTCCTGGGAGCCATTGCATGAGTGGCAACACATGTGGTTGCAGGATTTCATGAACATACCGCTGGGCTGTCATGGTGCCACGGAACAATACTAGGGGTGACCGTGTATTGTACCCCATACCATACACACCAGCTGTGGGAGCGATGTGTAGCTGTACAGCAAAGGCAGGATTGAAGCGTTCACCACGGGCTCTCCACACACGAACACGATTGTCATCACTGCCGAGATTGAATCTGGATTCGTCGCTAAAGACGACCTGGTTCCATTCCGCTGCAGTCCAGTTTCGTCGTGCGCGGCAAAACTCCAAACGGAGGAGTCGATGGGTGGGCGTCAAGGGTAGCAAACGTAATGAGCGCCGCGATACCAACTGTCCTTCAGCCAGGCGCCTTCGTATGGTTCGAGAAGACACAGAGGCCCCTAGTGAAGGTGCTACCTCTGCCTGGATGGCGGCCGATGAAGCAGTTGGCTGTACGCGTGCATTTCTTACGATGTGGCGGTCTTCTCGACGACTGGTCTGTCGAGGGCGTCCTGAGCCTGGTCTTTGTGTACATGACATCTCTCGGGTCCACTGGTCCCAACACCTCCTCACAACACAATCAGAGTGGCCTAATTGACGAGCTAGTCGCCTAGCTGACCACCCAGCTTCCATCATCCCGACGATTCTCCCCCTCTCAAACTGCGACAACTGCTTATATTGTCTTCGAACACGGCGTAATGGCATGTTTATCTCAGCTCTTCCTTTGTAAATGATTCAGCACACTCAAACAAGCTTTGGTTACCTGTTTTATACTCCACAGAGTACGATGTTCAACGCCCTCTACCGGCTATACGTAATACGCAATCACGCTGCATTTCTAATCATTTTCATATCTCCCCAACATGTACCTTCATTGCAAGTTTCGTTACGATCCCGCAATAATTTCTTGGTGCGCGAATTTTTTTGTCCGTGAGTGTATATATATATATATATATATATATATATATATATATATATATATATATATATATATATATATATATATATATATATATATATATATATATATATATATATATACATACAGTTGGCTCTCTGTTTAACGGCGCTGTACTTAACGACGATCTCTATTTAAAGACGATATTTCCCAGTCCCGGCCCCTCCGACGTTATGGGAAATTTTACTTTTCACAAATTCTGTTTAAGGACGATCTCTACTTAAGGACGATTTTTCACGGTCCCTTGAAAGTCGTTGAACAGAGAACCAACTGTATATATATATATATATATATATATATATATATATATATATATATATATATATATATATATATATATATATATATATATATATATATATAAGACAAAGTTGAAAGTGAAAAACCAGTATATGTGCAGAACCACAAGAGCCAGGAACTAAAAACATGAAAAGATAAGTGAAAAATAGGTGTATGACAGCATCTTTTCATCAGCGGTGCCGATACTGTCTAAAAAGCAATGAATTGTTTCTAATAAGTATGATCTGAGCAATAAACATACTTAGACACAGTACAATCCATAAGAAACAGAAGACGGTATAATCAGTTGCTTGTGACTGACGTCACAAACATTGCAACCATGGAGCAAATGGAAACACAGAAGCAGACTTACTAAGGATACTGTGTTATAGGACTATATTACCTAAGTTAACTTAGACATTTATTATGTCTAAGAGTTATTATTATTTATTATTATAATTACACTAGTTTTTATTATTTTTATTTTACTTTTTAGTAGTTATTTACTATCATTAATCATTTAGTTTTGTATTACTAATTATTAGCAACCGAACATGCTATTCATTAAATCTAAAACAACCAATTGTGTGCTTGGAAAGACTATCAGGGTAATTATTACGGTTTAGCACTACTAATATATATACAGGGTTCCCACCTATATCCGTTAAACCCCCGTATTTTAAACGGTGACAACTTAGACCATAAAGTTGGTATCTAGGTATACTAAAAAGGCTATGTGCTACTGGATGAGACAACTTACAATGCCATCTATTGGCAAATTTTGGAATTAGCGTTTTTATCTCAAAATCGGTACAAGGTACAAGTTGTAAGAAGACAAATGAATATCAAAGAAATTTCCCTGCAACACCACTTTATGCAGAAAATTCACTTCTCCCTCCTTCAATGCCACCACAGTCCTGGTGAAGGACACGTTGCATCCTGAACACTACGTTCTCAAAGGCCGAGCGTAACATGTCACCAGGGATGTTTATCAGAGTCCGGGATATGCTGTCCTTTAGGGCCGCCAAGTTCCAGACTCCATCAAGATACATCTTAGACTTTAAATAACCCCACAGAAAGAGGGCACATGGGTTAGGTCCGGGGAGAGAGGTGGCCATGCCAGTGGGAAAAGACGAATGATGACCCTTTCTTCTGTAAAGCGAAAGCGCAACAGATTCCGAACCGATCTTTATAGCCCGAAATACATTCGCTGCTGTCGACTACGTAGTCATGAATTTGCATTTTGATATTTTACTTGCCTTTTATGCAAATTCTCGGGTGCGCCGACAACAACAGCGCCATATGGCTCCCTATAGGCGACTTTTGGAACTAATTATTATTATTTTTTTTCACGGAAACTCTTTCCCATGTCGTCCTTAGTCCCTCTATCAATTTTGGAGGCTGACAGATCGCGCTACAGGTGGCTCTGAGTAGTGTCGGTTTAAAAAAAATCGCCCTGTATATACACACACACATATCGTCGTTGTTCTGTAAAAAGGGCGAATATTTCTATGGGCATTCTCCCTTTTTACAGAACACAGTCGATATGTATATATATACAGTTGGCTCTCTGTTTAACGACGCTCTACTTAACGACGATCTCTATTTAAAGACGATATTTCCCAGTCCCGGCCCCTCCGACGTTATTGGAAATGTTACTTTTCACAGATTCTGTTTAAGGACGATCTCTACTTAAGGACGATTTTTCACGGTCCCTTGAAAGTCGTTAAACAGAGAGCCAACTGCTCTCTGTTTAACAGAATTTATGAAAAGTAACATTTCCCATAACGTCGGAGGGGCCGGGACTGGGAAATATCGTCTTTAAATAGAGATCGTCGTTAAGTAGAGCGTCGTTAAACAGAGAGCCAACTGTATATATATATATATATATATATATATATATATATATATGACTTTGATGTTGCCAATGACTATATTGATTGATATGATTGAATGGAATGATGTTAAAGTAACAGAACCTCCTACGCCGAGGCATATTTCTGATCACGAACTAAAGCAGTTTATAAAGGAAGAAAAAGAATCTGATCATGATAGTCAACGACTTCGTGAATAATTTTCCATGTCACACACAAGCAGTAGAAAGGATTGTTAAATTAGTTAGTGAGTCATCCTTGTCCGTTCATGGCACTTCTTCAAGAGATGCATTGATAAAAATAAAAATTCATTCTCAAAAGATATTGCCAAAATTTGAAAAAACAAAACAAAAAACAATTCATTGTGTCGGGGAAATAAGTAATGGTAAACATGTGTGATTACTATGGACTTTTGAAAAACATGAATGTTTTTTTCAAAATAACATTTTGCCTTTAAATACATTACATTAATATTTTTCTAAATAAGTAGGATTTGTTTATTTTAACTAACGTCCGTTAGTGAAAAATTGTTTTTCTTTCGTACCAAAGTGTATTATAGAGGCTGTTCACACATTTTTTAGACGATGTATATTGTATTCACAAAACTAAATTACATAAAATTCTTGTGTTTTAAATGTTCTATTTGACATCCCTTATTCTGAACTATCTTTTGACACCACAATTTCCAGGATAATAATGCCTTTTGAAGTGTCAGAAGAGGTATTCTATCCCATTCCTCCTGAACAGCTTTCCAGAGTCCTGTAAGGGTTTTGGGACGACGTTTGGATAATGCAGATTTTAAAAGTCCGAAAGCACAAAAATCCATAGGTGATTCATCGGGAGATTTAGTAGGGATATCAGTGAAGGGTATGACCTTAATACCAGTTTTTCGTTCCATTTCTTTTAGGAAATTTACAGTGGATTTTGATGTGTGACTGCTAGCTTTGTCCTGATGGAGTCTCACAGATTGATGGCACTGGGGGTAAAGCGATGGTATTTCATTCAGAAAAATTGGCGATAAAATATGTTCCTGATAGTATTTGGAGTTAATCTTGACTTTTTCCACTCTCTTTATTTTTAACTTGCCATCATAAGAAAAACCAGCAACAATCATGAATCCCTTAGAAAAACTTTCTTTCGATTCTTTGAACCATGTACTTAAATTTTTTTCTCCCCTTTCATGATAATAAATGGCTCTTTTTTTGTTGCAATCATTTAAATACACCCATGATTCATCTATTGGGACAATTGTTTTCCATTTTTCTTTGGATAAGTGTTTCTCATATAGAATTCTGCAGCGTGTCCTGCGTTCAGAGATATGATTTGGAAGAAGACGATGCACATTGCGTTTTTTCGCTTTCTTAAGATTTAAATCGACGTTTATCATTTTGTTTACAGTGGACACCGAGCATTTTACTGATTTTGCAACTGTCCTTTGACTAGGGGGATTTTCTTTTAACATTAAACAACGTACCTTTGCAATAGTCGAAGATGTCCGTTTTTTCCTTGGATACTTGTTTGGAATTTTTGTCCCACTTGAGGCTCCAATTTGACTTTTTTTTCCTTTCTTGTTGACGATATTACCTATCGACGCTTTAGATATCACAAAACCATGACTCTCACATCGTTTTTCGATAACGGAGTATGCATATTTCTCTTCGGAAGGAGCATAAATGTAGCCTTCGAACCACTGCTTCGTTAAAAACGCCATTTTGAATAAAAACAAAACTTTCAAGCCGCAGACGATAATTTTGACTTTTTAAAACATAGTACAATTGCAATTATTTCTTTTGCAGCAAACGATTTTTTATTACCGCTTACCAAAATAGTCTAAAAAATGTGCGAACAGCCTCTGTATATATATAAATACAGCCGAGGCTTTATCGCCAGTGAGTACGCCTATGTCATCACATATATACTGTAACTGGTTTAAAAGAATGACACTTTACTCATAACTTTACACAACTTTGGAATTTCACTTCAGCGCCCAATGTCATTAACTGACACGTTTCCTTCTGATTTTCCCACTCTTTGGCCAAGTGCTCGCAAAAAAAAAAAAAAAATATCAACAATAGCCCTTGCACTTCACAGATTCTTCCAGCGGATTGGTTTTAAGCCTTTTCGGCAATTGAGCGCGCGACGATGATCATCTACAAACGGCAAAACCGCCGGCCCATCGTCGCTACCACCCCCAACAATGGGAAATTGACCGGGGAGAGGGTCGAAAAGAAAAGAAAAGCGGCGCGACGTCCATTGACGGTGTCGATTTCCAGAAATATGTCTCGAGTAGGCGCATATTTTTTTTTGCAGAAGGGGCCGCACATCCCCCAGGTGCATTAGCGTCCCTAAATGGAATTTTATTATTACCGTTTGCTGATGGAAGTTGTCGGCCCGAGCTGCTCTCGAGTCCGAGCTGTCATTGTTGTCATTATCACGGGCCATTACACGCTTTTGGGGGGGGGAAAGGAATCCGAGTTCATTTTTTCACGTCTTCCATTAAATATGTAGAGCCTGGCCACCTCGCGTTTGTGCCATCCTAAAAGCGTTTTTCTTCCGCGGCGCATAGTAGGCAGATGTTTGCATTTTCAATGGATAACAAATGAAATCTGAAAGTTTTTTTTTTTTTTTTGTGTGTGCGGGGTTTGAACGCTCACGTCGAGCTGCAACCGGACAATGGATTTCCCCGAAAGGCGTTTCTATATACTCCATTATAGATATATATATATACCCTCCACAAAAGGAAGCGAAATACATATATACCGTTTTTCTCTCTATTATGCGCGAATCATCAAAAAAAAAAAAAAAAGTGGTTCTGAGGACTGAAACTTTTGATAAATCATGACGCGTAATTTCGTTTCCTCTCTGAAGCGAAAAGTTTAGACATTCACCTCGAAAGTTCGAGAGTCGGTATTTTCGGATTCGGAAGCTTTTATCTCGAACTTCATCAGTTTGCCACCTAATGTAACCTAATACGTCAGACTCCTTTGGAATCCACCGTGACTGGAGAGCTCTACCTCAACACATATCACACATGGCAAAGATCAGTAAATATATATATATATATATATATATATATATATATATATATATATATATATATATACATATATGTATGTATGTATGTATATATATATATATATGTATATATATATATATATATGTATGTATATATATATATATATATATATATATATATGTATATATGTATTATATATGTATATATATATATATATATATATATATATATGTATATATATATTAGGTATATATATATGTATGTATATATATATATATATATATATATATATATATATATATATATGTATATATATATATATATATATATATATGTATGTGTATATATATATATAAATATATATATATATATATATATATATATATATATATATATATATATATATATATATATATATATATATATATATTTCTATATATATACACATACATATATATTATATATATATATATGTATATATATATATATATATATATATATATATATATATGTATGTGTATATATATATAAATATATATATATATATATATATATATATATATATATATATATATATATATATATATATATATATAAATATAAATATATATATATATGTATATATATATATAAATATATATATATATATATATATATATATATATATATATATGTATATATATATATATATATATATATATATATATATAAATATATATAAATAAATATATAATTATATATATAAACAGGTTTTGATTTGAAACGGAATGATCAGGAACGGCGTTCCGGTACATCTCTTTAGGAAAAAAATATACGATAGTTATTTAATCATTTTATAAAGAAATTTATTTAAACTGACCGTGGTCAGTGTACGTAAAACTGACCGTGTGAGAAAAAAATTTCTCTTAAATCTACGCCTCCGTATTTTAAAGTTTGGCCTTGAGACTTATTTTTCGTCATGGCGAAGCATACTTTGAGGGGAAATTGCAGTTTTATATATAGGTTTAATTTAATATCCATAAAACGTACTAATTTGAAGTTAATTCTTAAAAAACTTCTATCGCAATTAGTATAGTCGTTGATTTTATCTTTTACTGTATTTTAATATTTTTTTGTCAATTTATTTTGCTGTTATGCACGTGACGCAAAATTAATGTGAAGTGTCACAAAAAGAAAATAAACCGCGTGGTCAGAATGTAGTAAATTAAATTTTTAAAAGGAAATTTTAAAAATTCACCAAAAATCAGAAAATGAAGTTAAAGATTCGAAAAAGATTTAATTTTAAAGAAATTTTTAGGATCTTCCTCGTGATGAAAATTTTATAAGCCTCAGATTATTATTTTAAATGTAAACTTTAAAGAATGTTACAAAAACAGCTTAAAAATTTAATTTAAAAAAATTCAAGAAGAATTTTCAAAAATCTTTCTTAGTGCACCCCTACACTATAAGAAGAATCGCCATGCAAAATGTCAGCCCTTTAGGTCCAGCGGTTTGGTCTGTGCGTTGTATGTCAGTCAGTGAGTCAGTCAGTTACGCAACTGTTTTATATATATATATATACTAGCTGAAAACCTGCGCTTCGATACGGAGTACATTCAAATTAAATACAACGGTCAATGCATGCAATTAATGTCAAAAAAAATAAATACATATATTTATAATAAATGCGACGATACAATAATTTATAATAAATGCGATGTATACAATTGATGTAAAATATATATATATGTATATTAAAAAAAAATCGTAAGGGATATTTATTTTTTTTGGATAATATCCAATCGTCTGCAGCAATAGAAAGAAAATTTTTTTTTTCTATTTAGTTGTTATGTACGTGATGATAAATTTATTTAAAGACAGAAAAAGAAATCTCGTGATCAGCATTTAATAAATTAAATTCTAAACATGAATCTTTTGAAATTCACCAAAAATCAGAAAATGGAGGTAAAGGTTCGAAAAAGATTTCATTTTAAAGGAATTTTTATGATCTTTCTCGTGATATAAATTTTATAACCCTCAAATTATTATTTTAAATGCAAACTTAAAAAAATTACAAAAACAGCTTAAAAATTTAATTTAAAAAAATCGAAGAATTTTAAAAAATCTTTCTTCCCCTACACCATAAGAAGAATCGCCATGCAAAATTTCAGCCCTTTAGGTCCAGCGGTTTGGTCTGTCCGTTGTATGTCAGTGAGTCAGTGACGGAACTGTTATATATATATATATATATATTTATTTATAACGGCGTTATATATAAATATATATATATATTTATATATAACGACGATCTCCATTTAAAGACGATATTTCCCAGTCCCGGCCCCTCCGACGTTATGGGAAATGTTACTTTTCACAAATTCTGTTTAAGGACGATTTTTCACGGTCCCTTTAGTGATGCGACATCGATAATAAAACATCGATGTTTTGAAACATCGATATTCAATATTAAAACATCGATGCTAATAAAACATCGCCCAAAAACCATCGATGTTTTTAAACATCGATGTTTTAGAACATCCATTTTTTAAAACTGGTTTACTAACCTCTAACATTAATGTTACTTCCGTTAGTCGTGGGGCGAGGGGGTGATTTAATTTTCCTCTCTGATTGGGCAGACACAAATGACAAAAACTTGGTTGCTTTCGGCTACTTTGATGACTCAAAATTCTCGTTGTAAATACCGCCATGTTTTTCCTTCAAATGTCCAGATAAATTTGTGGTATTGCCAGAAGTTTTGAGGGACTTAAGGCAAATATTGCATTTCGCCAATTTGTCAGAGGTTTTGTAAAAATATTTCCAAACGGTACTTTTGGGAGGCATCTTACTAATAATATTAACGTCAACTTATATGAAACCAGAACAAAACAAAAACTTAGATGAATGCACTCGTGTATATACTATTTGTAAAATAAAACCCCATGGAAGGTTCTGGAGTGTCAGGAACATTCCAAGCGCTCTGATTGGTCCATTGGTTGTTAATTGTCATTTGTCTGTTTGCTAAGGAATCATTCCCCATTTTGTATTCGTCCTTTTCAGAATTCAGACTTACATTTACTGAGTGTGAAAATTATGCTACGTGGTAATTTTTTTTTTTATTACGGTACTTTTTCATTAAAAAAACATCGAGACAACATAAACATTGAGCACAAAACATCGATGTTAAAAAAACATCGGCTTCAATAAATCGATGTTTAAAACATCGATGTTTTGAAAACATCGACATCGATGTCGCATCCCTAGGTCCCTTGAAAGTCGTTTAACAGAGAGCCAACTGTATATATATATATATATATATATATATATATATATATATATATATACAGTGGAATCTCGATCGATCGTTTTCGGATCCATCGTTTTTCTGTATGTGTCGTTCATTTTATCCAGTCCCAACGATCCTATTGCTTTGTTATGTTTCTGCATCTATCGTTTTCCCGCATTTATCGTTCATTTCAACTAGTCCCTTGAAAAACGATAGATCGAGATTCCACTGTATATATATATATATATATTTATATATATATATATATATATATATATATATATATATATATATATATATATATATATATATATATATATATATATATATATATATATATATATATATATATATATATATATATATATATATATACGTACTCGTGTGTTGTTACTGTCATTTTACTCCTCTCATTCTAAATAGAGTTCTATAATTGAATGCTCAACGACCCCTTTCGCTTGTCATTTCGGGTCTTCTTAGAGGCTGCAGAGCTACCGCGTTTGGATAACCTCGGCGATAGAATGTAAATTCATCACAAAAGGGGAGAAAGAACACTTAAATCGAAAAACAGATTCCGCCGGAGCCCCATTCATAAGCAGTCTTGAAAAGGTCGAATCCATTTCTCTAAATACCTTTCAATCTCCTCCCCCCCCCCCTCCTTAAAAAAAAAAAAAAGGAGAAAGATAAATGCGATTCATTCTAAAACTAATATGTTATTTCTCGAAACTACACTGGCATATCAGTTGCAGAAGTCTAAAGCTTGTTTTCTCCTCCAATAGATCTCAATTGGATTCCATGTCAATTCTCGTTCTCTTTCCCCTGGCTATTTTTGGGCGATTCCTTCCCCCCTCCGCCCCCCACTCATTCTCATACGCGAGATTGCCCCTGGATTATACTGGTCACGTTTCGCTCGAAAATGGCCCAAGTAAACAAACGGGCCAGATTCCTTTTCGGCGCGGCAATAAGTGAAATGAATGATTCTGCCTGAGAGGGGCGATTTAAAAACGCATCGAGGAGGAGTAGAATCTCCCGGCATCTCGGAACGTGAGTATTGTGATTCCATTTAAACATCTCTTCATTGAGGTAGAAACGTCGTATTCAAGTTGCAGATGCGGCTTATATTACCAGCCAGGGCAGCCCAGAGACTTTACGGGGCCTGGGGCAAACTTCTGTTGGGGGGCCCCAAGAAATCTGATTAATCGAATAATTTTTTTTTAAATTTGGTGGGGGGGGGGGGCGCTTTTTTTCAGGAGATTATTTTGAATTTTGAAGTACGGTACAATTTTCAGAATTTTCTTTCGGAGGAAATCTAATAAATAAATTTTTAAAATTTTTTTGGGGCCCCTCCGGCAGTTGGGGGCCTGGGGCAAAGTGCCCCAGTTGCCCCCTCGCCGCCTCTGGGCGGCCCTGATTACCAGTACCGACCAGTCTGTTTAGACGCGCATTCATATTTCGTATTTAGCTTACGAGTGCGGCCTGCTCTTGAGGTTCATAATATTATATCACGCGCAAACAGGTTGAAGCTCGGAATCCTTACGCCTCTGTTGTCACCTTCAAGAATGTGACGTGAGTAGCCTCTACGCAAAGAGACTCGTATCCTACCACTAATAATTCACAATAAAGTAAAAACTCATTAATATCACCTGTAAAATCCGAGTCTCAGCAAACTACGATTAATCGATCCCAGGTTCCTTCTGTCTCAAAACAATTGTTACATCAAAAGTGTTGAGGCCGTGAACCGAAGGAGTCATTCACGTAGGTGAATCACCCTCGCATGAGGTAAGAAGGATTCCCGGACTCAGAAAACTAAGATTAATCGATCCCAGGTACCTTTTGTCTCAAAACAATTGTTACAG
>OU015497.1:10462605-10479656 GCA_907164885.2 Dolomedes plantarius | reverse complement strand
TTTCTATTTAGTTGTTATGTACGTGATGATAAATTTATTAAAGACAGAAAAAGAAATCTCGTGATCAGCATTTAATAAATTAAATTCTAAACATGAATTTTTTGAAATTCACCAAAAATCAGAAAATGGAGGTAAAGGTTCGAAAAAGATTTCATTTTAAAGGAATTTTTATAATCTTTCTCGTGATATAAATTTTATAACCCTCAAATTATTATTTTAAATGCAAACTTAAAAAAATTACAAAAACAGCTTAAAAATTTAATTTAAAAAAATCGAAGAATTTTAAAAAATCTTTCTTCCCCTACACCATAAGAAGAATCGCCATGCAAAATTTCAGCCCTTTAGGTCCAGCGGTTTGGTCCGTCCGTTGTAAGTCAGTGAGTCAGTGACGGAACTGTTATATATATATATATATATATATTTATATATAACGGCGTTATATATAAATATATATATATATTTATATATAACGACGATCTCCATTTAAAGACGATATTTCCCAGTCCCGGCCCCTCCGACGTTATGGGAAATGTTACTTTTCACAAATTCTGTTTAAGTACGATTTTTCACGGTCCCTTTAGTGATGCGACATCGATAATAAAACATCGATGTTTTGAAACATCGATATTCAATATTAAAACATCGATGCTAATAAAACATCGCCAAAAACCATCGATGTTTTTAAACATCGATGTTTTAGAACATCCATTTTTTAAAACTGGTTTACTAACCTCTAACATTAATGTTACTTCCGTTAGTCGTGGGGCGAGGGGGTGATTTAATTTTCCTCTCTGATTGGGCAGACACAAATGACAAAAACTTGGTTGCTTTCGGCTACTTTGATGACTCAAAATTCTCGTTGTAAATACCGCCATGTTTTTCCTTCAAATGTCCAGATAAATTTGTGGTATTGCCAGAAGTTTTGAGGGACTTAAGGCAAATATTGCATTTCGGCAATTTGTCAGAGGTTTTGTAAAAATATTTCCAAACGGTACTTTTGGGAGGCATCTTACTAATAATATTAACGTCAACTTATATAAAACCAGAACAAAACAAAAACTTAGATGAATGCACTCGTGTATATACTATTTGTAAAATAAAACCCCATGAAAGGTTCTGGAGTGTCAGGAACATTCCAAGCGCTCTGATTGGTCCATTGGTTGTTAATTGTCATTTGTCTGTTTGCTAAGGAATCATTCCCCATTTTGTATTCGTCCTTTTCAGAATTCAGACTTACATTTACTGAGTGTGAAAATTATGCTACGTGGTAATTTTTTTTTTATTACGGTACTTTTTCATTAAAAAAAACATCGAGACAACATAAAACATCGAGCACAAAACATCGATGTTAAAAAAACATCGGCTTCAATAAATCGATGTTTAAAACATCGATGTTTTGAAAACATCGACATCGATGTCGCATCCCTAGGTCCCTTGAAAGTCGTTTAACAGAGAGCCAACTGTATATATATATATATATATATATATATATATATATATATACAGTGGAATCTCGATCGATCGTTTTCGGATCCATCGTTTTTCTGTATGTGTCGTTCATTTTATCCAGTCCCAACGATCCTATTGCTTTGTTATGTTTCTGCATCTATCGTTTTCCCGCATTTATCGTTCATTTCAACTAGTCCCTTGAAAAACGATAGATCGAGATTCCACTGTATATATATATATATATATTATATATATATATATATATATATATATATATATATATATATATATATATATATATATATATTATATATATATATATATATATATATATATATATATATATATATATATATATATATATACGTACTCGTGCGTTGTTACTGTCATTTTACTCCTCTCATTCTAAATAGAGTTCTATAATTGAATGCTCAACGACCCCTTTCGCTTGTCATTTCGGGTCTTCTTAGAGGCTGCAGAGCTACCGCGTTTGGATAACCTCGGCGATAGAATGTAAATTCATCACAAAAGGGGAGAAAGAACACTTAAATCGAAAAACAGATTCCGCCGGAGCCCCATTCATAAGCAGTCTTGAAAAGGTCGAATCCATTTCTCTAAATACCCTTCAATCTCCTCCCCCCCCCCTCCTTAAAAAAAAAAAAAAAAAGGGAGAAAGATAAATGCGATTCATTCTAAAACTAATATGTTATTTCTCGAAACTACACTGGCATATCAGTTGCAGAAGTCTAAAGCTTGTTTTCTCCTCCAATAGATCTCAATTGGATTCCATGTCAATTCTCGTTCTCTTTCCCCTGGCTATTTTTGGGCGATTCCTTCCCCCCTCCGCCCCCCACTCATTCTCATACGCGAGATTGCCCCTGGATTATACTGGTCACGTTTCGCTCGAAAATGGCCCAAGTAAACAAACGGGCCAGATTCCTTTTCGGCGCGGCAATAAGTGAAATGAATGATTCTGCCTGAGAGGGGCGATTTAAAAACGCATCGAGGAGGAGTAGAATCTCCCGGCATCTCGGAACGTGAGTATTGTGATTCCATTTAAACATCTCTTCATTGAGGTAGAAACGTCGTATTCAAGTTGCAGATGCGGCTTATATTACCAGCCAGGGCCGCCCAGAGACTTTACGGGGCCTGGGGCAAACTTCTGTTGGGGGGCCCCAAGAAATCTGATTAATCGAATAATTTTTTTTTTTATTTGGTGGGGGGGGGGGCGCTTTTTTTCAGGAGATTATTTTGAATTTTGAAGTACGGTACAATTTTCAGAATTTTCTTTCGGAGGAAATCTAATAAATAAATTTTTAAAATTTTTTTGGGGCCCCTCCGGCAGTTGGGGGCCTGGGGCAAAGTGCCCCAGTTGCCCCTCGCCGCCTCTGGGCGGCCCTGATTACCAGTACCGACCAGTCTGTTTAGACGCGCATTCATATTTCGTATTTAGCTTACGAGTGCGGCCTGCTCTTGAGGTTCATAATATTATATCACGCGCAAACAGGTTGAAGCTCGGAATCCTTACGCCTCTGTTCTCACCTTCAAGAATGTGACGTGAGTAGCCTCTACGCAAAGAGACTCGTATCCTACCACTAATAATTCACAATAAAGTAAAAACTCATTAATATCACCTGTAAAATCCGAGTCTCAGCAAACTACGATTAATCGATCCCAGGTTCCTTCTGTCTCAAAACAATTGTTACATCAAAAGTGTTGAGGCCGTGAACCGAAGGAGTCATTCACGTAAGGTGAATCACCCTCGCATGAGGTAAGAAGGATTCCCGGACTCAGAAAACTAAGATTAATCGATCCCAGGTACCTTTTGTCTCAAAACAATTGTTACAGCAATAGTATTGAGGCTGTGAAACGAAGGAGTCATTCACGGAAGGTGAATCACCCTCGCATGAAGCAAAAAGGATTCTCGGACTCAGCAAACTACGATTAATCGATCCCAGGTACCTTTTTGTCTCAAAACAATTGTTACAGCAAAAGTATTGAGGCTGTGAAACGAAGGAGTCATTCACGGAAGGTGAATCACCCTCGCATGAAGCAAAAAGGATTCTCGGACTCAGCAAACTAAGATTAATCGATCCCAGGTACCTTCTGTCTCAAAACAATTGTTACATCAAAAGTGTTGAGGCCGTGAAACGAAGGAGTCATTCACGGAAGGGGAATCACCCTCGCATGAAGCAAAAAGGATTCTCGGACTCAGCAAACTAAAATTAATCGATCCCAGGTACCTTCTGTCTCAAAACAATTGTTACATCAAAAGTGTTGAGGCTGTGAAACGAAGGAGTCATTCAAGGAAGGTGAATGACCCTCGAATGAAGTAAGAAGGATTCCCGGCTCTCTACTTCGGTTCTTTCTGATAATCCACCTCATGTTCTATCTCCATCTTCGAGCTGTCGCGGTTTCCGTAACAAACTCTTTAATCGGAAGTCTTGCATTCCGGACCATCCGGACTGTGTTGCCCTTTTCTGGAGTCGCCCAGTGATGTCGTCCGTAAGGACAATGATTTGGGTGTCTGGGGATGTCGCACTCCCGACCTCTCACAATTATCCATCTACTGTCCTGTCCTTGAATAATGTACTTCAAACAGTAGCAGTGCGATTATTAATTTCCCTGTTTGTTATATACTTGCCACCTAACGATGATGTCGATTAAAGTGCTCTCGACGACTTGGTGACTCAGCTACCGGAGCCTTTTATTATACTCGGATACTTTAATGCGCATAATACTTTGTGGGGGGAGTGTAGAAGTCGCGACCTTGTGGATAAGTGCTTCTTTACACTTATACATAGACATACAAGTTACTCATGGGCACATATTGTTTAATTAGAAGTATTTACAGTGACAATAATAAAGCAACTTCATTCCTTGGAACAACCGAGACACTCAGATTAGGGAGAGCGAGGTTGATAACGCAGACCAATAGAGATATCCGTCTCTAATTTGTCCACTTTCCCTCCGTGGCCGAAACATCGTTAGGTTTCAGTTCATAATAAGCTCTCGCATCATGATGTTTCGTTTATTTATACCTTTCATTCGCAAAGTTCTAGAAAGTTCCGCTCCCACAAGTGGAACATAAACCTTGTGGTTTCTGACCCATATCTTGTGGCTGCGGTTTTCTCCTTAGCTCATCTCTCGCGCGGGCGGTGGTTTCGATTTTTCATCATCGGGTCTCCCGTGGCCGCGTCTTTCTTGAATCCCGTACTTTTGTGTGCTAATCATCATTTCGTAACTAGTTCCAAACGATCTCTCCATCTCGCTAAAGAATAGTCCGCTTTTAGCACGTCTTTTTCAAATTAATCCTTTGAGGGGCGCCGTTTGCGCAATGCAATCGCCTAAATCTAGTCTTTTTCTCACTTGCATTCAATGTATTCCAGTTAAATGATCAGAAAAATGGCTAGTACTGCCATCTGTTATCAGTTTGAAGAAGTAAAAACATTTTGCAACCTTTAATTGGATAAAATTTCAAGATTCTTTAGGTTAAAAAAATCAGGAAAAAATTCTGAACTGTGCAAACGGGGGAGATTGTTGACCCTGAAAGGATTAAGGGCGTTTTCCAGTTCGTCATTCTTGTGGGCCTCCCGGAGGTGTTTCACGATACTATCGATCACACTTAAAACTAGTCACATCTGTACCGGCTTTTCCCAATTAGGATTGAACCAGTTTCCACGACATCTGTGAGTCTCACAGGGAGAAACTACATCTGTGCTTGAGGTAGGCAAGTGGAGCAGTTACTAACTGATCACAAACTTTGCGTCCTCAATAATGGCGATCCTACTCATATCCATTTTGAACTTTCCACACCATCTATTCACCGTTACTCTTTCTTATCTGCAACTTTTGGACTATTTCCCCGTCACTGTTTGGCACAGGATCTGTGGTCTGCGCAGTTCAAATATGAATCAATGAGTGGGCCGCACTTTACAGACTGTGCTGTCATCATTCAGTCTATGGTGGACGGTGATACCGATCTGGCTGTTCGTCTTGTCTCCGATGTTGTTATCCAAGCAACCGATGATGCCATTCCTTAGAGTTCACCTAATGGTTGTAAAAAATGGAAGCCGTGGTTGAGTGAATGTAAATTAGGGGGATGGTTGATCTTGCACTGCTAATTTTGTTGCGTTCAAGCAAACGAGAGCTCAAGGTCGTAGAGTGCGTCGACGATGTCAGAGAGAGTCTTGGAAAAATAACCGAAATCATCCACTCCTAGTAACAGCTCTAGACAAAATTTAAAAAAATGTACGGGACTCTATTCTGAGCAGCCAGTACAGTGCATAGTTCGAAATGGCGTTACTCTCTCTACCGTGGAGGAAATCTGTAAGGCAATTGACAGTGTTTTAGTTCTGGGACGAGTGGCACTTTCATGCGACACAAAATCCGTTCCGAGTCCAGGCATTTGCGTTTTGAAACCCAGACCAATCTCCCATACAACAACCCTTTACGGAGAACAAGTTAGAGTGTTGTCTTCGGCGGACGCGGATGATTTACCATTAGTTATGCTATGCCACAGCATTTGTCTCGCAGCTCTCACCGTAATTTCGCTCATCTGTTTAATAGAATCTTGGACGAACATACTTTTCCAACCTGTTGGGGCGGGACAATAGTCGTTCCCTTGCCAAAATCAGGAAAGGATGCTACTAATCCCGAGCATTACCGTCCGAATGCGCTCGCTAGCTGTTTGTGTAAGCTGCTGGAACTATGGTTAATAATCGGTTAGTTTGTGTGTTAGAAACCCAGCTTTGACCCCTACAAAGCTGTTTCCAGCGTGGCCGGTCCATGAGGGTTAATATCATTGCATAAGAATCCGATGTTCCTAATGCCTTCTAAAGAAGAAACCATCTCATGTCAGTCTCTTTTGACATCGAAAAGGCTTATGACAGGACTTGGTGACGTGACATCCCTTGTGACCTTTATAAAAACAACTTTCATGGTTACTTGCCGATCTTCATTGCGAACATTCTGTTACTATGGGAATCTCAAGTTTGCATTGGCTCAACACTTTCCTATGTTTACATTCAAAAAGAGGGAGTTCTTCAGGGTCGTGTATTAAGTGTTACACTGTTTTCCTTGAAAATAAATGGCATTTTACAGTACCTACCGCTCTCTGTTCCTGGAAACCTGTATGTTGATTTCCTGACAAGGCAAGGATATGCGTTACATGGAACGACAACGGAAAGTTGCACTCTTTCGTATGATGTCTGTTGTTCGGAGAACGGTTTTACATTTTGTGCTGAAAAACCGTCTTGTGTATATTTTTGCAAACGCAGAGGTTCACATCCTGACTTTCAGATTTACCTCTACGATACTGTTATCACCGTGGTAGACGTTGTTAATCCTGGTCGTAATGGTTGGCAGAAAGTCGACGTTCCTTCCGCCCGTAATACATTTAAGGGGCGGAAGTCTACGAAAGCCCTGAACTTGCTGATAGTCTTGTTCAACACGTCCTGAGGAGCTGATCCGCGGTTATAGAACAGTCATTCAATAGAAAATGAATGCACGGTGTGTGGTTCCGTTCGCTTTGCTGTGCTACTCAATCCGTCTCTCCGTCCTTCGAGTCTGTCCTGATGTTTTCAGAACAGCGCTTATTAAGAGCTTCAATGTCATCTGCGGTGAGCCTTCTTTAGGGCCTGTTCACATAGGAGTCCGTTGCGTTGCGTTAAGGAAAAGATAACGTTGAGACGAAAATAAACCAATCATAGGCGTTAAAAATTTCATTGCTAATCGTTTGGAGGCATATGATTGGTTTATTTTCGTCTCAACGTCATCTTTTCCTTAACGAAACGCAACGGACTCCTATGTGAACAGTCCCTTATCCTCTAATCGCAAGCAATTGTCGCTACAGTTGTATTTTCGGATCCTTTCGCCTCCTGCTCACCCACTTCATTCTGTTTTTCTTGTTAGTAGTATGAGCATTTTAGCAAAATCGGCCAAGTCTTATGCCCCCTTTCGGACTTCGCATGAGGACATAACCTGTAATCGCCGTCACTCTGTGATGTGGAAGCTATGCTGCGACCGATTTTACCTTTTCCACCAGGACGGGACCACAAGATTTCGTTCTTGTGCCCCTTCCAGGAAGGGATGCCAGTCAAGTACGGGTGTTGTATTTTTAAGTCAGATTTTTGCGTCGCACCTCGCTAGTTACCCGAATTATGTTGCTGTTGATACTGACGAGAAAAAAAAACAGGAGATCGAGTTGAATGTGCTTACGTCTGTGGCAGAGATACAAACTTCCCGACTCTTTTTCTATCTTTTCAGCATAGTTTGTTGCTGCAGACGAAGTTATGAGGTACGTCTTTCACCAGAGAGGTAGACGTTTTATCGTGTACATAGATTCCATCAGCGTATTAGAAACTTTGGAGAATGGTGAGGTGTCCCATTCCCTTTTATCTCCAGTGTTGAATCTGCATTGTCACCACGGTCGTCTGCTGGGTTGCGGGTCTTGACGGCGTATCGGGTAACGAGCAGGAAGGTGCAGCGTCTAAAAGTGCCGTGTATGGTCTAGTTTGGCACCATTGACATGCAGATTGGAATCTACAGGTCGATAACAAGCTGCGACAAGGTATTGGCGCAGCTTGTATATATACAGTGGAATCTCGATCTATCGTTTTTCAAGGGACCGATTGAAATGAACGATAAATGCGGGAAAACGATAGATGCGGAAACATAACAAAGCAATATGATCGCTGGGACTGGATAAAATGAACGACACATACGGAAAAACGATGGATCCGAAAACGATCGATCGAGATTCCACTGTATATATATATATATATATATATGTATATAAATATATATATATATATAATATATATATATATATTATATATATATATTATATATATATATATATATTATATATATATATATATATATTATATATATATATATATATATATATATATATATATATATATATATATATATATATATATATATATATATATATATATATATATATATATATATATATATATATATATATATATATATATAAATTACATATTACCCTCCTAATCTGGAAATAATTAAAAGTAGCCATGATAATATTAATGTAAACTTTTTAGATATTAATATTAAATTAAATACTCACAGTAAATTTACTTTTGACATATACGACAAAAGATCTGACTATAATTTTAATATTGTTAAATTTCAAAATTATCTAACCTGTTTACATAAATCTGTTTTTAGTAACATTATTGTAAATCAGTTAGTTCGTATAAATCGCCTATGTTCTAAAGACAATAGGATTAAGCATATTATAGACTTGAAAGCTGTGCTAACTCGGAATAATTACCCAGTAAGTCTATCCAAAAACATAATTGGTTGTTTTTGTTTTAATGAATAGTTTGTTCTGTTGCATTAATATGTTAAACGTAACAATAGGTTAAAATATAAAAGATAACTACTAAAAATTAAAATAAAAATCATAAGTAAAAATAAAATAATAATAAAATTAACTCTTAGTAGTAATAATAATAAAAAACCAATTAAGGGAATAATAGTCCTAAAATACGGTAACCTAAGTAAGTCTGTAACTGTGAATCCACTACCTCATTGGTTGCAAGTTTTGTGACGTCAGTCATCTTGCGGTTACAAGTTCTTAACTTCCACTCAGACTAGCGCCAGGCTGGGTGTTCTTTGGTTAAGTACTTTTATTCAAACTTGATTCATTATTAATCAATTCTTCTGTTAATAATGGATTGTACGGTGTCTGAGTGTGTTTATTTTATAGATCATACTCATCGGAAACAATCCATTGGTTTTTAGACAGTATTGACACCGCTGATGAAGAAATGCTGTCAAAAACCTTATTCATACTTTTCTTTTCATGTTGTTGGTTCCTGGCTGCAAGTAGATTTAGAGCTATTACTGGTTTTCTCTTTCATCTTATTATTATTGTTATTATTATTATTATTATTATTATTATTATATATATATATATATATATATATATATATATATATATATATATATATATATATATATAAGCAGATACACACACATGCATGTTCAGGCACACATACAGTCCATCATAATCATGTTCTACTGTTATTCCCTTAAAATTCGACCTACAACTCGGCATGAATCGGTAACTGGCAAATGGTTCATGTTCATTACGCTTCCTAAAAACGAATGAACAGATTCCAAACTTTGTTCGAAAGTCTTCCGCGGTCTGAAAAGCACCGAAATTCGCCGAAAGGTAATTATCAAAAATGGCTCCTTTTCTCGAAAGCAATATGATGGGGTTGCGTGCTATATCTGGAAAGCGTCTCGCATTCACCGTGGTCGAACAAAAGAGGCAGCAAACTGAATTCGAAAGAGCATTAGGGACCTAATTGACGACACTCGCCGCGAGCGATTCCCAAGAAAATGCGTCCCCAAAAAGCCCGAAACACGTCTCCTGGAACCGGAACAGAACGAGGGAAGCCACTTCTTTGTCGGGGGAAATTAATTTGGGAAGAGTTTTCTTTTAATCAAGAACCGAACCGGCGGAACTCTTTTCAAAATCTGGGTCCTTCTCTTAACCTTATCCAAACACCGAAATCGCTGACTTCAACCCTATCCCCCTGTTTACCAGCAGCCTGCAGACAAAAGCCGTGGCGGTGGCGCAACCCGGTTTTATTTACATATATTCCTTTGTGTCGTGCCGCGGGGGAATAATCGAATTGGAGGCTCTTTTCGGAATGTGTCGGGAAGGGAGGGGTTGGGATCCGGTGACACTGCTCGCAGATTCGGATTCGTCCGTGAAAGAAATCCGCGCCGGGGTTGCTAAGACACTCGCAGCGGTGCGAAAGAAAGTCGCCAAAACGAGCCTTTTTGTTCGGCCTCAACCATTTGTGAATGCGGTTTCCCAGGGCCTACTTGTAACAGTGGTTGTTGGTTAAGATGAGATGTCTTCGTGGCCTCTATGTGGCGGATGGCCCGTCTCGGTTTGCGACAC
Source organism: Dolomedes plantarius (assembly GCA_907164885.2). Classification (NCBI taxonomy): domain Eukaryota; kingdom Metazoa; phylum Arthropoda; class Arachnida; order Araneae; family Dolomedidae; genus Dolomedes; species Dolomedes plantarius. The sequence continues at coordinate 10,469,251 of OU015497.1, read as the reverse complement.
ACGTGTCTCCTTTTAGCCAACCCTGTCAGTATTTCTAACAGATATTAAAGCAAACCAGAATAATCTATATCAGAATAGCAGGGCAGATGCTAATCTTACTTATTTTGGCCATTTCGTATACCCCAGGAATTGATGTGCTTTTAAAACAAACCCCAGTATACATGCACATATATATATATATATATATAAGAAAAAGATAAAAGAGAAAACCAGTAATAGCTCTAAAGCTACTTGAAGCCAGGAACAAATAACATGAAAAGAAAAGTATGAAAGAGGTTTTAGACAACATTTCTTCATCAGCGGTGTCAATGCTGTCTAAAAACCAATGGATTGTTTCCGATGAGTATGATCTATACAATAAACACACTCAGACACCGTACAATCCATGAATAACAGAAGAAATGATTAATAATTGAATAAAGATTGAATAATAGTACTTAACCAAAGAACACCAAGCCTGGCGCTAGACAGAGTATATATATATATATATATATATATATATATATATATATATATATATATATATATATATATATATATATATATATAATATATATATATATATATATATAACAGTTCTGTAACTGACTGACTCACTGACTGACTGATTGACTGACTGACGTACAACGTACAGACCAAACCGCTGGACATACAGGGCTAAAATTTTGCATGACGATTATTCTTATAGTTTAGGGGTGCACTAAAAGAGATTTTTGAGAAATTCTTCTTAGATATTTTAAAATTAAATTTTTAATCTGTTTTAGTAACTTTTTTTAAGTTTGCATTTAAAGTAATAATTTTACGGTTATGAAATTTATATCACAAGAAAGTTCATAAAAATTCCTTTCAAATGAAATCTTTTTCGAATCTTTACCTCCATTTTCTGATTTTCGGTGAATTTTTAAAGATTAAATTTTAGAATTTAATTTATTAAATGCTGATCACGTGATTTCTTTTTCTGGTACTTTAAATAAATTTATCGTCACATCCATAACATTGAAATAGACAAAAAATATTTTTTTCCTTGCTAATGCGGCAGACGATTGGATATTATCCAAAAAAAATATTAAAATGCAGTAAAAGATATGCTCCCCAAACTGTAATATATTAACAATACTATATTATTTTGTATGTCCTATTAGATTTAATTTGAATATTTTCTCCTACATTATTTTGTCTATAAAAATATCTCTTACGATTTATATATATATATATATATATTTCTTTTTACATGAATTGTATACATTGATCGTCGTATTTATTATACATGTATATATATATTTATTTTTTTTTGGCAATAATTGCATACATTGACCGTTGTATTTAATTTGAATGTACTCCGTAGCGAAGTGCGAGTTTTCAGCTAGTATATATATATATTAGCTGAATACCCGTGCTTCGCTACGGATTACATTCAAATTAAATACAACTTTAAGTGTATGCAATTAATGCCAAATATATATATATATATATATATATATATATATATATATATATATGTATAATAAATACAACGTTCAATGTATGTAATTAATGCAAAAAAAATTATAAAAAAATCGTAACGGATATTTTTATAGACAATATAATGTAGAAGAAAATATTCAAATCAAATCTAATAGAATATACTAAAGAATATACTACAGTTAGTATAGTAGAATTTGAGGAACATTTCTTTTACTGTATTTTAATATTTTTTTTGAGATAACGTCCATTCGTCTTAGAAAGAAATATATATATATATATATATATATATTGTTTTTGTCAATTTATTTCGCTGTTGGGCACGTGACGCAAAATTAGTTTCAAGTATCACAAAAAGAAAAGAAACCATGGCATTTAATAAATTAAATTCTAAAAATGAATCTATAAAAATTCACCCAAAATCAGAAAATGGAGGTAAAGATTCGAAAAAGATTTCATTTTAAAGGAATTTTCAGGATCTTTCTCGTGATATAAATTTTATAACCCTCAAATTATTATTTTAAATGCAAACTTAAAAAAAGTCACTAAGACAGCTTAAAAATTTAATTTTAAAAAATCTAAGAAGAATTTTTCGAAAATCTTTCTTAGTGCACCCCTACACTATAAGAAGAATCGTCATGCAAAATGTCAACCCTTTAGGTCCAACGGTTTGGTCTGTGCGTTATCTGTCTGGCAGTCAGTCAGTTACGGAACTGTTTTATATATATATATATATATATATATATATATATATAGATTAGGAGCAGTGCCTAGCAGCCTTAAGTTAGATTGGAACTTTATTTGTAGGAACATATAATTTAAGCACCAGAAGACAAAGGAAAGATATTTTATCGAGCATCATGAAATGAAGTGCCCATTCACTTCTCGAAAGAGAGGCGTCAAGAAAACTGAAGGCGAGTGGTCAAAGGTGTTCCCACAGCATCATTGGATATCCGTTGATGTGTCTTTCTACTTATTAGATATGGGCTTGTGCTGGCCCCGTGCTTCAGCGCGCTGGCTTTCGGTGCTGAGGGTGCTCGGATCGAATCCCGGCGTCGCGCCACTAAAATACCTCCGTTTGTGTCGTCCCTTCATAGGGGGTAATGCTGGTCCGCCTCTATGATGCCCCCATGATAAAATGTCCAGTAAACTTCGATGAGTTATAGGCGAATGTCTGCACGACAAGTGCCTCCGCTTATTAAAAAAAATATCTTATTAGATATTGTGACGCATCACTCCAGGTAGAGTCCAAGGGTCGCAGTGTAAAAAACGGATTTCCAGTGAGGAGGATGGTTTGAAGGTGACCTTCCAAAAGAAAGGTTCAATTTTTGACCACGGGTTTCAATAGAAGCTCGCTTTCTTCTAAAGGTGGTCATGCACGGGCAGGAAATCCCCAAGGGAAAAGTCTGCAGGATTTTCTTGAGAATTTCCTCAACTGAATCCTCGCGCACACTCGTGAAATGCTTTCCTATCAGGATTTCGGGGACTGTGCAATCCTCCACCGGTCTCAAGGCTTCCCCATACACGACGGGGAAATCCTCAAGGTTTGGACTATACGTAGTCAAAACCTCAAGGATTTTCTCTACGTGTAAGTGTGCCTTTACTATTCTATTTTTCATGTCAAATATTCTACCGATAAATATTTCGGCTTGCAGATCTCCTTACTATCCCCAGCGCATGTCGGGTGAAACTCGGTGCTTTGAATGTCTGATGCGTTCGGAAAATACATTTTCGGGAAAGGGTGTTTCAGGAGGGGGGGGGGGGGGGGGTTGATGAAAAGCGACGTCTTTCGACTATCGATCCCTAAACTTCGGTTGGAAAGGAAAACTGGGTTGAATCGGCTTTACAGTTCACTAGACCACCAGGAGATCACCTAAACAGATGCACCTAAAACCGTATTATACAATATCCAAAAGGTTCGAGCACAAAATACAAAATGGAGTAGATTACAAGACAGAAGTACAGAATCGGCTATGGAAGAATCAGCGAAATGCTTAAGGCTGTCCAGAAATCTCCAAGCCGAAATATGTGTTATTCAATGGAGTAGAGGCAGCCATTTGAACACAACAACGTGGACGATGAATTGGACACAACAGGTCATTCGCATCGCAGAGGTGGATCTGGTTTCATTTATCACTCCTTTCAAATTTGGGAAGTGTCGTACTGCCTTGAGTTAGTGTCACGATGTAAGCTTGTGGTCCTCGTTACCAGTTTCATTTGTAAAGTGGATTCGGCCGCGGTCTCGAATCGGGACCGTTTTGGCGAGATTTTGGCGAAATTTCGCTCCCGGACGCCAAAATTGGCGTGGAAAGCATTACCCCACTCAAAAGGGCGTTCCCTAACGATCATTCGTGGATTTCATACAAGGGATATTTACGTTCTGCCTGTCACTGTGATTTGCCATCGCTCGTATGGATCAGATATTAAAGACATCGTCTTTAATATCTCACACCCGCCGACACCCGCCGACAAGGCACGACACAACTTCGACGTCACCACGTTGCATTCGATGCCGACAGGGGTACCTACCTTTCAGGTAACACTGCCTGCGGATTTCTACTGATCCTGTGATGGCATACACTCATGTGAGGCGAGTTTAGCTCAACAGACTGCATTAATCTGGTTCCGAACATCCTTTTCAGCATTGGGCTCTGCCACTCATTGCAAAAGCTTATTAGTCCCCCTACAGCAGTGGTTCTCAACCTTTTTAATACTCAACACCCCTTTGAATCTATAAATAGGCTCTCACACCCCCCTTGAAAAATGTGTTTCTATTTTTTATTCAGGAAAAGACATTTATTGCAAGACAACTAATTTATTGTATAAAAAATTAATATATTTACAATATGTAATATATTATCTATATATATAAAACAGTTCCGTAACTGACTGACTGACTGACTCACTGACATACAACGCACAGACCAAACCGCTGGACCTAAAGGGATGAAAATTTGCATGGAGATTCTTCTTATAGTGTAGGGGTGCACTCAGAAAGATTTTTGAAAAATTCTTCTTAGGTTTTTTAAATTAAATTTTTAAGCTGTTTTAGTAACTTATTTTTAAAGTTTGCATTTAAAATAATCATTTGAGGGTTATGAAATTTACATCACGAGAAAGATCATAAAGTTTCCTTTAAAATGAAGTCTTTTTCGAATCTTTACCTCGATTTTCTGATTTTTGGTGAATTTTTAAAGATTCATTTTTAGAATTTAATTTATTAAATGCCGATCACGTGATTTCTTTTTCTGGTACTTTAAATAAATTTATCGTCACGTGCATAACAACTAAATAGACAAAAAAAAATACTTTTTTTTCTTTCTAATGCAGCAGACGATTGGATATTATAAAAAAAAAATAATTTACCTTACGATTACCCCTTACGATTTTTTTATAAATATATATATATATATATATATATATATATATATATTACATTACATCAATTGTATATATTGATCGTCGTATTTATTATAAATATATATATATATATATTTATTTTTTTGGCATTAATTGCATACATTGACCGTTGTATTTAATTTGAATGTACTCCGTAGCGAAGTGCGGGTTTTCAGCTAGTTACATATAAAACAATGTCTGCATTTTTAATGGCTACGTTGTTGTTACTTATTCATAATTATCCTTTTAAAACGAGGCTCTTTTTATTTATTTATTTATTTATTTATTTTTTGAAAGAGCCACGCGTAAGTCCTCAGATGCATTTAAGCGATTTCTGGCTTTTGCTTGATGTGCAAAAGTGGTGAAAAACTCATTTCACGAATGTAAGCGGTGGCAAATGGTAAAAGTGTCTCTAATGCTGCATTTCCCAATTCTGGATAAAGTTCTAACTGCGTACCCCAGAACTGTTGTAAGTCCAGTTTTTCAAATTGCATTTCGATACCTGCATTAGCACCCCTAGATATGTTCTCTCGCACCCCCGGCTAAGAACTACTTTCTTAGAAACCCTAGTGGTAGCCTAGAGGTAGGGACACTCTGGGTGCCCGGTTCAGTACTTTCGTGTCTAGGCCGGACGTTCAGTCTGTTAACCAGTGAGTCCTTTCTCAAGGTCAGAGACGGTGGTAGAAGGTTGTAAGGTATACACAAGATTCGATTCCCAAGAATCGAACTTTTGAGTGAAGGAATTAAAGAAGCTGCTTCAGATATGCTAATTTTTGTGGCATACGCGCTTAGTATAAATACCATGCAGCGTCATTAATGAAAGGGGGAGGTTGTTAAGGTTGAAAAGGTGTTATCCTGCGCTAGTGCTTAGCGGGCCAGAAGTTTACATGGCAGTACTGCTGGTTTGACTTACTGTTCGTGAGTATAAAAATATATTGTTCTTGAAAGCTGTGTTTATACATTCCGTACAAGTAGTACGCATGCTTATTGCTGTAAAAGCCAATTATATGTGCAACGAATTCAATAAACATTGTTTCATGTATAAACTGTGTTTGCTTCAAATTCAAATAGAGTGCCACTTCAAATTATATACACCCAAGTCTGGGTAGAAGTGAGCATAGATTCTCTATAAGGTACGAGCCCCGGATGTCGGCCGAAATAGAGGTACCCACCAGGGATTGGCGTTGGCCCCATTGAAAGCAATCAACGATTCTCGTGGATTCGTGTGAATGCCTTAACCCTTTCAGGGGCAACAACCTTCCCCGTATGCACGGTACAGATTCCCCCCCCCCCGATTTTTTTTAACCTTAAGAATCTTGAAAATTTTTCCAATTAAATGTTGCAAAATGTTTTTACTTCCTTAAATTGCTAACAGATGGCATGACTAACCATTTTTCTGCTCATTGAACTAGGATACATTGAATGCAAGTGAAAAAAAAGGACTAGATTTAGGCGTTCGCACTGTGCAAACGGCGCCCTTCAAAGGGTTTTAATGGACAAATGCCCCCCCCTCCCCCCATCAGCAAACAGCATTATTAATAGTATCATTTATACTAACCTAGTTTTGACTTTGCTAGCTTATAGTTTCCTTTGCACGTCGTTCATGCCGACCCCACCAAAAAGAAACCTTATATGTAGTGTCTCCTTTTTAACCTCGTGTCGTGATGTGAAATATCTGCAGAAAAGAAAGGAACCTGCGCATTACCCCTTCAGAGATAGGGCGCCAAGAGCTAGGGCTCCTGACAGATACACCCCAGAGGGGGGTTTCGAGATTTGTCCCCGAGGG
>OU015497.1:10437605-10457605 GCA_907164885.2 Dolomedes plantarius | reverse complement strand
ATCTATATAGAGCGTTGATTAATTTGAGAATTCTGTTTATGTGTATTCTGTATAAGAGTTCGGTATTTTGATTTGATAGGTATTGAGTAAATTGTGAATGTTTATATTGTGCGGTGCTAGTTTGGTGTTCATAAGGGCTAAAATTATAGTTCGGTATAAAATTGATCAGTTTTGAACTTGTTAGTTCCGGTTAGGACACATACCGTAGGAAGGTATTGCTAGTAGCTGAGGAAAACTTTATTGGTTATCATACAGTTAGTTACCCTAAAGTTAGAAAAATGTCCTTTTTAAATAAGGGTAAGAAAGGGGACCTTTTAGAACTTTTAGAAGAGTTAGGAGGACTAGCTGACGATACGCTTAAGATTTTCGAAATTAAGAAGATCATTACAGAAAACGAAAATTACGTCGAAGAAGACGCTAGACTCGCACTAGAGCGTATTATTGAAGATAGAAAGGAACGTGAAGAGAGACTTCGCCAAGAAGAAGCGAAACGAGAAGAGAGAGAGAGAGAAAGAGAAGACAAAATTCGTCAAGACCAACTTACTCTCGAAATAAGGAGACTGGAATTAGGAATTAATGGAGACAATAGAGCCCGAAATGGGAGGGACAGAGATGCAGACGCAACTCAGAACATTCAGCTCCTTAAAACCATGCAGAAATTTGACGAGAAACGGGACGAAATGGGCCTGTATCTAATTAATTTTGAGAGAAGAGCAGAGATGGCGGGAGTCCCTAAACAAGATTGGGTGCCATATTTGTTAGGGGTACTAACCCCAGAAATTTCCAACATGATGGCCAGAGAATCGCCAGAACAGGCAAAAGATTATGACTACGTAAAAGAGATGATTCTCCAGAGATTTAGGATGAATACAGAAAAATTAAAACAACTGTTTTATCGCCATCCTAAACTCGCAGACAAGTCATGGAGGAATTATGCCCATGAGCTTAGTGGCTATTATGATGAATGGATAGCAGATTTAGAAATCACTACATTTAAGAAACTGAGAGACCTACACATAACGGAACAGATGAAGAGACGGGTACCTGCCGATATAAAAGATCATTTTTTGGAGCAGTGGATGCAGATTAATACTCCTTTAGAATTAGCGAAAAAAATAGATAAGTATGAAAGCTTGCAAGACAGTTTCCGAACAAGAGAATTCCCAAAGGATCAGAAGTCCACAGATAAAATTAATAAGCCATTTAAAAATAATCATAAATTTAAGGAAGAGAAGAAAGAAAAAAAAGATGTGGAAAAAGAAGCTTCTAGTGGACAAAACAAGGAAAGAATTTTTGAGAAAAGAAAACAGCTCCGTTGCTACGAGTGTGGTTCTTATGACCATCTGCGACCACAGTGTCCTAAACTTAAAGAGACGGAAATTATCGCGGCAACAGAAACTAGTGGAGGAGACTCGAGTGGCGTGATGACTCCATATATCAGTCAGGGAGTCGTTAATGGAAAATCTACGTCTATTCTGAGAGACACAGGAGCGAGCATTGATCTGATTTCTAAAAATTTGGTACAACCCCATATGTACACAGGAGAGCACGTTTATGTCAGTGCACCTGTGTTAGATTCATCCGTTTGCTTACCTATAGCAGAGGTCGATTTAAAATGTGAATGGGGCCACACCAGAACTAGAGCAGCTGTCAGCAATACGGAATTCGAGCAGAAACACTATTTGTTAGGAAATAAAACGGCAGCCTTGCTTGAGAAGATCAACAGAAATGTTGAAGTTCCGGTGAAAAATACGGTGCAAACTCGGGCCGAAAAACTAAAATTTGATAGAGAAAGACTAGACACGGGAGATGAAAAAACGAAAATAGAGCAAGTGATCCCCGGATCAGAAGCGGTAGAAGAAATCACTTCGGAAGAGAGCGCGACTATCTTGCCTCTCCAGGAGAAACAAATAATTACTCCCGACTTATTAAAGACTTCACCCGAAGAATTTAGAGTTGCACAAAGTGAGGACGAAGAATTAAAAGTAATTTTTGATAGAGCGAAAAAGAAGACGCCCGAAGAAAATAAGTACGTGGTGGTAAACGAGATGTTATTTTACCAGAAAAAAAATAACGATGGAACCACTAGAAACCTGCTTATTGTGCCTCGAAAGTATCGAGAGAAATTAAAAAGACTCTGCCACGAACATACTAATGTTCATTTAGGCGTTGCTAAGATGAAAGAATCATTAACTCAGTATTTTTACTGGCCATATTGTCAATTAGATATAAATGATTACGTGTCGGCTTGTGACAAATGTCAAAAGGGGAAATGTCCTAATGTTAAGAATAATATGAAACGTCTTAACACTGTTAATTCCCGCCGAACACCAGGCTAAGCCGAAGTTTAGTCCTAAAAGTTTAAATGTATATTATAAGTATGTTGATTAATTGTAGTTTCAGTGTAAAAATGTGACCAGAAATTAATGTGTATTCGTTTGAGTAATGTTTTTTTTTATGAATTGTAACATGTAATTGTTTGTAAATTTGAACGACTCGACCATAGAAGTTGAGTTTTGCTTTAAAGGAAAATTCAGGTGAAATTACTTTGACGTTATCATAATATAACGGTTTTGTAGTGGCAAACGCCATATGACGGTTTTATGTATGCCGTGTTGGAATGCCTCAGATAGGTTTTAATTAATGTTCGATTGTAACATTTTATGCTTTGTTTTGTTTGTTGCATAAGCCAGTAGAATGCCTCAGAAAGGTGTTGGCTAACTTTTAAATGCAAATGTGTATGTTTTTGTGTATACCTAAGAAGGTAGTAATTGGAGTCAAAATGCACTCCGTACGGTGTTTGAATACCGCAATTGATTGATTTATTGTGAAATCGATAAGTTTTGTCTGAAGAGTTGTTACGACAACAGATAAATGTAAGTGTTGTCAAAGAATCCAAGTGATTACAGGAATGTGAAGTTTGTGAGTTTTTTGATAAGGAATGAGCCAATGAGCTATTTTGTTATAATTTTATGTCAGTCAGTACTGAAAAAAATTAGACCCTAAATCGATTGTGAATCCTATAGTAGGATAAAATGACTATTTAAATTCAGGTCACTGATGACTGTCCACTTAAATGGAAACGGCAGATTGGATCACAGGTAATCGTGAACGAATTAAGTTCCCTGATCCAGGATTTACGGAAAGCCGAGTATTAAATTGTTTTATGACGATAAGTGTTAAATGTATTAAAAGATAAGTAAGAAATTTAAAATTTTCATGTGTATTAGTAACCGTGATGATATGTTCTGTATGAAGTTTAGGTATCCATTTTGGATTTGTGTTTAATTTTATTTGTGTAAAGTTGTTTCATGGTAACTGTGTTTAATATCAATTTGAGAATTTATTTGTGTCATGTGATCACAATTAAGGTAAATTATGGGATCCCAGTTGAGTGATTTACTAGTTATAATGTTTTTTATGTAGTGTCATGTGTATGTACTAGTGTTCTATGAATTTAATCTTTTTTTTGATTGACATGTATTAGTATACTGTTTTATTTAAATTTTTGTCAGGACGTGTTATATTATTGTGTAATTTTATAATTTCTTTGCTACGGCATGTCCTCTTATTAGAGATTTTAAAGTGCGTAAATTTTAAGTATAAATTCCTTTTGTTGTGCTTTTAAAAATAATACTTTGAAGTACAGTTAAAAATTTTCTTTCATGAAGGTAAAGCCAGAGTTTGATCAAAATTAACGGTCTACTCGTAATGTCAATTGGGTGTGCATTTGCCTTCGGGAAAAGTTTTTATAATTGAAATTGTCCTGAGAAGGACCATGTTTTTGTTCTGTTTTTTGCAGGTGAAACTCTCTGCAGAAAAACATCTGGGGAGGGGAGGAATTTAGTCTGTAATGACTTGGTGCCTCTTTTCACACCCGGAATTCCTGAGAAGGCCTGGCGGCAAGACGGCCATTATCCACCTACCGTATTCATCGGTGACAGTCGTTTTGTCACCGAGTTGTGGCAGACGCCGCGTCGCCATCGGACAATTAGGAAGCCGTCTTCTGTAAGAAATCCCCCCCTCCTTGCAGACAAAGCCTGTCCGGAGGAAAATCGATTAGCCTTTAGCGGAAGACGCGGAATAGTTTGAAGACAGTTTACAGAAAGGAAATCAAAGAGAGCTGCTTCAACCACCCACAGGCGTTTGTGAGGGTATATAGTCGCCACCTCGACGTAAATGGGGGCAGATGACCCTTTTTTTTACAGGTGTGAACAACCTCCATCGTCGGACGTGTGCCAGAGACGGAGAGCCTGCCGTACCCCTCTCGGGATATCCTGATCCCGCGCATTATCCTTAAATCATGTTTACTTTGTAATTATTGTATAGAGCCGATTTTTATTCAAGAATGCCAATAAAGCATTTTGTAAATATTAAAGGCTGTCAGTCTTAGTTTTAGGCAAAGTCCTTACAATATATATATATATATATATATATATATATATATATATATATATATATATATATATATATATACGTATATATAAAATCAGCGAGCTGGTTTTCGGTGCTGAGGGTGCTGGATCGAATCCTGGCGAAGCGCCACTAAAATGCCTCCATTTGTGTCGTCCCTTCATAGGGGGCAATGCTGTTTCGCCTATATGGCACCCCCATAATAAAATGACCAGCAAAACTGCGGTGAATTATAGGCGACTGTCTTCGTGACAAGTGCCTCCGCATTGAAATATATATATATATATATATATATATATACACTTAAACACAGATGAACACCTACACATGTATACATATACAGATATACATATAGACTAGCGCCCCAAATTGTAGAAACCGTCTTGAAAATGTGCGTTATTGTAGTTTAACAGCTTATAGCACTAATATATTTTAGTATTATACCGAAAAACCGGTATAATACGAAAGATATCCGTTTTTGTAGCCTGCACTGTTGGTAGCTGAGTTTTAATTCAAGGCCCCCCCCCCCCCTTGGATCATTCCAGCGCCCCCCGGAGGGCGGTATCGCCCACTTTGCGAATCCCTGCACTAACTGGATGCTTCGCAGTAGGTAGTCAATCTCTACCAAACAGGGAAATTCTGGTATCGTCACTCAATAGGATACTGTCCGTACAGTTCTTACCAATTCATATGCTTTATAGTCCATTCCAATCTGATCTGTCTTTGTTTCTGAGGTAAAAACGGCTTTTCCTCCTTGGAATTCTGGCGCTTCGCCCAACATTTCGAAGTCTGCGATGGACATCCCTGGTACTTACGTTTACGCCACATTCAAGTAAATCCTTTTTAATCGCCATTTTCGTTTGTCACAATTTTAACGTAGGATTACGTTCCTCCCATAACGGTCCTACGGAAAGCAAAATTTAAAACACTAAAACCGTCCGTCGTCGCCAGTGATAATTTTGGCAGCGCGCCAAACCCAGTCTGTATTGCTTGGAGAAACAGTAAACAGTTAAACAGAAAGTACCAAATTGCGTCAAAATTTTGACTGACACACACACGCACATATATATATATATATATATATAGTGGTACCTCCCTTAAAGGACACTCCCGAATAGCGGACACCTCTAATTAACGGACATTTTTACGAGTCCCAGTCCTTTTATATAGGACAATCCATGTTATTCCCTCTAGATAGCGGACAGGTAATTTTGGAAATTTTCAATTATTTTGGCAAACATTTCAAATTTATTCTAACAAGCAAGCTAAAAATATATACTTATGCGTCTTTACAAAGCCTAGATGTTTCCTTAGAAGACTGGATGTTTCAAGAACATGGAAGTGCGAAAATTTTTTCATAGAAGTCAAATAAAAAAACGTTTATGACCGCTGAGAAAATGATCGATTGGCTGGAGGAGTTAGACAACAAAATGAACAAACAAAAGAGAAAAATCATTCTGTTCATGGACAAAGTTACTTCCCATCCTGATGATTTAAGCTCAAAAGTGTTAATTTAATTTTCTTGCCTCCTAACACCATACTTCGATGCTACAGCCTCTTGATTTGGGAATTATCCATAGCTGTAAAGCGCGATACAGAAAGCTGCTTCTGAGACGTGCTTTCACGGATTATCTCCTACAATTCCAGCGAAGAGTTTGCAAAATCGGTATCTGTTTTGGATGCAATTTCCTGGACTACGTCAGTCCTTAAAAAGGTGGAGCCTGGGCGCGTTCAAAAATGCTTTAAGAAGGCGGGATTTTTGAGTACAAGAGAAGTAGCAACTAGCAGTACTACTGAAAAAAGCGAAAAAGAACTTGCGCATCTAGTAGCCAATTTGGATTCAAATGTCAGCGTTGAAGAGTATGTCAAGATCGACGGCGATTTATCCATTGAGGAAGAATACCTGCATGTTTCCAGTGTCATTCATCGGGACACCACTGAATCACTGGCTCTTTCTGAGGATGATGATGAGGAATCGCCAATGGAAGACTGCAAAATCAAAGATTATTCGGAAGCACTGAAATACAGCGAACAATTAAATCAGTTCTCTCTGAACAATGAAGATTCGGAGGGACGAGCAAAGTCAAATCTTATGAAGATTCATCTTGAAAAACAAGTTTGCTGTGTAAAAAAGAGAAATCAAACTTTGTTAACAGATTTTTTCAGTAGTAATTACAACAATTTAGCTCCAATACATTGTATTTTGGAACTATTTAAAGCAAGATATAAGGATTAGCCACAATTAAAAAGTAAAGTAGTAAATAGTTATTCTTTTCTTCCCTAATTGATTTTTCCTTTTTAATTAAAATTTCAGCCGTAATATTCAATCAAATGTCAAACAGAACATCAAAAACTTTTTTATAAAAAGGTTGTCCTCCCCAATAGCCAATTCAGCCCCAATTCAGCCACGCCACTGCTTGTACATACGCCACACTAACCTTTCTGTCTTCACTTTATCACCAGGTCGCTGGAACGATAGCTAACTTCACAACGCCTTCGGTAAGCTTCATAATGCTCAGCTGCTGTAAGGCAAAGCGATCTTCACTTCTTCAATTGCTTTTCGTTCGTTGCTCACCTCCGTCCGACCTCGCCTCGTGGCGTTTACTTCTCACTGTCACGCGTGTACGCTATCCACGGGGATTCCTATCTAGTAGAAAAGCGCCGCTTATTTGCATTCGCTTGTTTCTTCTTCAAACGGCGATTTATTTAAACCGGGGGGGGGGGTAAATTTTGATTCAATATCTCAGAAAGTTTACAAAAAAAATTACATAAAAAAACGCATAAAAAATAGCGACCAACTTAGTGATAATAAAACAACTCAATTAGATTTTTTACTATCCATTCTGATAGTAAAAGGCATTAGCTTACTTCTGCTGACGCCTTATTAGATTTTGTTGCAGGGAAACTCCTTATAGGTTCTCTGAACAATCGCTGTTTTTGGTCAGTTTTCAGTATAAGAAATCCCCTCTCTGTACATGAGATTGCTGCAGTTTCTTCCTTATTTATTTAGCTATACCTTTTTATCTATTAAGGGTAATACATCGCGGTGAATTACAGTAGATTTTGTATAAAATTATCTGTTGTTGTGTTGTTGTTTATGCCCCTTGACCGACAGCAACATCATATCAAGTCCTATATAGGCTATTGGGCTGAAGGGGGCGGTTCCTGTTTCAGTTAGCACCACAAGGGTCGGAGTCCGACATGGCTACGAACCGCTCTCGCAATTTTGAACCGAGTCAAGTGACGAGACCGGTACACTTGACCCCGCACCCCCAGAGGTAAATTTGAGAGCTTGGAGGACATTGCAGCCACGACAGATTTTTCGTGCACCAGCCGCCACTAATATACACGGTGGTGGATTTGTCAACGACGGGCATCGAACCAGTGACGTTCAGATCACTGGCTCGCTGCCTTTGCCAACTGGGCCACCACGCCCATAAAATGATCTTGCTGTTGTTGTTTCTAATGCCCCCTGGCCAGAAATATTCCAGACTAGGTCCACATAGGCAAGCGGGCCGAGAGGTGCTGATCCGGGTTATAATGGCCCCACAAGGGTCGGAGTCCGATAGAGCTAAGTGCCTCCTCAATTTTGACAGAGCATCCTCTGGGGAGGGGGGGGATATCGTATCCTCTTCCACCCTGACCCCTTCTCTGACCTCAAAGAGGGACTTTCCAGACTACGGAATTAATGCGCCCATATCCGGCCTAGACACGGAGGTATTGAATGGCGCTTGTCGGCATTCGATCCGGGCACCCTCAGCACCGAAAACCGACGCGATACCACTAGGCTACCTGGAGCCTAAAATTATCTTTCCAGTAATGGGTAAAGTCATAGGATTTTCTTTAAAAAATAATGGAGTTATATGCAAAAATCACACCATTAAACATTAAAAACACACGTTTTCAAAAAGGTTAAAATTTTGGCCCCCTAGTGTACATATACCGTTTGGTCATTTTTATTCTAAATAATCCATAAAACATTAAAATAATTCACATGAAACATAAATAAAATGGCCGATTAACCTTTATATTCTGATAAATCAAAAAGCTACATCGATTTACTTTTTATGGACTATATGGAAGAGAAAAAAAAATTAAAACATCAAAATAGGTACGAGGTACAACAGGTTCCCCTACATATACACACATATACATACCCACACACACACACATACTTCTTATATATATATATATATATATATATATATATATATATATCCATATGTACATATATCCACGTATATGTGCATATACACATGCACATATATGTCGACTAAAGGGAAATTACTGTCGAATCAATAGACATCCGAACTAGTCATCGAATCGAGATCAGTAGAAATGAAGTCAAAGTTGGATTCACCCCTCAATAAGAATTGGAAACACGATGTACTTTGCATTGACTATGATGCAGTGACTGTCGATGACAAATTAAAATTTTTGTTCCTATTGGCGTGATTGATGCTTCTTCAGCTTCGTCATACATAAGCCATCATCAACCTTATATTTATGATTACCTACCTCACTCTCGTTAGTATTACTTTAATATTAACACGTTATTGGATCGAGTTTACTATTCATTTCGTTCATAATAAACGCCATATAATTTTTAATTTTAATCTTTCCTCTCTTCATTGTAATACCCTCTACCAAAGTCCGACAACAAACAGCAATACAAAACAGCTATACAAACAGCAGTGTATATCGGAAAAAGGGTATATTTATACAATATATATATATATATATATATATATATATATATATATATAATATATATATATACTAGCTGAAAACCCGTACTTCGCTACGGGGAACATTCAAATTAAATACAACGGTCAATGTATGCAATTCATGCCAAATATATATATATATATATATTATATGATAAATACGACGATCAATGTATACAATTGATGTAATATATATATATATATATATATATATATATATATATATATATATAAGAAAATCGTAAAGGATAATTTTATAGACAAAATAATGTAGAAGAAAATATTCAGATTAAATCTAATATAAAGAATGCTAAAGAATATAGTACAGTTAATATAGTACAGTTTGTAGAACATTTCTTTTACTGTATTTTAATATTTTTTTGGATAATGTCCAATCGTCTGCCGCATTATCACAGAAAAAAATATTTTTTGTTTATTTAGTTGTTATGCACGTGACGATAAATTTATTTAAAGTACCAGAAAAAGAAATCACGTGATCGGCATTTAATAAATTAAATTCTAAAAATTAATCTTTAAAAATTCACCAAAAATCAGGAAATGGAGGTAAAGATTCGAAAAAAATTTCATTTTAAAGGAATTTTTAGGATCTTTCTCGTGATATAAATTTTATTATCCCCAAATTATTCTTTTAAATGCAAACTTAAAAAAAGTTAAAATAACAGCTTAAAAATTTAATTTAAAAAAATCTAAGAAGAATTTTTGAAAAATCTTTCGTAGTGCACCCCTACACCCTAAGAAGAATCGCCATGCAAAATTTCAGCCCTTTACGTCCAGCGGTTTGGTCTGTGCATTGTATGTCATTCAGTGAGTCAGTTACGGAACTGTTTTATATATATATAGATATATATATTAATTATCATTAGTACTTTATCACTCTGTGAGAATAAGAGGATAGCATAGCAGTCGGGGAGTTTCAAATTGTCCTGATCCAAAGAAAAACGAAAAGAAAAAGAGCGTAGCCGAATGACATCAAAACTTCGTCAAGAAATCGATCGTTAAAATAGATTGAAAGATTTCCTGATCCAGTGTAATTTGTTTTAAAATGTCCTTAGGATAGTCTGCCCCGAAACGAACCTTTTCCTAGGTTCGTTCCCTTTCGAACGTTGTTGGAAACAATTTTTATCCACAACATTGTTAACATAAATATCTTTAAATACAATTTCTTTTTTACGTTATTTCTACTTATCATCGATCATCGAGGTCATCGGTCATTCATTGTAGTTTTGAATGGGCGTGTGCGTTTATAGTTTGTAGGCTTATTAATTTTGTTCATCCCCGCTGTTTCAATAGAGCTGGAGTGTTATAAGTTTGAAAACCCTTGAAAAACTCTCCAAAGTAAAATTTTGTGTGTTTTTGTGTCCAAATTATCCTCAACCCGGTTCATCGTCGGCTCATCCATCGGTTGGCTGCTAAACTGTCCAAAAGTGAGGTTTGGCTTCCAATTCCCAAGAGAGATGGCAAACTTTTCTGGATTGGCCGCAAAGCCAAGAGATTTCCTAGAAATCTCTTTGCCAATGCAAGCTTTCTTGGATTGGCAGATTCTAAACTTCCCAAAGAGAGGCTTTCAGAGTTTGGTTTGGCTGCGAATCCCCAAGACAGCTGCCAAAATGATTTGCATTCTGAGCCAAGGAAAGTGATGCAAGCTTTCTTGGATTGGCAGATTCTAAACTTCCCAAAGAGAGGCTTTCACAGTTTGGTTTGGCTGCAAATCCCCAAGACAGCTGCCAAAATGATTTGCATTCTCAGCCAAGCAAAGTGATGCAATCTCTCTTGGATTGGAAGATTCCAGACTTCCCAAAAGAGAGGCTTTCCCAGTTTGGTTTGGCTGCAAATCCCCAAGACAGCTGCCAAGATGATTTGCATTCTCAGCCAAGCAAATTGATGCAATCTCTCTTGGATTGGCAGATTCCAGACTTCCCAAAAGAGAGGCTTTCACAGTTTGGTTTTGCTGTCAATCCCTAAGACAGAGTGCCAAACTGATTTGCATTCGCAGCCAAGTCAAGAGATGCAATCTCTCTTGGATTGGCAGATTCCAAACTTCCCAAAAGAGAGGCTTTCACAGTTTGATTTGGCTACCAATCCTCAACAGCTGTCAAACTGATTTGCATTCGCAGTCAAGCCAAGACATCCAAGATCTATTCCACTGGCCGCTGCCAAACTGTTTCAAAGAGACCTGGGGATTGGCATACTAAACTGTTGGTCTTTTCAAAGGAGAAACAATATGGAATGTCCATTTGCTCGCTCCCATAACGGTCATCCATCGCACACAGGTACAAGAAGGCCATAGTTACAGTTTAGTGGGGACTGATCAATTTTATTTTTTTCAACGGATGAAAAATCCCTTAGAGTGGATAAGGACACTTTTGAAAGTCGAACGTTTTCGGTTAAAAGGGGTGAACCATGGAAAAAAAAAAGAAACTGTTTTTTTTTTGGTTATAAAAAGGGCATAATGAAGGGCTTGCGAAATCATTATCTTAATGCTTGCTTGAAAAAAGGATTGAAGTCCCATTTGACCCCGGGAGAATGCAGTGGACGGGAAAAAAAAAATGACGTCTCTTTCCCACGGAGTAGTGCCGATATGGGATGGGGACTCAAAAGTGACGAGAAAATTACAACCGTTCCTGTCGATGCCGTCACGAAAAAATCGGCTCAAAAAAGTGTAATTATAGGCGCGGGTTGAGGGGCAGGGGGCGAAAGGTCAAACGCTCGATATCCGAAGGGGGGAGAACAGAAAAAGTAATTCTTTTTTCGCTCTCATTCCTTCGTTAATGCCTTCCGTACAGATCCTTCCGTGTTACGCCGAGGAGCAGACGTACGAAAGTAGCGCATGTTAAAGCATTGGTTATATGTATATATAAAATAATAGACATATATATATATATATATATATATGTACATGTACATTTATATATATATATATATATGTATATATATATATGTACATGTACATTTATATATATATATATATATATGTATATATATATATGTACATGTATATATATATATATATATATATATATATATATATATATATATATATATATATATATATATGTATATATACATATGTATATATATATATATATATATATATATATATATATATATATATATATATATATATATATATATATACATATATATTTATTTATTTATTCATTTATGGGCATACAGAGTGGAGCCTCGGTCTACCGTTATTCAAATGTCCGATTGCACTAAAGGATACATGCGGGAAAACTATGGAAAAGGGAGCATAACAAAGAAATATTATCATTGGGACTGGATGAAATAAACGACACATATGGGTAAACGATGATTCGGGGAACGATTGATCGAGTTTCCACTGTATATATATATATATATATATATATATATATATATATATATTCAGAAATAAGATTGAGAAATTTAGCTGTTTGTGTCTATCATAATATTGCTTTTGTTCACTCGAACGGACATCGTAGTTTCGAATTATCCAAATACCGATAGTCGTAGTATCGAAATTTCCTCCTGTGAATATATTTCGATAGCTCTTTCTGTTAGTCACGAGGATCAACGAAATTTCTGCCAAATTGTCAATGACGTAACATTTTCCTCTATTTGTATACACACACACACATCTACATATATATAAATGTGTGTGTGTGTGTATGCATATGTTACCGGCAAGGTGGGTAAAACAGGCGTTGTATAGAATGCCTAGAAAATCTGCAGACTGCGCGGCGTTTTTAAGCAAAGTACGAAATGTATGTGTTATTTTTATAAGATGTATACTTTTCCTAGGTATTGTATATAATACCTGAGCATTATACAGAACGGCAAGTGCTGTTTAAGCAAAGTAAGAATAGAGAATCATAAAAAAGCCCTTATTATAAAAATGTATATGAAAATTAAAGAATTATTATAAAATAAAGTACAGGAGTTTCTTATTAAAAAACTAAGAGTAAAGACCAGCACTGACCTACTTGTTGCAAAACGGAAGACTGGAATAACATTTTTAAGGGCACTTGTTTCACTTTTTCACACAATACCGTTTAATACACCCATGTCCTTAAATTAAGGATAATTCAGAATCACACGGAAATCGAACTCTAAAGTAAAAATTTCACCTGTAGAATTATCACCCACATCTTACAGAATAATATGCAAATTACAGGAAGCTGCCAGATGACGCCGATAGAACGTCACAATGACGAGAAAGTGTAAGAGAGGGGTATATAAGGAATGGTGGCAAAGAAGTAAAATTGTTCACAAGCGTTCTGTAAGCCGCTCAGTGCCATAACCGAATAGTTATGACACAGAGGATGCATGTGGATAATTTTTTACGTGGTAGAATTATCGGCCGCCTGGAATGTGGGCGTACTCAGATGGAAGTATCCGAGGAACTTGGAATTGCCCAAAGTGTCATCTCTAGGCTTTGGCAACGATTCCAAGATGATGGAAATGTCAGTAGACGTTACAGTACAGGGCACCCCCGAGTTACAACGCTGAATGAAGACCGGTATTTGGCAGTAACTGCCAAAAGAAGTAGATGGGGCACAGCATCCGACCTGTCTCGTCAGCTACCTGCAGCCACGGGTACCACAGTTTCAAGGCAAACCGTGTACAGACGTTTGGGAAATATTGGTCTATATGCTCGCAGACCTGTCAGATGTGTTCTTCTCACGGCAACTCACTGTCGGCAGTGATTAGCCTGGAGTAGAGAACATGCAATGTGGACATCGTCACAGTGGGCTTGTGTGATGTTTTCCGACGTGTCCAGGTTTAGCTTGCAGTCTGATTCCCGTCGGACTTTCATATAGAGAACGCCAGGTACCCGTTACCACCAAGACAACATCACTGAACGTCACCGTTACAGTGGTGCAGGATTTCTCGTTTGGGCCGGAATTATACTGGGCTCCAGAACAGATCTGCATGTTCAAATCAGAACCATGAACGGCCTAATTTATCGGGACATCATTCTGGAACAACATTTACGTTTGTTTAGGGGTGCCATGGGCGCATAATTTGCGTTTATGGGTGACAATGCCCTTCCTCACCGAGCAAACATCGTAAACAAATTTCTTCAATCTGAGAATATCACCCGTATGGAATGGCCAGCATTCTCATCTGACTTGAATCCGATAGAGCATGTATGGGACATGCTTGGCGGACGAGTTGCAGCCCGTCAACTACCTCCTACATGTGTACCGGAACTTGGGAGAGCATTGCTTGCTGAGTGGAGTAATCTTCCCCAAGATCAGCTCGATAATTTGATACTCAGCATGCCTAGACGTTGTATAGACTGTATTTTATCGCATGGAAGACATACAATGTAATAACCATCATACCAACCATGTAATATTAAGTTTTTGTAAAGGAGATATTTTTTACAATTGCTCCAGGGAGCAAAAATCGTAGTTTTTATGAATGGTATCATACATACACCATCTTTTTGGTTCATTATCTTTTGTTTAATAAATGGGCTTTATGAATAAGTCACGTTTGTTTTGTTTCTGAACCTTTATTTGCCCGGAGCTGGCATTATCCTTAATTTATGGACATGAGTGTATTTTGGTTCTTGGTCTTTGAAAATACACTTCATGAACTTTTGGCCGCTTTCTGGGGACCAATAGCAACTGATAGATAGTCGATAGCAACTGATAGAAAAGGTATTTCGTTGTCAGAAACGTCTTTAACTATGACTAAACCCTTTGGACGTAAACTGAATTTTGCTGTGACATAGATTTGGTTCGAAATTTCTTGAACAGTTGTAAGTCAGCAAAACCCATCCTCTGCCAACAGATTGCTCGAGGTCTTGTCTACGTATCTTGTCGATGTCAGAAATAAGAAGTCATAGTACCCCCCGAAATATGCAGAAGAAAAATTTTGTCAGGGTTCATTTTCATATTTTTTCCTGCATTTCAATATTCAATTTAGATCAAATTTTACCTTCGACATCATTCTCCAGATTGAAGCAAAGAGTGCATGAAATATCAACCTCATTACCTCCGAGGTTTCCAACCTGGGAGGCGCGACTCCCAGGGGAGGCACGGACTATTGCCTGGGGAGGCGCCAAAACTTTTTAATAAAAAATCAATGTTCATACCGTAATAACTATAAATAAACGAATAAACCATAATATCTATAAATAGACGAATTTGAGTTGACAACCATCGAAAGAGAAAAATTGATAGAATTGTCATGCGATAGCTCACTCAAGCAAAAGTTTCAAAATTAAATCATAATTCAATTTTGGATGAATCTTAGTGGAGAGTATGAATCTTCGTATTGCAAAGCAATGCAAGTGCTTCTACCGTTTGTAACGTCTTATTTATGCGGAACGGGCTTTTCGGCACTGGCTTCAATAAAAACCAAATATCGAACCAGGTTAATAGTCGAAAAGGAGTTACGAGCGACACTCTCCGCATTGCCCCCAAGATTTGATAAACTTTGCGCCAATAAACAACGACAACCCTCGCATTAAATTTTGATGCGTTACATGTAGTTTATTTTGTAATTTAATATAAAAATAATATTGCATGTTCGTATTGTTATAGCAAAATCTTGTTATTATTCTGTTAATTGTAGTTTTCATTTTTTTTGTAATAAATTTATTTTTTAAAGTGTCTATATTTTTATATCTATTAAAAAATAGGGAGGTGAGGAAAAAAAATGTTTTTTAGGGAGGCGCGGAAAAAAAAATGCTTTTTAGGGAGGCGCGGAAAAAAAATTTTTTTAGGGAAGCGCGGAAAAAAATTTTTTTTAGGGAGGTGCGGAAAAAAAAAATTTATAGGGAGGCACGGAAAAAAAAATTTTGGGGGAGGCGCGGAAAAAAATGTTTTTTAGGGAGGCGTAGTAGCATAAAGGTTGGAAACCGCTGCATTACCTTCCATTTTATTATACCCCTCGTTTTTACTGGCACTCAGTCAGATAGGCATGAACGTTTCGGCACGCAGTGCAGTTTCTGCACGCATGCACCTCTGGCTTCCTTTAAACAGTACGTAGCAGAAATGGAGCCTCTTCGGTAAGCATGTCTTCTCAACTACATTGATTTCTTTCATCGTGGACTACAATCTCATCCTCGTTTTGTACATTGGGCTCTCGCTCTTGCATAAGGTGATCTGTTTCTTTTCGCTGTATTGTTTTCTTATTGTTAAATCAATACTCACCCATTGAGGCGAGGGACAAAAGTCTCGGGTCTCGCCACAGGACAATAAAAACGTCTCTCGCGTGAACAGAGCCTGACTAAGGCAGGGGCATACGGGGTAGTTGCCCCGGGCCCCCACATCAGAGGGGGGCCTCCAAATCGAATAGAAAGTTTAGTATTAAGTATTAAGTTCTTCATTACTGAAGTAGTGAAGCAGAGGGGGGGGGGGAAAGAATTTTTTGCCCCGGGCCCCAATTAGGCTAAGTCGGGCCCTGGGCGTGAGTATATTATACTATACCTGATTCTATTTTGGCATCACAAAGAGTCCTAGAAAATGCACGAAATACGAAGCGTTTCATACTTTGATGACTAATTTTCGACATTCTATAGATTTCCTAGGCATTCTATACAATGCCTAATTTCATTGACAGTAACTAACACACAGACACACACAAACACGCACACACACACACACACACACACACACACACACACACACACACACACACACACACACACACATATATATATATATATATATATATATATATATATATATATATATATATATATATATATATATATATATACAGTGGAATCTCGATCGATCGTTTTCGGATCCATCGTTTTTCCGTATGTGTCGTTCATTTTATCCAGTCCCAACGATCATATTGCTTTGTTATGTTTCCGCATCTACCGTTTTCCCGCATTTATCGTTCATTTCAATCGGTCCCTTGAAAAACGATAGATCGAGATTCCACTATATATATATATATGTGTGTGTATTTCAAGATTCAATTTAGATCTAATATTACCTTCGACATAATTCTCCAGATTGAAGCAAAGTGTGCATAATATATATATATATATATATATATATATATATATATATATATATACAGTTTCATAAAACTGACTGATTGACTGACTTACTGACTGACTGACAGATAACGCACAAACCAAACCGCTGGACCTAAAGGGCTGAAATTCTTCTTATAGTGTAGGGATGCACTAAGAAAGATTTTTGAAAAATTCTTACATTTTTTAAATTAAATTTTTAATCTGTTTTGTAATATTTTTTAAGTTTGCATTTAAAATAATAATTTGAGAGTTATAAAATTTATATCACGAGAAAGATCCTAAAAATTCCTTTAAAATGAAATCTTTTTCGGATCTTGACCTCCGTTTTCCGATTTTTGGTGAATTTTTAAAGATTCATTTCTTGAATTTAATTTATTAAATGCTGACCACGCGGTTTCTTTTCTTTTTTTGATACTTCACATTAATTTTGCGTGACGTGCATAACAGCGAAATAAATTGACAGAAATATATTGAAATACGGTAAAAGATAAATTATAACCACTAGATTAATTGTGATGGGGGTTTCTTAAGAATTTAATTCACATTAGTATGATTTAGTGATATTTAACAAACAAATTAATTGCATACATTGACCATTGTATTTAATTTGTATACTTTCTTCTACATTATTTTGTCGATAAAAATATCCGTTAAGATTTTCATATATATATATATATATATATCTACTAGTTGAAAACCCGCACTTCGCTACGGAGTACATTCAAATTAAATACAATGGTCAATGTATGCAATTATGCCAAAACAAATAAATATATATATCTATATTAATAAAGAGACAGAGGTGTCTGTCGATATATCACGTGAGTGTAACGCGACCGGGCGGACCAATCCTCGAAAAAAATGGCCGACAAATATACAGGAATCGGTGTATTTTTTTTCTCATGAAAGTACGTAAATGTTACATATTTGGAAAGAGCTTCGAAAACTGATAATTTTTTTTCTGCGTACACTTATTCTGTTAATTCAATAGTTTTAGAGATATTTGGATTCTAATGAAGCGTCATCGCTCTTTGACGATGTAAACAAAAGGTGATTCGTTCACAGCGTGATTCTCACTAAAAAATGAATCACTGAAATGAAATATGTCACCATGTCTATTTTTTTTGTCTATCAAACTTTTTATTTGAAAAGCTAAATATTCAAATTGTTTAATAATAATAAATACTTTATTGAAACTAAATAGATATATACTGATTTTTGGTGGATTTCCTGATTTTTATGTGAAGGAACAGCGGGGTATGTCGAGATCACGTGAGAGTAACGCAATGGCCGACAATCGGTGTATTTTTTTTTCTCATGAAAGTACATAAATGTTAAATATTTGGAAAGAGCTTTGAAAAATGATAATTTTTTTTCTGCGTACACTTATTCTGTTAATTTAATAGTTTTAGAGATATTTTAATTCTAAAATCACTCACTGCTGAGAAAACAAATCATCTTGTACAGTGGTGCTGCCATCTGTCGGCAGCGACGGAATGAAAATTGAAAGGAATTTATTCACTTGAATTTAATACATTTGTAGGCCTTTTTTTTTCTTTTGTGGGACCCGAAGTACATAAATATGTTACACGGATGGCTTGAGCGAAGCCCAAGCCTAGCCGGGCTTCGCCCGGCTAGTTTATAATAAATACGACGATCAATGTATACAATTGATGTAAAAATAAATATCTATATATATAAAACAGTTCCGTAACTGACTGACTCACTGACTCACTGACATACAACGCACAGACCAAACCGTTGGACCCAAAGGGCTAAAATTTTGCATGGCGATTCTTCTTATGGTTTAGGGTTGCACTAAGAAAGATTTTTGAAAAATTCTTAGATTTTTTAAATTTAAATTTTTAAGCTGTTTTAGTAAATTTTTTAAAGTTTGCATTTAAAATAATAATTTGAGGGTTATAACATTTATATCACGAGAAAGATCCTAAAAATTCCTTTAAAATTTAATTTTTAGAATTTAATTTATTAAATGCTGATCAC
The DNA here is from genome assembly GCA_907164885.2 of Dolomedes plantarius. NCBI lineage: Eukaryota > Metazoa > Arthropoda > Arachnida > Araneae > Dolomedidae > Dolomedes > Dolomedes plantarius. The sequence continues at coordinate 10,438,450 of OU015497.1, read as the reverse complement.
GTGATTTCATTTTCTGGTACTTTAAAGAAATTTGTCGTCACGTGCATAACAACTAAATAGGCAAAAAAAAATTTTTTTCTTCCTAATGCGGCAGACGATTGGACATTTAAAAAAAAATTAAAATACAATAAACGATATTATGTTCCTCAAACTGTACTATATTGTACTATGTTCTTTAGTATGTAATTTGAATATTTTCTTCCACATTATTTTGTCTATAAAAATATCCCTTACGATAGTCTTTCCAAGCACATAATTGGTTGTTTTAGATTTAATGAATAGCATGTTCTGTTGCTAATAATTAGTAATAGAAAACTAAATGATTAAAGTTAGTAAATAACTACTAAAAATTAAATAAAAACTAGTGTAATTAAAATAATAAATAACTCTTAGTCATAATAAATGTCTAAGTTAACTTAGGTTATTATGTCCTATAAAACAGTATCCTATGAAAGTCTGCTAAAGTGATTCCATTGGCTCCATGGTTGCAATGTTTGTGACGTCAGTCTTCTTGCGGTCTCTTAAGGTGACTGCCTACGTTGAAAATGCCATTTTTTGACTATTTTGATCAATTTAATTTTTTGCAAGAATCTTGTAATTAAATCTTTTCTCTTTTCAAAACAGTTTTCATTTTCATTCTACGTCAATTAGAAGCAGAGTTATAGCTATTTTAAAAAAACATCGTCTAATACAAAATTTAAGTGACAAACAACTTTAAATGCGTCCATTTTTTGACCATTTTGGTCAATTTTATTTTTTGCAAGAATCTTGTAATTCAATCTTTTCTCTTTTTAAAACAGCTTAGATTTTCATTCTACAACAATTAGAAGCAGAGTTATAGCTAT
>OU015497.1:10420105-10432605 GCA_907164885.2 Dolomedes plantarius | reverse complement strand
ACACGTTTCCATAGCTGTTCCTTAGGCAGTTAATTGTATCTCTTCCGACCCTCTCTGCAAGCGATCCGAGTCCATGGAATAAATCAAATTGCGCGTGCCCCCTTCTCCCACTTCACTTCAAAGCCTATGGGATGGCGGCAGAGGACTCGCAGCTGATTGTGTAAAAGCCTCCCTCCCCCCAGGCGCCCTAAGAGCGAGCCTAATGGACGTAATCAGTAGCACACGGGCTTTTAAGGTCCCCTCTCTCAGTACCCCCCTTTTATTCTTCCTCCGTGAATTTTTGTCTTTTTTTTTGTTTTATGGTAAAAAAGGAGGCGGAGGGAGGGGGGGGATACCTCGACGTGTGTTTTCTTAAAGTTAGGGTTCATTTCAGCACGCGGAGTAGAGAGACTGCGGCGATTGAATTTTCGGGAAGAAAGAGAAACGATTTTACCGCGAAAAGCTTCGATTTCTTTCGATTTCTGCGCTATTCTTTGCTAACGCAACGAAGGTTAATGCCACATACACGCACACGGGGAAAGCTTTAGTGGGCCGATTTCGTGCGGTGTTCATTCCTTGATCCAGAAAGGTGCCTTTAGCAGTTAGGTTATCGCTACAAGTTTCTTGTTCTCGTGACATCCGTCAGCGGGACTCGCAACTGAAAACATTTTTTTAAACCAGTCTCTGACCTTCAAAGGACGAGCCCCGGAATAGTGAAGGTCTGAGATTGGTTTAAATTATTTAGATGCTGGCGGAGGCATTGTGAACATGGCCTTTACTACTAGTTGCTCTCATCGCATGGATCGATCGACATGCTGGATGTCCTTTTTTGCAAGTCGAAAAGTTATATTTTCTTGGAGGGAAATGGCTACCATGGAACTTAAAACACGTTGTTGTTTGCAAATATCACAGACATCAGCTCTTAAAAGCCATCATTCCAAGTGCTGTCCAGTATTTTTCGATGATATTGCTAAGTGCAGAGCACAAGTCCAAATGTTCCCATGTCATAGGCACAAAGTGTACACTCCGCGATTTCAGGGTCTTAAGAGTTGCGATCGAAAACAACCGTGCCCACTCATCACCCTACATCTTACTTTTCAAGGGGCATTGGAAAAAGTAGCAGTGCTATTTAGAATAATCGATCTTTTATCTTTGGATGATTGGATGATCTCAGCGACGGGAAGCGAAAGAACCCGCCATTTTATTTGCAAAGGTCGGACACTCACCAGAAGAAAAATAACAGCATTATTCCAACAACAGCGGTATTATTTCTTGTAAAATCTGTGACATTTAAGGCTGCTACGAACTAAGAAAAAAAATCGTATTTCCCTTTTCCTCTTCTTGCAGACTCTTGCGGTGGGAGGAGTCCAGTTGACAGTTCGAGAATTCCACCACCCCTCCCCCCTTAGGATTGACATTTTGAGGGATTGTAATGGCTATAGGGGGGGGGGGTGTTAAGCGTTATTTAAAATATATTTTTGTCAACTATTTACAGGTACATAAATGCTGATAATGAAATAAAATTGGTATTGTCAGATAGCCCGAACTTTTCTGCAAAGCGCTACAGGATTCATTTTATAAATTTCGTCCACCGAAGGAATTTATGAGCGTTTAAAACACACTATGCCAGATTTTCCCCCGAATAATTTAAATTTTAAAATATTAATTGCATTTTCAATAAAAACGAAAAATGTACACAAATGTAAAATTTCTTTCTCTCTGACGGAGTACAATTTAAAAAAAAAAAATCTTTGAATCCAAGTCGGCAATCCGTGGACAAATTTTCTCCATAGGTTAACATTGAAGGGAGTGAATCCAATGGGGTTAGTACATACCAGCCTTAATGTCATACATCTTCAAGTGCCAGGAAGAGGTCGCCCTTCTGTATAAACCTGTAGGCCTTAGTGTCTATACTGTTCTTCACAACCACTTGCTACAATATCGTCAACAAAAGCAACTACAAGAACACCAAATTATTGGGATGAATATTTGACATAAGACAGGATCGCGAGAACTGTTATGTAGATAGAAATAAAAAAGGTTATTTCATTCGTTTTCTGCCATAAATTTCAATGTCTTGATTACCTTACTTCAACAAGGACAAGAAACTTAGGTAACAAGAAAAGTTTGCTTTTGTGTTTTAACTTATTGAATGGATGACTTATTGAATGGACTTATTGAAAAAAACTTATTGAATGGATGAGATCAAATTTTACGCGAACTGTAGTAAACACCGTGTATAACGATTTCCAGTGTTTGGTGAAACTGGTTACTCTAAAAGGTTCAAAATACATCTCAGAAAAGCGATTTCCCCTTCCACTGATATTTCTTGCTAGAGGTAAGTTGGAGGAAATACTTCATTTACTCAGAGAAAATGCAGATTAGTTTGTCAATTAATACAAATGGACAGTTTAAATTTTGTTTAATGGGATTCATTTCAACTTTTATCTAATTTACTCTAGTTACTATATCAGTTTAATTAGGTAACTTAACTCTTACTTATCAATAACCAACACAATTAATTTTCGTAAAATGTGAGGTCTATTAAGGCTGCTATGTACTAACCCCATTGGATTCGCTCACCTCAATGTTAACCTATGGAGAAAATTTGTCCACGGATTGCCGACTTGGATTCAAAAATTTTTTTAAAGAAATTGTACTCCGTCATAGAGAAAAAAATTTTACATTTGTGTACATTTTTCGTTTTTTTTAAAAATGCAACTAATATTTTAAAATTTAAATTATTCGGGGAAAAATCTGGTATAGTGTGTTTTAAACGCTCATAAATTCCTTCGGTGGACGAAATTTATAAAATGAATCCCGTAGCGCTTTGCAGAAAAGTTCAGGCTATCTGACAATACCAATTTTATTTGATTATCAGCATTTATGTACCTGTAAATAGTTGACAAAAATATATTTTAAATAAAAAATTTGGGGGGCAGCGCTTAACCCCCCCCCCCTATATAGAGAGAGAGCCATTACAATCCCTCAAAATGTCAATCCTAAGGGGGGTGGAATTATTTAACTGTCAACTGGACGCCTCCCTCCACAAGAGTCTGCAAGAAGAGGAAAATGGAAATACGATTTTTTTCTTAGTACATAGCAGCCTTAAGCATAAGGAATAGATGTAGATGGATTTCGCAATCAATATGTGCACTGAAAATCATTGTCCGCTCTAGCTAGGGCTTCAAGTGGCGTACTGTGTACACTTTCAGAACCTCTGATAGAGTATAGGTACCATTATACAATAGAATCAGGATGTTTCCTATTGGCTCGAGGATAAATGCTCTCTGATTGGTTGTACGGGGAGTTATCTTTCAACAACTCTTTCTAAACAGACCGCGACCCACTGAAAATTTAGACTTGGGACCTCACTATATATTTTTATCAGTCTATTTTCACAGGTAAGCAAAACGCGATCGACTCGAATTGAAGCAACTTTTAAAGTTCTGTTTCAAAATGTATAGAGCTGACTCCTTCTAAACCTCACCTGTACACAGGAAAACCAACGTAAATAAAGCACAAATAGCAATAAGGTGCTATTTTGCATACGGCCGTTTCGAAGCTGCAAAGGAGCTTCTTCATCAGTGCTTCATTAGTGGCAGCTCTAAAAGCCGAAAAGAGTTTTCGGCTTTTTGAGCTTCGAAACGGCCGTATACAAAATTGCACCATATTGCTATTTGTGCTTTATTTACGTTGGATTTCCTGTTTGCACAAAGGTTTTGTCTTTTCTTTTCAACTCACCTATACACGTCTCATTATGACTAGCAAACTTTGAGTAATGAAAAATTCAATAACGAAAGATGAGATTAGAATATTGGAAACGAACCTTGATGGAGTTATTAACTTCACAAGCGCACGGAGCTGTAACTTAACAATATCAGTAAAACAGAACCCAAACTAATTTTGACCGAATACGTCACAGTCATTTGAGATCTTGGAAGCCGCAAGGTCGTCCCCCTTGAGGTAACTGATTCAGTTAGGCCTCCTGATGAAGAGACCGGTCGGTTGCTTCGTTATATGGTTTTTTTTGTATGTTCTATACTATTGCTACAGAATCTTGCATTTATGATGCATTTAGCTCTAAGTGCAAGATTTCTGTTTATTTCGCTTGGCTGTCAATGACTTCTTCTTGTTATATACTACACCTATACCTTGCTATACGGCCGCTCTTTATACGGTATTTCTCTAAAACGGCCTTTTTTAATTATGGCACTTCTTCGATTTACGGCCCGCAATGTTTCGTTATACGGCCACAACAGCGGAAAGTGATGATGGCAGTATATTATAGATTAGTAATTCTTCAATTTACGGCCCAAGATGTTTCGTTATACGGCCACAGCAGCAGAAAGTGATGATGGCAGCATATTATAGATTAGTAATTCTTCAATTTACGGCCCACGATGTTTCGTTATACGGCCACAACAGCAGAAAGTGATGATGGCAGTATATTATAGATTAGTAATTCTTCAATTTACGGCCCAAGATGTTTCGTTATACGGCCACAGCAGCAGAAAGTGATGATGGCAGCATATTATAGATTAGTAATTCTTCAATTTACGGCCCACGATGTTTCGTTATACGGCCACAACAGCAGAAAGTGATGATGGCAGCATATTATAGATTAGTAATTCTTCACGTTAATGTTCGTCAACACATTAAAACAGTTTTTAAATATTTTATGATATGTATACATATGTGCATATGATTTCTTTTGTTTTTTGTTCATATGGTTATTTTTTGAATTTCTGTTTATTATTACATTATTTTGTACTTTTATTTTTATGTAAGCATTTTTATAGGAAATAAAAAGAATAAAATGCTTTATGAAGTAAAAACTATATTATTTGTTAAAAATCGGACCAGATCCGTTAAATTTGTAATGGGTTTGTATTAAAATAATTGTTTCGTTATACGGCTTTTCGCTTTACGGCCAACTTTTCCGGAAAGTGTCTAGGCCGTAAAGCGAGGTATGGGTGTATCTTATTTTTCTGTTGAATTATTTACAAATTACTAGTTATAGTTACCTGTTTTTTTTTTGCAGTAATCGGATTTGTTGTCACTGCACAATCAACGCTAAGTGCAGATTTTCTGTTAATTTCGTTCGGCTGCCTGTGCCTTCTTTCTGTAATATACTATCATATTTTTCTGTTGAATTATTCCCAATGTACTAAGTCAGTGGTCCCCAACCGCCGGGCCGCGGACCGGTACCGGTCCGTGTATCAAATGGTGCCGGGCCGCCAGTTCACGGCCACAAGCTCAGGGTTCTAATTGATTTAGCGTTCTAGTGAGTTAAAATGTTAAGGTGACAATTGACCATGAAAAACTTTTTTATTTATTTATTAACCAATTGCTGTGAAATTTTGTATACTTATGCAGTGCTCTTTAGAAATGGAAATTCTAAATTGCAAAAAAAAAAAAAAAAAAAAAAAAAATCCGAATGTAATTAATTAAGATATTAAATAAAATCAATTTGTTAATAACTCTATTTTAAAATGCTCCACGCGCATTAATTTTTGTCTCAGATATCTAATTTTCTCTCTTAAGCTAGCTTTATAAAGTTATAATAAAAGTGAGTAGCCATATTTGATTTACAGTCATATTTATAAAAACTAGAAAAGAAATCGATAAAAATAGGTCATTTATGCAAAATTTTATCAAAAAAATTTTTTTTATTGTAAAAATTTTAAGTTGTTTTAAAATAGTATAATGGATTGATTACTAAGTTTTATTCCAACGTATATAAATAATCATTTTATGAAATTTTAGGAAAATTCAAGAACAATTTTGACGCATGGAACATTTTGAACTTACCGAAACGACACGAAAACTTGTTTTGAGAAAATGGCATTTAAAGTTTTAATTTGACTAACATTTCCATTGTTTACGTTTGAAAAAAAATACTTATAATTCGGTTATTAATGATCGGATAAACATACTTTTTTTAAAATTTAAAGCTGATGAGTTGCAGAATCATTTTCTGAAAGAAAAAAAAAAATCGCTTAGGGGACATATTTTTGTCAGTCTGAAGGTCCATTGTCGCCTTAAATCACTTTATATTCATTTTTTGGTGTAACTGTATTTTATTTTGAAGGCATGTTTAATTACAATTAAATTAAAATTATTAAATCAAAACAATCTAAAATATAAACAATCAACATCCCCCCCCCCCCCCGTCAGCGGGCCGCGGTACAGTTATCAAACGTTGACCGGTCCGCGGCGATGAAGGATTCTTTCAAAGCAAATGAAGGAATCGGCAATACTGGGATTCGGTTTCGCTCTACAGGAACGAATCGCGGATAGTTCACCATACGATATAACATCCCGCCCAAACGAGTGCCGCGAAAAAAGAGTCGCGTTGCACATTGAAACGTGTTTCTTCAGGACTACCTCTGTGAGAGAGAGAAAACTTGCAGTCGTCCAAACAAGGCCGTGTCACCGTTCCCCAGCCAAGAAGAGGATAGATATCGAAAATTACCGGCCCTGTGTTATTCTCCCCGCCCATGCAATCCTCAAAATTGCTCCCTAACCGAATTAACCAAGATTTATTACAGAAAGCGGTCGCTTCCAGAGATTTTGCTTCTTGCATTCCATTTCTCCCAGGGTTTTTCCTTCTTTTTTCCCTTTTTAGGTTTCCCCCCCTTTTAAGGGTATATACCCTTCTCCGGAAGAAAAATCCCTCCTCCTCCTTCTAATCCTTTCGCATTTACTCTAACTCATTGCCCGCTCTTTTCTCTTGCAAGCTTGGCTTGTTTTTTTTTTCTTGTTTTTTTTTTCCCGAGTATGGAAAAAGAGAAGTGTACTTTCCTCCCCCCCCCCTCCCCGATACTAGACGGGGAGTGGGGGAGGAGAGTCTCGGGTCTTGTTTATTTGATTTTGCGTATTTTTACTTCCCACTGTTTATCTTTCTGCATACCTCTTCTCTTTTGTGTTTTTCAATTAAAGCGACCTCTCCGAATAGGTTTGGTTGTTACTTACTTACTTACTTACTTACTTACTTACATACACACACACACACACACACATATATATATATATATATATATATATATATATATATATATATATAATACAAAGTTGAAAGTAAAAAACCAGTACCACAAGAGCCAGGAATTAAAACATGAAAAGATAAGTGAAAAATAGGTTTTAGACAGCATCTTGTCTTCAGCGGTGCCGATACTGTGGCCGATACTGTGGCTAAAAACCAATGGATTGTTTCTAATAAGTATGATCTGAGTAATAAACATACTTAGACACCGTACAATCCATAAGAAACAGAAGAAGGGAATAAACAGTGGCTTTATCATTGAACACCAAACTTGGCGCCAGGCAAAGTGAAAGTTGAGTTAAGGAGACCGCAAGAAGACTGACGTCAATATATATATATATATATATATATATATATATATATATATATATATATATATATATATATATATATATATATATATATACACTCAAGAGTCAAAACATTATGACCACCCCTATATTTTGCAATGAATTCGCCTGGATGACGGGGAAGGCACGTGATCAGGTGGAAGTGGTATTTAACTGCTGCTGGAGAGTCTGAAGAATCATTCTTTCACTTACTTCTGTGTGTGATGGGAAAGGCTGCGGATCTAAGCGACTTTGATAGAGGGCAGATTGTAATGGCTCGAAGGCTCGGAACAAGTATTTCCGAAACTGCACGACTCGTGGGTTGTTCGCGACCTACAGTTGTTAGTACTTATGCAAAGTGGATGAATGACGGTGAAACCAGCAGTAGACGACATGGTGTTGGACGTCCACACGCTATCAAAGAAAAAGGTCGTCGGAGACTGTCTCGCATGGTGAAGCAAAACCGGAGCCAGACAGTGGCTCAGCTGACATCCCAATACAATGCAGGGCCAAGTAGAATAGTATCGCAGCACACTGTTCAGCGGACACTGTTGGATATGGGACTACGCAGCAAACGTCCCACTCGTGTGCCTTTGCTGACCAAGCGTCATCGCCAACTGCGCCTGCTCTGGGCCCCTGGAACATCGCGACTGGTCCATGGATCAGTGGGAGAGAGTTTCCTGGTCAGATGAATCACGGTTTGTCATTCATCACGCCGATGGCCGTGTCAGGATGCGCCGTCTTCCAGGCGAACTGTTGCTCCCTCAATGTACAGTAGGTCATACTCAGGCCGGTGGTGGCGGTATTACGCTTTGGGGGACGTTCTCTTGGGCGTCTCTGGGACCCGTGGTTGTGGTAGAGCAGACCATGAATGCTACAGGGTATCTGAACATCATTGCGGACCAGTTGCACCCTTACATGGCCTCTGTTTTTCCAGCTGGGAATGGAATGTTCCAACAGGACAACGCCCCGTGTCACAAGGCTAAAATTGTGTTGCAGGGGTTCCAGGAACATGATGCTGAATCCCAGTTAATGTCCTGGCCACCTAACTCACCGGATCTCAATCCGATAGAACACATTTGGGATGTCATGGGACGGCAGCTCAGAGTTCAAAGACCACCAATTCGCAATATTTCGGATTTGCGTGACCGTTGCTTAAACATCTGGTACAATCTGTCTCCGGCCATCTACCAAGGACTTGTGGCATCCATGTTGAAGCTGTGTTGCGCGCCAAAGGTGGGCCAACTCGCTATTGACAGGTGGTCATAATGTTTTGGCTCTTGAGTGTATATATATATATATATATATATATATATATATATATATATACAGGTTTCCCACCTATAACCATTACGCCCCTCTTAACCTCTAAACGGTGACACCTTAGGCTATAAAGATGGTTTCGAGGTACAGTAAAAAGGCTATTCGCTACTCGATCAGAAAACTTACAACGCCATCTATCGGCAAATTTCGGAATGAGCGCTTTTATCTCAAAAACGGTACGAGATGCGGGAAAAAAATGTCAATAACAAAGTTGTTCAGCATCATCGATTTAGTAAGAAAAAGCACCTTGCGTACATTAATACTCAAAACAGAATGTAGAAAATGAACATTTGTTTGGTCACGATTTCGAAAATTACGTTTCTGAAAATGCTCTCCTTTAGACACTATACACATTTGCTCTCTGGACTGGATTTATCGCTATCCCACGACGTTTCACGACGCCATAGTGTTGAAAATAATCACAATTTCGAAAATTTTGTTGCTGAAAATGCTCTCCATTAGCCACTATACACATTTGCTCTCTGGACTGGATTTATCACTATCCCACGACGTTTCACGACGCCATAGTGTTGAAAATCACAATTTCGAAAATTTTGTTGCTGAAAATGCTCTCCATTAGCCACTATACACTTTTGCTCTCTGGACTGGATTTATCGCTATCCCACGACGTTTCACGACGCCATAGTGTTGAAAATAATCACAATTTCGAAAATTTTGTTGCTGAAAATGCTCTCCATTAGCCACTATACACATTTGCTCTCTGGACTGGATTTATCGCTGTCCCACGACGTTTCACGGCGCCATAGTGTTGAAAATAATCACAATTTCGAAAATTTTGTTGCTGAAAATGCTCTCCATTAGCCACTATACACATTTGCTCTCTGGACTGGATTTATCGCTGTCCCACGACGTTTCACGACGCCATAGTGTTGAAAATCACAATTTCGAAAATTTTGTTGCTGAAAATGCTCTCTATTAGCCACTATACACGTTTGCTCTCTGGACTGGATTTATCGCTGTCCCACGACGTTTCACGAGGCCATAGTGTTGAAAATCACAATTTCGAAAATTATGTTGCTGAAAATGCTCTCCATTAGCCACTATACACATTTGCTCCCTGGACTGGATTTATCGCTGTCCCACGACGTTTCACGAGGCCATAGTGTTGAAAATCACAATTTCGAAAATTATGTTGCTGAAAATGCTCTCCATTAGCCACTATACACATTTGCTCTCTGGACTGGATTTATCGCTGTCCCACGACGTTTCACGAGGCCATAGTGTTGAAAATCACAATTTCGAAAATTATGTTGCTGAAAATGCTCTCCATTAGCCACTATACACATTTGCTCTCTGGACTGGATTTATCGCTGTCCCACGACGTTTCACGAAGCCATAGTGTTGAAAATAATCACAATTTCGAAAATTTTGTTGCTGAAAATGCTCTCCATTAGCCACTATACACATTTGCTCTCTGGACTGGATTTATCGCTGTCCCACGACGTTTCACGAGGCCATAGTGTTGAAAATCACAATTTCGAAAATTATGTTGCTGAAAATGCTCTCCATTAGCCACTATACACATTTGCTCTCTGGACTGGATTTATCGCTGTCCCACGACGTTTCACGAAGCCATAGTGTTGAAAATAATCACAATTTCGAAAATTTTGTTGCTGAAAATGCTCTCCATTAGCCACTATACACATTTGCTCTCTGGACTGGATTTATCGCTGTCCCACGACGTTTCACGAGGCCATAGTGTTGAAAATCACAATTTCGAAAATTTTGTTGCTGAAAATGCTCTCCATTAGCCACTATACACATTTGCTCTCTGGACTGGATTTATCGCTATCCCACGACGTTTCACGACGCCATAGTGTTGAAAATAATCACAATTTCGAAAATTTTGTTGCTGAAAATGCTCTCCATTAGCCACTATACACGTTTGCTCTCTGGACTGGATATATCGCTGTCTCACGACGTTTCACGAGGCCATAGTGTTGAAAATCACAACCAAACAAGCGTTCTTTTTTACATTTTGTTTTGAGTATTAATGTGAGCAAGGTGTCTTTTCTTACTAAATCAATGATGCTGAACAACTCTGTAATTGACTTTTTTCTCGTATCTCGTACCGTTTTTGAGATAAAAATGCCAATTCCAAAATTTGCCTATAGATGACGTTGTAAGTTGTCTCATCGAGTAGCGCATAGCATTTTTACTATACCTAGACACCAACATTATGGCCTAAGCTGTCACTGCTTAGAAGTTAAGGGGTGTTTGACGGATATAGGTGGGAACCCTGTATATATATATATATATATATATATATATATATATATATATATATATATATATATATATATAAATCGAAAATTAATACAGAATTCTAGTTTACTAAACATGAAGTGCATAACAGTCTCTTAAACAGATTCTGCAATTGAAAATTTCATAATTGCTATAATTTTGAGCTCATTCCATTTCTTTTCCCACTTCATTTTTCATATAATTCCTTTTTTATCTATCTATATAAAACAGTTTAGTAACTGACTGACTGACATACAACGCACAGACCAAACCGCTGGACCTAAAGGGATGAAATTTTGCATGGCGATTCTTCGTATGGTGTAGGGGTGCACTAAGAAAGATTTTTGAAAAATTCTTCATAAATATTTTAAAATTAAATTTTTAACCTGTTTTTGTGACTCTTTTTAAGTTTGCATTTAAAGTAATAATTTGAGGGTTATGAAATTTATATCACGAGAAAGATCATAAAATTTCATGAAAATGAATTCTTTTTCGAATCTTTACCTTCATTTTCTGATTTTTGGTGAATTTTGAAAGATTTCATTTTTAGAATTTAATTTATTAAATGCTGATCGCGTGATTTCTTTTTCTGGTATTTTAAATAAATTTATCGTCACGTTCATAACAACGAAATAGACAAAAAAAATTTTTTTTTTCTTGCTAATGTGGCAGACGGTTGGACAGTATCCAAAAAAATATTAAAATACAGTAAAATATATGTTCCTCAAACTGTACTACATTAACTGTACTCTATTCTTTAGTATGTCCTATTAGATTTAATTTGAATATTTTCTTCTACATTATTTTGTCTATAAAATATCCCTTACGATTTTTTTATAAATATGTATATATATATATTTTTTACATACTTATTCATTAATTTATTTACTTTGAATTAACTGCATACATTGACCGTTGTATTTAATTTGAATGTACTCCGTAGCGAAGTGCGGGTTTTCAGCTAGTTTTCATATAAATGTTGTCTTATGACAAGCCAATTGTCCCTCAACCACCACCACACAATCCAGATATAGCACCTCAGATTATTGCCTGTTCAGATCACTTCAGCGTTTTCTGGCAAAAATTTCCATAGTAAGCATGATGTAGAAATTGCCATACATGTATATCTTGAGTCAAAGACGAAACAATTCTTAAAAGCAGGAATTAAAAAGTTGGGAAAAGATTATAGAAAACGAGGGAGATTGCATTAGAGACTAATTTTTTCATCATTAACTTTTTTTTCATTGGAAGTTGTTTATCCCAAACCGTAATCTTTCGATCAATCCGATATATATATATATATATATATATATATATATATATATATATATATATATATATATATATATATATATATATATGTATATATATATGTATATATATATGTAATGTATATATATATATATATATATATATATATATATATATATATATGTATGTATATATATGTATATGTATATATATATATATATATATATATATATATATATATATATATATATATATATGTATATATATGTATATGTATATGTATATATATATATATATATATATAT
>OU015497.1:10402605-10415105 GCA_907164885.2 Dolomedes plantarius | reverse complement strand
TTTAATTCTGGATCACTCTTGGTTAACTTTAATTCTGGCACACACTCATATGCGTGGTTGTGAAAGGAAATTCTTAGCATCTTCTGCACATTTTAATTTTTTTGCTACTTCCAATAAGGGTAAGCCTTAGCGAACAGTCACCCTTATATTTTCAGATAACTAGTTATCTCTCAGATTCCTTTTCAGAAAAGAAACCGATCACCATGGACCGTTTGTATGATTATTTCGAGAACATGTGTAGATGTCGGAAAACAGTGTGGTATACAAACACCGTCTTTCATATATAAGAAAATCAGCTTGTGTTATGTTCTCTTGTCGGGCTGGCGACCCCATCACATTTTAATTTTCGCAGCAGGTGCTGCACAGGACCCGTGATTTGCGGAGGCGCTCCATCCTGCATGACTCTTACACCATGGAGTGCTTGCCTCTCTTGCCAGGGGGGGGGGGATAATGCTGCCTCTTAAAAGCGCTGCATAACACTCGTCTGGGTTTTGTTATTTAAAAAATTCCCTTGTCTTTCTGTGCATTTCTGTGAAAACCGTATCGTGATATTAACTATACTTTTAGAATACTTGAATATTTACTACTTCTGTGACTTTTGGATCACTCTGTATTTACATATATACCTTAATTTACACATCCTCCTTAAAGACTTCTATCTTGGGAACTCATTTGCTTGCGTGATTAGGACCTCTTCAGGACATGAGAAATTGAGGTTGTTTCGCGTAGTCTGGCTTCTTCGCCTTTTTTTCTGGTGCGTAAACTGTAGGTCGTGGATAGTCTGAAGTAAATTTATATCATAGTGAATTATTTAATTAAAAAATGATCTTTTAACTTTAAATAATTACATATCTTTAATATTTTCATTTATGCTTTTTATATGTTAAAAACATATGATACTGTTAAATAAGGTATCAAACAGTCTTACAAAGCTACATTTCTTCCATTCGCTTTTTACTTATCTATGAGCGAGACTGGGTTTTCAAACTGAGTAGCTATAAAAACCAAACAACGATGAGATGAGACTAACAAAAATGAGAGTAGCAACGATGAAATGAGAGGTATTTGGTGAAATATATCCTCAAATATTTCACCAAATATTTAACAAATACTATATGAGGTCCAGGTTCAATCGTCGCATATCATTTTTTTTTCTAATTTAGTTTTATATAGATAAATAAAGTTTATAATTTTCAGTGTTTTAGTAGGAAGCTTATCACTTGAAAATCATGTTCTTTTTTAATTTTAAATTTTGTTAACTTTTTACCTAAATTAAATACAAATACATATTAATATTTAAATAGCAAGTTTTAGTCACACGAGATTTGATTAAAATGTGTAAATGGTAAGAAAGACATTTTTTTTTCATTGCTATTATGTAAGCTTTTCATTGCTATTTCATTGCTATACTAAAGTAAATACGAGGGGTGGAACTTTAATAGTGTCAACACTGTTGTAGAGCCCCCACACAGCTAAACCCATGAAGCTTAAACCACACGTACGTCACATACCTGTCTTACCTCAGAGCGAAAGCGCTCTCCCCACAAACATCACACGCCTGCACAGTAACAGAATGAACACTGCCATGTTTTAGTTACCGGTCTATCGTACGAAATAATTTTTAGCATCGTACTGATGATGGGAAAATGCTTGTGCGCACGCTGTGGCTAATGTGTTGGCTTGCTGGGGTTGGGAAGTGCTCAACCATCTCCCATATATCTCGGACTTAGGTCTCTGTGACTTTGATCTCATACCCAAGATGAAGGAACTGCCCCGAGAGTTCCAACAGAGATTCTGCAGGCTGTAGACCGCTCCATTCGAAGGATTAACAGATCAGGTGCTGCCAACGAGATCCTGTAGCTTCCAGGACGTTATCAACGGGTGCTAAACAATGCTGGTTACTACTTCGAAGGTCTAGAAAAGTTTCACCCCTGTATCACTTCTGTATGCTTTGTACATACCTAGCTGCCACTATTAAGGAGACTCACGACTCTTAAGTCGAGTAAATAAGGCATATTTTCATACTTTTTGAATTTTTGTAACTATTTCAATTTACTCCCAATTTTTCCAAATTTTATGTATAGGATAAATTGACATATTTATTTTAATGAACAAATTTTCATTTCTCAAAATAATTTTAAATATTTTTTTTTAAATGCTTTAGATATACCTTGCTTTTTAAGTATTTTTAATGTATACTTGCTTGCGCGCAGAACTGTGAAATTAATTTTACACTTAAATGTATAATTCCTGTTTTATATTTAAAATAAATAATTCAAAATACAATTGAATTAAAACAATCAACATTGGACTTTTTTTTCAATTTTTTTTAAAACTGCTGAAAATATACTTAAAATTTTCTTAAATTTTTGCATTAATTTACCCCTGAAAAAATTGCAAAATATGCAGTGATTGCAATAATTCTAGTTCAGATGCAATAAAATAACATAATTATGCAGTCATAAACTTTCCATGGAATTATGTTTCGTAGTTTTGGAGATATTAGTTGCGGAATGATGCAAAATTACATTTTGAGAAAAATGAGTTTAGAATTTTTCCTACCATAAACTTGATCAGTAATTAAATATTTAGAATATCAATATCTCCGGAACTAAGCGGAATATTTTCATGCGGTTTGCTTTATTTTGTTCAGAAATGATGAGGCTTTAACATATATTTTTTTTTCAAAAAATCGAATGTTTTAAAGATTTAAGACTAGTGAGTCCCCTTTTAAAGTTCCATGCTATGTGCTATATACCAAAAATTTACAGTCCCTTGATTTTTGAAATAGTTTCTAAAAATTTGCCTCTTATGCTTTTGTTAACGTTTTACTAATTTTTCCCTCTTTTTTTGAAAAAAAAAATTGCTCTTACCGATAAATTTTCATTGGGGTCGCAGGATTTTTCGTTTAAAGAAAATGGGACTCGGTCGACAAAAGTTTACGCACCCCTGGGGTAGACAAACTCATATACAAAGTCAGCAGACTCTTGGTTTTCGAGACAACTCTACTGCTGGAATCACGTACATTCACATTTCCCGGCAGATTTCCACACCTGTAGCACGTGGGAAATTTTGACGCTGTCGGTCTGGGCCAGGATTCCAAATGGGCTCAAGAAAGGATGATTCAGTAAAGAAATTTACAACCGTTACCGCATATATATATATATATATATATATATATATATATATATATATATATAACATTAAAAACCCCATAACACTTTTAAATTCTAAATTATTCTAAATTTCCTTGGGCGTACGAGCTAATTTCACTTTTGATTTTAAGTTCTAAATTCCCTTGGGCGAAAATCCAAGATGGCTTCCTTTTTTCAACCAATGTAGCGTGGGTACCTAAATTAAACTTCACTGAGCATTATCACGTCACTTTTGAACATTAACCAATTAGACACCACTACAAAGATCACATGACAAGATCGTCTATAAAAGACCTCGCACATGTAGATGTAGTGCACTCATTGATATGCTGTTGCCTAAGTAAGACGCTGTTCCTTCGAGTGAAATATGGAATAAACTGGCATTTTCATAAGAACGACGACTTCTTATTTTGGACACTCGTCTACTACTTTCTGCTTTACTGTTGTGACATGTCGACTCCTGTCTCCGTTAACATGGGACTGTGTTGGCATGTTACACACACACACACACACACACACACACACACATATATATATATATATATATATATATATATATATATATATATATATATATATATATATATATATATATATATATATATATATATGTAATACCCGGCAGCTGTAGGCATTCGTTCTGTAGTCGGGTCGAAATGAATCTGCATAGATCTTTAGAACTGTCTTTATTCTGGACACATAATGACGGCGCTTTGCAGTGGTGTACAGCACACATAAAAGTAGATGTGAACTGCGGACCTGCCGGAGTATTTAGCTACGTTACATCTTGATGGACGGGGCAAGGACGCGGCCAGCGGCGCGCGGCGATAGAACAACACAGGACAAGAAGAGAGTGAAAGGGACACAAAGCGTGGACGGGACATCAGCAAGGTACGAGGACAGTCAGAAAAAAAGCCCATGAAAACCCTTGCTCTGACTTATACGAAGGGTTCATGACTTTCGACACCAGGGGGCCAAAAACTTCTAATTGGTTATCGGTGACCATCTGACCTCGTGCGTCAGAAGTCGTATGATCTTTCGGAAGGCGCGAGATAAACTCACGATGTTGCATCATGTTTTAAAAATAACTTTTTCTGTTTTGCTCGCGTGTGTTTAAGGGATAATATGGTTGGTTAACTCGTTTATCCGTAAGTCATAATTTGAAATAGGAGGCTATACTTTATTGAAACGTTAACGGTAAAATTTTGAATATAGATTAATTAATAAAGGCGGAACGTTATTATTACATATATATTAATTATTGTAATAATCATCATCGATACTCAATTATAAATTATACAATTTGTAACGTGTCTTTTACCGTCAAAACTGTCTGGTATAAGCATTAGCTTTTAGTGAAACTCCTTACCTGACTTGTTTTCCATTAAACTGTCTCATTGCCCGGCCAGTTTTTCTCCTAATGGAGATGCCGTTGAATATTGAATGACTCGGGGTATTTTGCTTTCCTTCAGGCAGCCCATTTAGCCCCCTTTTTCGTGCGGTCGAAGCCTGAAGACCAGTTTTATCTTTTATCGCCTCGTGCACGCATAGAGGAAGTAAAGATCCACTGTAAAATAATTCCATGCACTCAAAAAACTAAGTGAAGATTCATTTCAATGGCTATGGAATGAGGAGTTTGAGGAGATTGTGGGCTCATAAAATACGATAAAGATAATTTTCATAACCGTAGCAACTAGTGTATGAAAGAGAGACATGCACAAATTACGGTGGATCGATGCAGTTATCCAAAGTTAATCAAGACAATGTTTAACTAAGATAAAAAAAAAAGCTGTCACAAACATCGGACGACATGGGTCGATGCAGTCGACCAAGATTGATAAAGCCAGTGTTTAATTAAGGCAAAATATTAGTTTTGTTACAAACATCGGACGACAGGGGTCGATGCAATCAACCAAGATTAATAAAAACAATGTTTTATTAAAACAAAAACTAAAGACTTGTTACAAACATCGGATGACATGGGTCGATACAGTCGACCAAGATTGATAAAGCCAGTGTCTAATTAAGACAAAAACTAGAGACTTGTTTTTAAACATCGGACGGCATGGGTCGATGCAATCAACCAAGATTGATAAAGACAATGTTTAATTCAAACAAAAAAAAACTAAAAATTTTTTACAAACATCGGAAGACATAGGTTGATGCAGTAGACCAAGATTGATAAAGCCAGTGTTTTATTAAGGCAAAACAAACTAGACTTGTTACAAACATCGGACGACGGGAGTCGATGCAGTCAACCAAGATTGATAAAGACAGTGTTTAATTAAGATAAAACACTAGACTTGTTACAAACATCGGACGACATGGGTCAATGCAATCAACCAAGATTGATAAAGATAATGTTTAATTAAAACAAACAAAAAAAACTAAAGACTTGTTACAAAAATCGGGTGACATGGGTCAATGCAGTCGACCAAGATTGATAAAGCCAGTGTTTAATTAAGACAAAAACTAGAGACTTGTTACAAGCATCGGACGACATTGGTCAATGCAATCAACCAAGATTCATAAAGCCAGTGTTTTATTAAGGCAAAAAAACTAGACTTGTTACAAACATTGGACTACCGGGATCGATGCAGTCAACCAAGATTTATAAAGCCACCAGTCACTCCTGATACTAAATATTTAGCGTCCCATACTCTAGTCGTTAGAGCTTGAGTGTTCTCCTTTATTAAGTTTATTAAGGAATGTCTGCATTATGTCTATAAAAGAAATGGAATCTATATACAGTCAAACCCTGTTATAACGAACTTCAAGGGGCTAAAGGTTTTGTTCGCTATATCCGGTGGTTCGCTATATCCGAACCGTTAAGAAAAATGTCAGAGTTCACAAAATGTCTAATTCATTAGTTGCTATGTGTATTCAATAATGATGTATTTAAAAAAAATGATAAAATCTATTAAAAATGATCATTAATGAATTAAATTGACTAATATCGATTACATTAAACTGACACAATACTAATTAAATTAATTAAAAATGAAGACAAATGGAAATAAATTCATTTTACCTTTAATTGTTGCTTACTGTTTTGATACAGAAATAATCGGCGTTCTTCTGCTGACGTGATGCCCTATTTCAAAAACATTTTATGAATTTCCTCGTCCAAATGCATCAAATGCCTCCAACACTCTTTCTTCCACTGTTTGTGTAGACAAGAACTTATTAATGACACGCATCGCTGCTGAAGCATCTGAGATGGTGGGGATTTCGTCATTTATGTGCTTCTCTTCATCAGCATCAGATGCAGAATCTTCGATTTCAGAATGATTCATTTTGATTTCTTCCACAATATCTTCATCAGTCGGATTTTCACATGTAATGACTTCATCATCACATGTTTCAAACAATTGCATGTCACAATCTGATAATGATGAAATTTTGTACTTTTCTATCCACAACGCGATAGGTAAATCTTCATCATCTTCTTCTTCTTCATTCGTTGTGCCTTCATCATTCTTAAAAAGTTAAAAAAAAAAAAGTTCAGTAGTCGACAGAAAAAAAGGTTCGTTATAGCCGATTTTTAAGATTTCGGAGATTCGCTATAAAAGGATAAATTAGCATTAAATACAATAGGAAAGCGGCGGGACCAAAATTTTCGTTCCCTATATCCGGGAGTTCGTTATATACCGGGTTCGGTATAACGGGGTTCGACTGTATTTAAATTGCGAAGCCGACTTTTTGGGCAGTCCATGAGAGAAAACTACTGCATCCATTTACTTCATTTTGGTCTTAAACGAAAGATTGTAATCTGTAGATTTGTCAAATTGGGTTTTTGTAACAGCAATCTCTATTAATTAGCGATAATTTACAATTAAAAATTGATTTCTGCGCATTCTCAGCGGCATGTTTGAATCTGTCTTTAGTAACTCACTGGTTCTGCGCATGCTCAGTGACATGTTTTAATGACAAATACGTTTATTCCGAGGAGTCTCTCTAGATCTCTCTCTCTGCCATTTTTATTTTTATGATAATTATGTTTGTGAAATATAAGATTAAACCTGATGGAAATTGTTTATTTCGCGCTGTTTAATTAGCGATAATTTACAATTAAAAAAATTGCTTTCTACGCATGCTCAGTGGCATTTTAAAATCTGGCCTTTACATACTCACTAAGCACGAGGCCGCTTAAACACATTAATTTGTTTCTGCGCATTATTATGATTTTCGACATTTGGCAATGATGTGTTGAGTATAATTTGAGAATTAGTATATTTATTTATTATCTAGCCCTCATGTTTTGACTGGTATCAACTAGTTGTATCTATAAAAGTGCTTCGTAGAAACTTTCCCTTCAAAGAAGATTCAAAGTGGACTGCTACTTCTGTCTGATCCCCCTCCTGTTTGCAGATGACAAGAAAGTGGGGTTCAACGGTCTGTTCACACTGAATTCGCCGGAGTTAAAAATTTTAGCCAATCCCAGAGCTCAATTCATTGACCACGGTGCATACGTCAAGCCAATCACAAAGCCTCGTCAACAATCTGGGATTCAATGTAATAACGCAACGCAGCGCTCCACATGCAGTGTGAACAGGCCTTAAGGCTCATTGGTAGGTTCTTAGAGACTGCAGTATTTGAAACTGCAGTTTTATCGAGTCGAAAATCGAATATCGTCAATGAGGGGTTTCTGGAATTTTTCTAATCATTTCAAAGCTTTTTTTTTTTCTCTCTCTCGAAACTTAGACGTTCATTTTCTTGAAGGCTTCCAGCGGCGGAAAAGTAAACTATGTATATATATATATATATATATATATATATATATATATATATATATATATATATATATATATATATATATATATATATGTGTGTGTGTGTGTGTGTGTGTGTGTATGTGTGTATATATATACATATAACTTATCTTTCTTAAACTTAACTTACTTTCACTTTGTCTGGCGCCGAGTTTGATGATCTATGATAAAGCCACTGTTTATTCCATCTTCTGTTTCATATGGATTGTACGGTGTCTGAGTATGTTTATTGTATAGATCATACTTATCTGAAACAATCCATCGGTTTTTAGACAGTATTCACACCGCTGAAGATGAAATATTGTCTAAAACCTCTTTCAATCTTACCTTTTCATGTTTTTGGTTCCTGGCTGTAGTAGCTTTAGTGCTCATTGGTTTTTCTCTTTCAACTTTATCTTATATATATATTATATATATATATATATGTGTGTGTGTGTGTGTGTGTGTGTGTATATGTATGTATACATATATATATATATATATATATATATATATATATATATATGCACACATATATATACATACACACACACACACACACACACACACACACATATATATATATATACTAGCTGTACCCGTCCCGGCGTTGCTCGGGTAATGTAATTACCAATTTTTTAGTAGCCTTAACCCTTTGTTAATGGGCGTCGCTGTCATCCTTTTCCTCACCACGATACATTATTTTACCCATATAAATTTAATCCTTTCTGGCAGATTTTGGCAAAATTTTTGACATAGGATTACTAATCGAATATCACTGCAATAGTAATCGATTTCCTTGAAAGCGAATATATCACATCCTCCACATGCTGAAATTCTTTGAAATCTTCATAGATTTTTTCCACAAATACACCACAAATTATATGATATTAACTAAGTGCTGGCCAAAAAAATTACGGCATTACTAAATGTGATTTTTTAATCGATTATCACTGCAATAGTAATCGATTTCCTTTAACCACCGAATCCCTCATAGAAAACAAACGCCCCCAACACGTGCATGACGTCGAAAAACTGGTTTTTCTCCTATTTTACCTTCGTCCGGAAATGAAGAACGAAATCTCCAAAATGAGATTTCTCGCAAGAGTTTCCGAATCATAAAATAAATTATTAAAAAATAACTACAATTTGTAAATTAATTTTGGTTCTGGCTTTCGAAACTGTGATGTCTAGGGTCTCTGAGATAAAAATTTCGTAAAAATGTAACGAAATTTACGTATCGATTCGACAATTTGGAAAAAAGGGTCACGGACAAAATCGCGTTTTTTTCCGAAAAACGGGTGCGTACAGGCGATCGAAAAAAAATCACAATTAATCGATAAATTAAGACAGACAATTTTAATTGTGATTTCCGTATAGTGTCATCTTTCCCGTATAGGCTCGTCCGAAAAAAAAAATTCTTGGACGGATACGTTAGGATTTACGGGGCTTTTACTCGTCCGGGAGCTCCAAATCGCGACTAAATATTTAATTACGGAAAATCTAATTAAAAAATCGAAAAAAGGGCTTCGAGGTGCATAATGAGACCTCGGGAGGCATCTTCGTGTCGAATCTCAAGACTGTCCGACCTACCATCTTTGCGCTGCGCCGCGAGCAGACAAAAACTCGGTCACACACACACAGACTTTGCCTTTTATATATAAAGATATAGAGAGAGAGAGTGAGAGAGAGAGACAGAACCTACGAGGAAAACTGACCCTAAAACCTTAGTGCTGACTTCCATCCCGTAGTGCTATTTTCCGTATTTTCTGACCCGTTCCTTCGCGTATTGACCCAATAGTCTGAAAATTTTAGCCTTTGTGCAAAAAGTTGGTTCCTCATCCCAGTAACCCGACGACAGGAACTCACTGACAGTGGATTGCTTAACTCTCTTCCAGCAATAACACATGCGAAATGGGTTGCGCAACCCACTTATTCCAGCGTATGGCCGCCTTTATTTTTTCTCTGTGCGAATGTGTGCGTATCAAATTATAAGTTTTGGAACACCCGTCTAGCACAATCATCATCCCTTTCCCAAACCTGGGGGGAGGGGGGGGGAAGCGGAAGACACTCGACCCCCGTCCGATCGTCTGGTTCGCGTGCCGTCCGGTTTCTCCCGGAAGCAACGGGACGGCGCAGGAAGTCACTTTGTTCCCGCCCCGCCACTCATTCCGGGTTTTCTTTCTCCCGTCCTGGTACTGACTCATAAATGGGCCGTAAAATTTCGACATTAGCGTCTCTCTCTGCTCCGAAGTTGATAAATGCATGATGAAGGGTGGGTGGGGGTGGATTTGTATGACGACTTTAGAGGATTATTTTATTGAGTCTTTCGTGAGGTCCGAAGGACCAGAATTCATAGCAAAGAGCTCAATGTGACAGGTACTGTAGCATCACCATAGGTTGCTAAGGCAATTCTCTGAGGATTTGTGGATTTGTATGACGACTTTAGAGGATTATTTGATTGAGTCTTTCGTGAGGTCCGAAGGAACAGAATTCATAGCAAATAGCTCAAGCTGACAGGTACTGTAGCATCACGATAGGTTGCTAAGGCAATTCTCTGAGGCTTTGTGGATTTGTATGACGACTTTAGAGGATTATTTGATTGAGTCTTTCGTGAGGTCCGAAGGAACAGAATTCATAGCAAATAGCTGAAGCTGACAGGTACTGTAGCATCACGATAGGTTGCTAAGGCAATTCTCTGAGGCTGTGTGGATTTGTATGACGACTTTAGAGGATTATTTCATTGAGTCTTTCGTGAGGTCCGAAGGAACAGAATTCATAGCAAAGAACTCAAGCTGACAGGTACTGTAGCATCACGATAGGTTGGTAAGGCAATTCTCTGAGGCTTTGTGGATTTGTATGACGACTTTAGAGGATTATTTTATTGAGTCTTTCGTGAGGTCCGAAGGAACAGAATTCATAGCAAAGAGCTCAAGCTGACAGGTACTGTAGCACCACGAAAGGTTGCTAAGGTAATTCTCTGAGGCTTTGTGGATTTGTATGACGACTTTAGAGGATTATTTTATTGAGTCTTTCGTGAGGTCCGAAGGAACAGAATTCATAGCAAAGAACTCAAGCTGACAGGTACTGTAGCATCACGATAGGTTGGTAAGGCAATTCTCTGAGGCTTTGTGGATTTGTATGACGACTTTAGAGGATTATTTTATTGAGTCTTTCGTGAGGTCCGAAGGAACAGAATTCATAGCAAAGAACTCAAGGTGACAGGTACTGTAGCATCACGATAGGTTGCTAAGGCAATTCTCTGAGGCTTTGTGGATTTGTATGACGACTTTAGAGGATTATTTTATTGAGTCTTTTGTGAGGTCCGAAGGAACAGAATTCATAGCAAAGAGCTCAAGCGGACAGGTACTGTAGCATCACGATAGGTTGTTAAGGCAATTCTCTGAGGCTTGTTTAAAAATTACTATTACTGAATTCATGACCAAGAAAGACAGAGTCCAAATTATAATGAAAGGCCAATTCTTTAAACAGAAACTTAACAGGGAAATTTATTTACAAAAGAAAAATTAAACATTAAACGATTACAACATATTCAATTAATTTAACTGCAGATTCACAGCGTACGCTTCCAGACCCATGGTCTTAATAGGAGCTTCCAAAAAACACGCCCGCTCGGGGTGCGTCACAAGAAGCATCTCATCTCAAAAACACAAAGTCTCTGCCTATCTCTCGGCTTGAAAACTTCGCTGGCGGCCGTCTTCTTAGAAATTGCTTTCCCAAAACCGGGGGGGGGGAGGGGTGACAGATTATCGGCTGGCAGCTCTTCTTAACGTCGAAACTTTATTACATTCCAGTGACAAAGTAGCATAGAGCTATCGCTAAGGAAGACAGCTTTACGACGATAATGGGCGACGCTTCTATTTTCCAAACAGTTACCCCCCCCCCCCCCACAGCTTGCTAGAGAAACCGCTATGCCTGGGATAAACTTTCAGGCCATAAACTCTGGCGGCATTTGTTGGTATCGTCTTTTAATCCCCCACGTGTTCAAAAATTTCGGTAGGAACTTGAATTGGAATCCTCGAAAAATTTGCAGCTGGTCCATGGGGCGTGAGAACGCACCCCCGTAAAGGCGTGACTTCACAGTACCCTTTCAAATGATGAGACAGCATTTCCACGGGGCACCTTTTTATCATCCATCTTGCTTCTGTCACAATGGGCCTCCAGTTCGGACTGCAAAAACCGTTTTTGTGAAATCATCTTCTGGAAACTCGTTACACGTATGGATAAACATTAGTTTTCGGTTGCCACGATGCCACCGGGAGGGTTCATGCTTTGGGGGTGGCTGCTAAGTATGGGAGAGGAACCGGACTCGTCAGAGTTATGAGCGACACAACGCGCAGTAGTCACGGGCTGGCGAAGGATTGAAGTGCAAACCCGGAAACATTTGGGCATCTTCTGGTCGACAACTGTAGACTAGATTTTCTTTCAGATAGCTGAAGTATGGAGAGATAGATGAAGTATGGAGAAGATAGCTGAAGTATGGACAAGTATGGAGGAAAGAACTGAACAAGAACTGGGTCATCAGGGAAATACTGGAGGGAGCGAAGGTCAAGCGTTTACGTGAAACTATGGT
>OU015497.1:10365105-10397605 GCA_907164885.2 Dolomedes plantarius | reverse complement strand
TCACGGGAATTGATTATAATGAGACAATCCCGTCAGAAAGGAATTTTTCTCTAATGCAATTTTTATTAATGAATCTTGTTAGTATGTGAAGAAGCATTTTAGAGTAATTTGGATACCATAATTTAATTTGGAATACCATAATATAGATGAAACAACCGGTGGGTTTCGTAGTTCAAGAACACAAAGTATGTAAATTATAAAGCTATTTATCGACCCCTGGAATCTAAGCTATCTTTTCCAAGCTGGAAGAAAATGGAATTGCGAATTGGATTTATTAGTAAAATTACTTGGTTTCGAAAGTTTTTCTTTATTTTTCTAATGCTTGTAGTGAGACATTTGCCTCTTGTTATTCACCACGGTTTTGCTGGCTACTTTATTATGGGAGTACCATGTAGGTGAACCAGCATTGCACTCTATGAAGGAACGACATGGAAACGACCAAGCCTTATTCGGGATTTGAACCCAATCGCGCTGTGTGGCAGCTCAGAATGCTAACCACTGTACTATATGGGAGGCGGTATCGAAAGTTTATGTTGGTGTTTTATTGTGCATATAAATGCAATAACATATTAGCTGTATATGTAGATGGTTTGGCAATCTTTGTCAAAGAATTGGGAGTTTATGAAGATCACTGAAATACGTAAAATCAAATAAGACATCATTAAAGAATCAGACACGGTAAAATTTTTACTGGGTATTAATTTTTAATTGGAATGTATTTGCAACCACAAACTGACACAAGTTAATGAAGCGACTTTCGGTGTTATCTACTAGAACACATGTTAATTTGCGTTATAAGGTTGATACTTTGCTTTCAAAGAATCCAAAAAAGATTGAGATTTTTGAAAATAATTTAATGCGTGTGTGAGACTCTCACATAGGGTAAAACAGGCTCAATCTAAATCTTGGAAAAGCCAGTACAGATGTGGCGAGTTTAAGTATGATCGACAGGATCATTAACACTTCAATGAAACTTTCTAAAAGAGGACAATTCAGATAGTAAATGGAATGGACACATCATTTAGAATAGTTAAGCAAAAGATCATTAGCGCAGGAAGAGAGGCGACGTAAGAATAGGAGAGCCGAGCTGGCGCGACTGCAGGTACAGGTGAATGCTTAACCGCAAAGAAACTGACTGCCGACAAAAGACCGTGAATGCTTAGTCGCAAAGAAGCGGACTGCCGACAAAGGACTGAAAAGGTGACTCACGGTAAGCAGGATGGATACTACAGGTGGTGGGTAGAACTTACGAGAACTTTCCAAGGAAGACTATAAAATGAAGGAGACAGACGAAAAAGGGGTGAGACTCTATTTGAACGAGGGGCGTCTCTATTTGAACTGTATTATCAACCTCACTCTCTCTAAACTGGTGACGAGGATTCGATTTACTGTATATTACGACTATTGTAAATAATTCTGATTGAACTAGATGTACATTCAAGCAACGTATTTAATTCATACATAAATAGACGAGACATCTATACTTCGGATCACGAAGACATTTCAAAGTGCCTATCTGTTCAGATCATTAACAGGCTATCTTTTGTATTTGGAGCCTCGCAGACATCAGTTTATCTGCAAACATTATAATGGAGTTACAATTGAACATTCGAAAATAGTAGTGGAAAAATTAAATTGTGTTTAATACCATTGATTATGAGATTAATATGTGTCAAAGTTACTAACAGACCATTCTCGTGCTCATTGGAGAAACAGAGGACCTAACACTAGTGGATACAGTTTCTTGATATGGATAATGTTCTACTAACACAGAAATTTCACATAGATCTATGGAATTCCATCGAATGTATTAGGGAACAAATAGGGTATTCCCAAATTTAAAGCGAAATTAAGTTGATAAAATAACTTTTCTCAGAGTGCCATAGATTTTAGGAAAAAATTCTCAAGAAAATCTGAGAGCAAAGCATATCGACATAAAACACATGTTTACTGGGGAAATGTTAAGTGAAAAGGAGTTGGAGTTCCAAAATTGATTTGACCGGAAATGGTTTCTGCTATAATGGATGGTAACCGGACTCGCTTGTTCATGGGGGATTGCAGAACCCGGTTTCGGTTCTCATATATTTTCAGAACCGGGTAGCATATTACCATTCCTTACATGAATTCACGCCATTACATCTTTTAGCGGCTGCTGATTGGTCAATTGAGTTTACATCGGTATTTGTGTATTTGGTGCGCTGATGCTTATGAAAGCATGTCTGTTTTTCAAGAATCAAAACTTCCATCACTATTTTTGGTAATTTTTAGAAGAGTATTTGTAATTTTTATTTTTTTAAGACTAAGGTTAAAAAACTAAAGTGTGTAAAACAGCAAAAAATACATAATTTGCATCTTGCAATTAAGATTTTGATTAAAAAAGATTTTTTTTTAGTTTTAACATTTAAATTTAAAAATAAATAAAGCTTTCTTTTTTTTAATTCAACATTTAAATTTTAAAACAAAAAGAAAATATATTTCCTTCTTTTTAATTCAACATTTAACTTTAAGAAAAAATTCAATTTTGAGTAATATTTACTCTATTTTATTTTACTTCTAAAATTTTACAGTGAAATTACTACGGAAATTGGTAATTTCTTAAAATTTTGCATGCACAAAAAAGAAATATGAAGGCATTTATGGCGAAAATATCGTTTAAAAATAGCTTGTCACTTTAAATTACTTTTACATTAATAGGTGGCGCCACTTAAAAAATTCACGTTCCTTGTAAAATATAGCGTAAAAAAATAAATAAAGATGAAAGCAACTAAGAAATAGATTTTATCTCATTTAAAATACGCTTAGGATCAAATATTATGCGATTATCGAAAAGAAAGCAACTAAGAAATGTATTTTAGCATTTATCTCATTTAAAATGCGCTTAGGATCAAATATTATGGCAATTACCGATGCAAACTCAATTGACCAATCAGCAGCCGCCAAAAGATGTAATGGCGTGAATTCATGTAAGGAATGGTAATATGCAACCGGGTACCCGGGCAGGACCCGGGTTTGAATAAGACATGAACCCCAAAACATTTGCTACAAATATTAAGGGGTCAAGGACCTTTTAAGATTTTTTACTGAGACTCGACAAACTTATACCTATATTCAATCACCAGTAGTTACTAAAATAATTTATTCAGAAATATGAAAATTCTATTGTGAGTTAAACACTCTTTCCTCTTTATAAATATGGCTCTCAATTTTTTTCTACCTTGAAAATAAATGTTTGGATTGTTTAAAGTTTCCACAACTGCTCTTTCCATTGCTATGCCATTGCACACGTGATATCCCCAGAACATTTGGCTAGAATACCTTGAAATTTTATACACATGCAACATAAACCTATATAACTAAATTGACCAACTATTATGTCGTTCCCAATTTAAAAATCTTAATTACAGTTAAATTTATCACAACGTTTTTTGAAATTTTTAAATTGTTTTAAAGAACTTTTTTTTCCTCTATGAGGAACTAGGAATTTTGATTTCAAAGTAGGTCATTTTAAAGATATATTATATAACTTAATTTTAAAACTGAAAAAAGTGTATATTTATTATTATACAGATATACAAGTCTGCACGCAATGACATAACATTGAAAAAAAAAAACAGTGGTTGAAATTTAAAAGAAATTTTAAAATTTCTCTTGAAGCTAGAAAAAATTGAGAGCCCTATTTATAAAGAAGAAGGGGTGTTCTCCCCCTTTTAACTCCCAGTAAAATTTCCATATTTCTGAATAAATGATTTTCGTAAATAACAACTGATGTCTGAAAATTGGGAAGTGTTTGTCGAGTCTCTAAGCTTTTAAAAGGTACCTGATCCCTTAAGAAATAAAAGTATTTATTTATACCGTAAAGAATCTTAGTTTATTGCGTTATTAAAAAAAATCTATTTCTTTTTGATTTGTTTTATTGCAAGGAAATGGGTTCTAAAACCCGACATGACCGAATTCTCTGTGGAGATTGTACGTTTTTATTTTCAATTTGCCATTAGATCAGAAAATGGCGTCATTTTTAAATAATGCAAAATGCGATCTAATTTTCCCGTTTATAACTGCAGTAGATAAAATACCTTTTGAAAATATTATATGAAATACATTAATCAAAACAAATGACCTTCGATGGCCTATCTTTTGACGGCAGGGGGGGGGGGGGGAATTGACCTTCTGAGAGAGTCGAGGAGTATCTAGTAGTTGATATTGCTTCAAATGTTGCTTTTGAAACCTAAGATGGACTCCTTTCGAATAGCCGGTTCTACAACCATTGGTACTGGATTAATTTCCCAGGTTCTGCAATTCCTAATCTACACACACATATATATATATATATATATATATATATATATATATATATATATATATATATATATATATATATATATATATATATATATATATATATATTATATATATATAATAGTATAATATATATATATATATATATATATTATACATACATATACATATATATATATATATACATATACATACATATACATATATATATATATATATATATATATATATATATATATATATATATATATGCATATACATATACAGATATATATATATATATTTATATATATATATATATATACATACATATATATATATATATATATATATATATATATATATATATATATATATATATATATATATGTATTATATATATATAATATATATATATATATATTATATATATATTATATATATATATATATATATTTTAAACTTTTAAAATATAAACATAAAAATAAATTCTCAAAGCATTTTACTTTTGATCTATATGATACAAGATCAGAATATGACTTTAATATTGTTAAATTTCAAAATTACTTAACATGCGTACACAAATCTGTATTTAATAATATTATTGTTAATCAAGTAGTAAGAATAAATAGGCTTTGTTCTAAGGACAATAGGCATAAGCTTATTATAGAATTGTTAGTAGGGCTAAAACGTAATTATTACCCTGATAGTCTTTCCAAGCACATAATTGGTTGGTTTAGATTTAATGAATAGCATGTTCTGTTGCTATAATTTAGTAATACAAAACTAAATGATTAATAATAGTAAATAACTACTAAAAAAGTAAAATAAAAAATAATAAAAACTAGTGTAATAATAATAATAATAATAAATAATAATAACTCCTAGTCATAATAAATGTCTAAGTTAACTTAGGTTATTTTGCCCTATAACAGTATCCTTAGTAAGTCTGATTCTGTGTTTCCATTTGCTCCATGGTTGCAATGTTTGTGACGTCAGTCTTCTCGCGGTCTTCTTAACTTAACTTCTACTTTGTCTGGCGCCGGGTTTGGTGTTCTATGATAAAGCAACTGATTATTTACTTCTTCTGTTTCTTATGGATTGTACGGTGTCTAAGTATGTTTATTGCTCAGATCATACTTATTAGAAACAATCCATTGGTTTTTAGACAGTATCGGCACCGCTGATGAAAAGATGCTGTCCAAAACTTATTTTTAACTTATCTTTTCATGTTTTTAGTTCCTGGCTGTAGTGGTTTTGGCCATATACTGGTTTTTCACTTTCAACTCTGCTTTATATATATATATATATATATATATATTCATATTCTATGACGTATTAATGGGCAGTGAATTATCGTGACACTTTTCACGTACTTCATTGTTTCGTAACGAAATAGCATCTTTTCCGCTTCTTAATAAACGTTTAATGAATTAATGACAGTTGTTGAACGTTTTATCTGTGCTTTTCAAATATCGTTGTCTGTTTTATATTTTTATTTTACAGAAGAAATAAATTTTTGATAAATTTTTGAAGAAATAACATTTTTGAAGTGGGTCTGGTGGCTGCTTGCTTCTCATTAAATGATAGTTCAATGCAATTAAAGTTGAATTTTTAATAAAATTGCTATTTCTTGATATTTCTGTATTAAACAATATTGGTATATCGTGAAGTCCTCGTATTTTTCATTTTTTACTAATAGTTTATTTTATTTTATTTTTTTGGGTGTGCGTGTGTGTGTTGAAATGTAAACAAGATTTTTAGTTCCTATTTCTCATAAAGTTTTAATATTTTCTCCTTTTTTTTTACGGTGAGTAGATGTTCAAGGTTACGTAAGCTTTAAACATAAAGTTTATTCTTAGACATATTCCGTCATGCATTTCCCCGCATTTTCTATTATATTTTTGTCTTTATATTCACAGTAGATGCTGGGTCTATGACTCGAGTGGGACTATTCCAGTTGGATAGGTCTCTTTTCTTTTTAGCCTTCATGTGTCAGCTTGTGTATGCGAGATGCTTTATTTGTTTCTGCTATTTGCCAAGCTTTCTCAACCATTTGGAACTTCGTTACTTTGCCCTTAGCGCATGAGCAAAATCTAGTTCCTGGCTTTTGTAACAAAAAATGCAAGTGATTTTGGACGTCCTTTAAAACTGAGGGTTTGGAAATGTGAAAATTTTTCCAATTCTGATTTGCACTGCATCAAATGGTACTGCAACAACAATCGTGGTGTCGAGTGGTATTTGCCTTATTGAACTTGACACACAAACACATGCGTAAAAAGAAACAATAATTACAACATAAAAAGAACTTTTTATATACCATGTTTTTAAATTTTCTGTTGAATCATATAAACTTGACAATTCTATGTATTAATAAATATTTAAAAAATTTTTTTTGATGAATTATCCCATCAACTTGAAAGAAAATGAAGTTAATTGGAAGTTAACTTGCGTTTAACTTTTCGTTCCCGTCCTGGTCGACAGATGGCTGCACCAGTCTACAAAACGAAATTAACTGAAAATGAATTCAATGCTGCTTAAAGATGGCTAAAAGTATTAAAATATGCATTGTCATTGTGTTCTGAGCTATTCTTAAAGTTTCAAATGTCTAGCTAGTCGGGAAGTTAGGTAAAAATCGATTGTCAGATTTATACTGGACAAACACACACACAAACATACAAGAAAGCGAGTTAATAAAAACATGGTAAAAATAATTACAAGATAAAAAGAACTTTTTATATACCATGTTTTTAAATTTTCTGTTGAATCATACAAACTTGACAATTCTATGTATTAATAAATACATTTTAAAATTTTTTGATGAATTATCCCATCAATTTGAAAGAAAATTAAGTTAATTGGAAGTTAACTTGCGTTTAACTTTTCGTTACCGTCCTGGCCGATAGATGGCTGCACCAGTCTACAAAACAAAATTAACTGAAAATGAATTCAATGCTGCTTAAAGATGCCTAAAAGTATAAAATAATGCATTGTCATCGTGTTCTGAGCTATTCTTAAAGTTTCAAATGTCTAGCTATTCGGGAAGTTAGTTAAAAATCGATTGCAATATTTGTACTGGACAAACACACACACACACAAACAAACAAACAAGAAAGCAGGTTAACTTTGCATGGTAATAATTTGCACGCAGCAGAAGCTGTATGATAATCTAGCTTACTCGCTAAGAGTATTTCTACAGTGTGTCCAGCCAAAGAGTCCCTGATTTCAAAATTAAAAATCTCGAAAACAAAGATCTGTAAAAGAATGCAACCAACGGTATGTTTATCGTGTAAGCTGTAAGAATTTTATACACTAATTTTCGAAATTGTTACAAAAGCTGCCAACAGATGGCGCTGTTAGGCAAATTTTATTGGCGGAGGCATGGATTGGCCCCCATATTCGCCGGACCTGAGTCCCTGTGACTATTTTTTTGTGGGGCATATTAAAATATACTGTCTACAGGAACCACCCCACCACGCTGGACGAGCTTCAATCGGCGATCTGTGTGGCAGGTCGACTTCTGACGAGACACTACAGGGTGTGACGGCATATTTTATTGTTCGTTTGCGCCACCTCAGTATAGCGAATGGTGGACATTTTGTAATGATTGCAAAGACTGCTTGCAAAGACTACGAGTTTATTTATGCATGCTGATACGAGTTGTAGAGCGCCATCTGGTGGCAGCTCTTGTAACTATTTCGAAAATTAGTTTATAAAATTCTTACAGCTTTCACGATAAACATACCGTTTGTTGCATTCTTCTACAGATCTTTGTTTTCGAGATTTTTAAGTTTTGAAATCGGTGACTCCTTCGCTGGACACACTGTTACTCAGTGAGAATCTTCACTGATCAAACCAATCATGTACCAATCATCAACCCATTTAACCAATCAGCACCAACGGAATCCTTAACGCTGACGGATTCTATATGAACAGGTCCTAACCCCCTGAGGGCACCACCTCCAGCTCTTCCAATTCTCAACTGACTATCTTACCTCGAGATCGTTTGGGGGCAATCATGTCGCTCTGGAATTGCCACCTAGGCCACACACACAGCGATGTATCCTAATATCAGGCACAACCTCTAGATAAAGTTGCCTGATACTACAGTTACCATGTAACAATGCACCATAAATAATTATACATTCCTATAACAATGTTCACGGGGACACTAAATATGAATTGGGGACTTATTTTATATTTTCAAACTCTTTATCGGCAATAACAAAGTACTTAAGCTATAAAATTAGAATACTTAGGGTTAAAATTTAAAAATCAGAAAAAATGGAAATTAGAGAAATAAAGCATTATCTGAGAGTTTATCTGAAGATCTTATTCTGGATGATAAAGTGAAAAATAAAAGTTGCGCTATTCAGAGAATATAAAAAAAACCATTTTGTTCTTACAGGAAAAGGTAATCTGATAGCATTTTTTCTTTTGATTATTCGCATAGACTGGAACTCTTCAGGTCAAGATTCTATAGTGCTTTTCAGTGCTACAAACACTGAAATCAAAATTCTATATATAATAGCCGTTGTCTCTGTATGACACTTCCGGGCTGTACTCATCTTTCAATTGAAGCCCTCAGTAAACAAACCACCGGTCAGGATTAATTTCAATTTCACATGTGGATCAGAATTTTTCCTTACCTAAAAACAAATATCTTCTCCATCAAATCACGTTTGTTCAGCCTATTTTTCTATAAAACATTCAGAACTAAAAAAAAATTGGATGTTTTTAGCTGTATATTTAACAGTTTTTAAAAATCTGTTTACTTTTGCGATGAATTCTGAAAGTAAACAAACTTGAATGTGAATGAATCACGTAGTGAACTGTAAAAAAAAAAAATTTAACTTTCATATACTTTTTCCATTATGGCGTCATTTTTAGTATTATGACGTCAAAATGACGGGTTGGATGGCAGTCTACTACTCCAATAGCATGAAAAACTAAATAAATAAAAAATAATGAAAGGGTTTGCTTTTACAAGGTGTGGATTAAATGCAATATTTTAGATAATTCGGGATATTTTTTAACTTTCATATACTTTTTCCATTATGACGTCAAAATGACGGGTTACTTACTAGTTAAACTATAGTTGTCATAACAAATTTGTGTTACATGAAATCAATCCCACCTCGATTTTCATAGAAAATGGGCTAGTAAAGATAATGTCAATCAAATTATTTTTCACAGTGTAGTAGGAGATGTTTTATTCTTTACTCATAAACATACGCGCCGATAGAAACAGTGATTGTTTAGTCCCCAATTTAACAAAAGAGTGATTAATGGAACACATACAGGGTTCCCCCCATATCCGTTACACCCCCCTTAACTTTTAAACGGTGACAGCTTAGATCGTAAAGTAGGTGTCGAGGAATAGTAAAAAGGCTATGCGCTACTCGATGAGACAACTTACAAGGCCATCTATCGACAAATTTTGGGATGAGCGTTTTTATCTCAAAAACAGTACGAGGTACGGGAAAAAAGTCAATTATAAAGTTGTCCAGCATCATCGATGTAGTAAGAAAAGACACCTTGCGCACATTAATATATAAAACAGAATGTAGAAAATGAACATTTGTTTGGTCACGATTTCGAAAATTGTCATGTCATAATGAGTGGAAGAAAGAAACTGAGACACTTTCCTATTTTCAGGATCATTCATTTATGTTGCTGAAAATGCTCTCCATTAGCTACTATATATATTTGTACTCAGGACTGGATTTCTCGCTGCACATTTTGCAATATCCACTCTTTATGACATGACGATTTTCGAAATCGTGACCAAACAAATGTTCATTTTCTACATTATGGTTTAAGTTCACGAGGCCATAGTGTTGAAAATCACAACCAAACAAGCGTTCTTTTTTACATTTCGTTTTGAGTATTAATGCGCGCAAGGTGTTTTATCTTACTAAATCGATGATGCTGATACAACTTTGTAATTGACTTATTTCCCGTATGTCGTACCGTTTTTGAGATAAAAACGCTCATTCGAAAGTTTGCCGACAGATGGCGTTGTGAGTTGTCTCATTGAGTAGCGCATAGCATTTTTACTATACCCAGACACCAACTTTATGTCCTAAGCTGTCACCGTTTAGAAGTTAAGGGGGATGTAACGCATATAGGTGGGAACCCTGTATACATAATATACAAAACAGTATTTCTCAAACAAATTTTCTTTAAATGAAAAGTCTGTTAACAACAAAGGAAATGCAGTCGCACAAAATTCTTTAAGGGAACAAGGGACCTTCAATCTCGTTCTTCTTTAATTTTCAATATTTTAAACTATATACCACATGGGTATAATTAATATTCTTTTCTACTACATTGAAGATACTTCGAATTCACGAATAAGTATTTTGTGGAAGAATCAGACCTGTTTATCAAAAACTTCTTCAAAAATGCTAGAATTTTTCAAAAGACTCCATGCGTATTCACTTTCTTCTGATATCTTCCAAATTTCTCAGAATTGTTAATTGAAGTGTTTGTCATAAAACTGTGCATAATTCTTTGAAAACACACAATATTTTTCAAATTTATAGACCATAAAATAAAGTAAAAACACAAAAAAATAACAGGCAGAATTGAAAAAAATTATTTAAGACTTTAGATTCCTACAAAAAAAAATTAAATGCACATTTATATTTATATACATATTGGCAAACTTATAGTAAAAAATTTAAAGACCTTAATTAATATAGAGTGCGCATAGAGCATTTTGTAAAACGTTAGCATTTTTCAAGAAAAAAATTGAAAAACAGTCATTATTCTCCAAAAAATTCCTTATTTTGAATTCTAGGAATTTTCAGTGTAGTAAAAAAGAAAATTAATCATTCTCATTTTGTATATAGAGTTAAAAAATTGAAAATTAAAAATTTCGAGTCTAAAAGTCCCTTGCCCCCTTAAAGGATGAAATTTAAACTGTTCAACGGTTAAACACAAGCGTATTAGGATCTTTTTATAACTTACTTTCCTTAAAATATGCCTTGGTTCTTAATATTTCGGAAGCCTGTATTTATTCCTGCACAACTAAATCATTCTAACATTAGTTAGATACGAGTGTTGAAGTGTAACACTCAGGAAAATGCAAGAATTGAAATGCGCTAAGAACTTAAAATAAGCGGGTGCTATCCCGCGCATTTTCACTGCCGTGCATACATGTGAAAGCATCTTGCACGCCTGCGATGCGCACAAGAACCGGAGAGAGGAAATCGCCAAAATCGGCGTTTCGGAGAGAAATCTCGCCACACCGGTACGTGTATCGTACTTGTACTTCAGCCCAATTTTGTTTAAATAATATATTGTGTTAAACGTTTTAATAAGTTGTGATGTCTTATAAGGCAAAAATAAAGTGATGTATGTTTGGTTGGGGCCTGTTGTTGGTGATATGTTTAGTATTGGTTTCGTCCATTAACTGTTAGAATCCATCTTAACCGCTGTGTCGCAGCTTTGTAACAGTCAGAGGTTGGCAAAAGTGTGTATATATCCCGCTCGCTGTCGGTCGATCGATGGATGGCTGTACATCCTGTTTCATAATTGTGTTCAACGACTGTTGCGTGTTACCGCACTCTGCCAATTATATCTAAGGCAATGAAATTTTATCTAAGGCAATGAAATTTTATCTAAGGCAATGAAACAATTTCGATAATCGATTGTCGTCTAAAGAAGTGATTTTTAAACCTTCTGTCGGCAAAACAAACAACTTTGATAAAATAGCTACATATAAACTTGATAACAACAACTTTAACGTAAAAGTATGAAAATCTAAAAATTAATGAGATTTTTCCGTTTGTGTTTGCTTGTATAACTGCAGCGACGCTGCAATTTTCCATCACAGAAGATATGTTAGGGATTTTTAATCAGAACAGGGATTTTTTTTCCGACTCGAAATGTTAGGAAAAGGAAGAAATACAGGGATTTTTAAAGTTTCAACAAAAGCGAGTTCGTGTCTAGGCCGGATATACACACGTTAAATCCGTGAACCGGAAAGCCCTTCTATGAGGTCAGTGGATGGGGAAGGTACGATCCCCCCCCAGATGCCGCCCCTGGGGGTGCTCGGTAAAAATTATGGTGGCACCTAGCCAAGTCGGACTCCGACCCTTGTAGTGGTATTATAAATAGGAGCCGTACTACTTAGCCCGATGCCTATATGGCTGTTCTGGAACTTCCAGCCAGGGGGATATTAGGAACAAAACAACAACAAATATTAATTAAAAAAATGTTCTGTTCCCAGTTACAGTCGAACCTCCATATATCGAAATTCTCCATATCGAAATTTTCTATATATCGAACTCTTATCAAATCTCCATGTTCATTACATAGAAAAACTGCTTCTTTACATCGAAAAAATCTCTATATATCGAATTATTTTTCACGACATATTGGGAGATTTTATTCCACTTTAGAATAAAATCTCCCAATTTTTGGCTTTTGAAACAATACTTCGTGGACTTCAACTCGTGGAAAATGTCCCTGATGAAGTTTTTAATGGACTGGATAAATGCGAGCATTTCTTTGGTGAACTTTCAGCAAAACTGGCTGTTCAGCAAGATATTCGTAGTTTTTTTTTTTAAAAGAATGTAACTGTGATCACTGTAACCACTGTCTGGATTATTGTTTTTTTAAAGGTATATAGTACTCAATAAATCTTTCATATTAATTCATTTTTTAGTTATTAACTTTCATTTAATGGGATTCGCATATAAATTAGAAATGGAGTTTCGTATACGAAAATTAGCTTTAATTTTTTAGGAGAATTATGATAAAACTAAGCTCAATTCTATATATCGAAATTTCTATATATCGAATTTTTTCCGGCAATTTGCTACTTCGATGTATGGAGGTTCGACTGTATATATATATATATATATATATATATATATATATATATATATATATATATATATATATATATATATATAATATATATTATATATAATATATAATATATATATATATATATATATATATATATATATATATATATATATATATATATATATATATATATATATATATATATAATATATATATATATATATATATATATATGCTATTTAGAACGTGCGTTGCGTTTTTTCTGCAAGTTCTCCAGATTGTCAAAACGATGATCTTTTAAGCTGGATTTTAAGGGGACAGTGGACCCTTCAAATGGAGTTTCATATACGAAAATTAGCTTTAATTTTAATGTTTGGGAGAATTATGATAAAACTAAGCTCAATTCTATATATCGAAATTTCTATATATCGAATTTTTTTCCGGCAATTTGCTACTTCGATATATGGAGGTTCGACTGTATATAAAATTCTTAAATTTGAGATCGTTTTGAAACAAGGCAACTCCCTTAAAAAACAAAAAAACAAAAAAAATCCATGGTGACTTTTCGAGTGTCTATCCGGTCCATCAGGCTAAAGCTGCATTTTATTTGTATGCTAGTATATCCCCCCCGTCAAAAATGACGGAATGTTGATCAGCGTTTCCTTCTTATAAGAGTTCATACGAGCAAACAAACAAAAAAAAAAAGCATGAAGATTCTATTTTTGAATGTAATGAAGAAAGATTTTAAACATATACTACGATGAATACGGCTACATAATGCGGTACAGGTGTGTTATACGCACCTCCCTGCCAAGTTTGGCGATTTAGTGTTTGGCGTGGTAACCATGCTATTTTGGCGAGATATTATTTTGTGGCAACCCAGTTTGAATGGCTAGTCGTGTGCGTTTGTTTGCGTGATATAATATGGCGGTCCACGTTGTTGCGAAATATTAATGACGTATTTTGGATAGTATTTGTTATTTTTGTTCTTTTATTCATTATGCCTGCAGTATTTAGTGTAATTGAGAAATATCAGGGAATTCTTGTGTCTAACATAGAGGCGATATAATGTAAATAGATACTTTTTTTTATATTCTATTGTCAGCACGTATTTTTTCAATTGAATTTGGCCTGTAATTTATGTTTAATGAATAAATATATATTTAACCCAGATGTATTTTATGTTTATTTAAATGAGTTATTATTAGTTGCAATTTACTGACTTTTTTTTAGCCACCTAACAAATTTCTAATTATTTTTAAGCTTTTATTTTTTGCATTTATGTGTTTTTAAGATCGCGTGTGCGCCTACGTGTTTATTAAAGGCAGCAGTAATTTTGTTTTCCAATTTATTACGTTTACTACATCTGTTCCATATTTTGTTTACATTTCTCACTTTAAGCCTAACATGTCTGCAGAAACTCTGTTGGCGACAATTTTGCGCCAAAAGTTTTTGACGCCAAGTGAGGTGCGTATAACACATCTGTTCCCATAATGCTATATAGGTTCCAGAAAAATATAATTTTTCTTTAAGTGTAAAATTCTGCATCAATATTAAATAAATAAAAATACAAAAAAGTTAGCCAATTAAACAACACAAACTGTACTTAAATAGCAGTAAACAACAAAATAAAACTAAACTAAATCAAAACTATACCAAAACTGTTTCAAAAGTGAATGACTCACCACACAGTAGGCATTGCTGAAAACGATACTTAAACGGCAGTAAACAATAAAATAAAACAAAACTAAATAGTTTCAAAAGAAAATGACTCACCACACACCAGGCATTAATTTATAATAATTACATAATAATTAGCAAAGTGAAACACAATTTAATTAACAGTAAAATTAAACATTAAAAATGTAGTTATTGAAAGGGAATATGAAAAACCATGGAGTAGAAAGAATTCGAAATTCAAGTGAATGACTCAATTGAATAAATGATTCTTTTCAATGGATATTTTAATTTGAAGATATTTCAAAAACTAAACGGTTTTGAGCTAGGGTTGTTCACTTGAAATTTTCATATTTTTTAAAGGGCTTTCAAAATATGTAACTTTTGTGGTATTATTTTTCAAGAAAAATTTCAGAAAATGGCGTCGCAATGTTAAGATGTTCCCGACTTGGTCCTTTCCGGAATGGTTACCTACGCTTTTTCTACTCTAGGATTTTATATAAGTAAAGATAGAACTGAAATTGAGACAAGAGCAATTCACACCTAAACCGTAAACAATGGACGCAAACATGAAATACACTGAAGTGCCACTGAATTAGGGATACCTACCTAGTAACGAGTTGGGCCTCCTCTGGCCTTGATAACGGCTGCCACACTATGAGGCATAGATTCAACAAGTTTCTGGAAACGTTCCACGGTAATGGCTTGCCAAATATTGGCTAAAGCTGTCCATAATTCAGTAAGGTTCTTTGGTGCTGTGTGATGGCCTTTCACGCCTTGTTCCAA
Organism: Dolomedes plantarius; assembly: GCA_907164885.2. NCBI lineage: Eukaryota > Metazoa > Arthropoda > Arachnida > Araneae > Dolomedidae > Dolomedes > Dolomedes plantarius. The sequence continues at coordinate 10,382,044 of OU015497.1, read as the reverse complement.
AACATCCCAAAGATGCTCAATAGGATTTAAGTCTGGGCTTCTAGGTGGCCAATTCATGACAGAGAAGTCAGAGGAATGCTCATGCAACCAGCCAGTAGTCAACGGAGACTTGTGAGAGGTACAGTTGTCTTGCTGGAAAACTTCATTACCGTACGGATAACAGAACAGCATAAACGGATGGAGGTGATCACCCAGCAACTCTACGTACCGAATTGCATTGAGGGAGGTTGGTACACGCACCAAAGATCCCAAACTGTGCCACGAAAAAACACCCCAGACCATGATTGAGCCAACATGCCCTTGTACAGTTCCAGCCAGGCATGCAGGATCCATGGCTTCATGAGCCTGACGCCATATTCTCAGCCTCCCGTCGGCGTTAAGTAGTCGGAATCGAGACTCATCACTCCATGCTACTCGTTTCCAGTCCTCTACACTCCAGTCTCTGTGCTCTCTTGCCCAGGTAAGACGTGCTGCCCGATGGCGAGTATAGAGCAATGGTACTCTCGTAGGTCGACGGCTCCCGAAGCCCATACGGTGAAGCGAGCGTTGCCCAGTCCGTTTACTGACTGTACGACTGGCACCGTCATTAAACTGGGTGGTAATTTGAGCTAATGTTTGACTTCGCTGGCTACGTACAACACGCCTGAGCCGTCTCTTACCACGCACTGTCAAGGCTAATTGTCCTTTGCAGTTTGCCCGATCGCTAGTTTTTTTTCCACCATCCATGTATTCTTGGTATACTCTTGACACTGTCGACCTTGAAAATCCTAGCTGTCTGACGATTTCGGAAATTGAATGGCCCATGCGTCGCGCAACTACGATTTGTCCGCGATCGAAGGCGTCTAAATCAGGCAGTTTACCCATACTGTCAATTCCAACAACTAATTCAGTACAACCACAGTACGCGCTATATATGCAGTTACCACAGCGCCCTCACTTGCGCATACATGATGTGCAGCGCTACACAATTTGAATAGGCTTTGCTATCCCTAATTCAGTGGCACTTCAGTGTATAATGATAAGATCTAGTTTCAAATGCTTAGCTTACGAAGTGAAACATTTCACTCTATATGTAGGTCGCTTTTTCTTTCATCATTTAAACCGCATTTTTTTTCCCCTGGTAAGTAGTAACTTATAAAAAAAAAGGGAGCAAAAATTTTTTCATTGAATGACTGATCCTGCTCCTTAAAAGGAAGAAAAACAACAAATACCTTCCAGATGCTTTAATTTATTTGAAAAAAAAAAGAACCACTTTTTCAATATCTCAAAGAAGTAAAAAAAAAAAAAATCTTTTTTTTTCCACCATATTTTTTTTTCTTCCGGTCGATTCAGTACACTCAAGAATGCAGTTCACAGTCCTAGGATGACATGCAAATGAGGTGACAGAGATTATGTGGGATTATAAGCGCTTAATCTACCCTCACTCGGTGGCGAGCTAATTTATTCCGCGCACTTTCTTCGGACTCATTTCCGATGAGAGTCGCATCCCCGGTTCGAGATTAAGCGATTTAAACTGTTACCGTCGGAAAATCCCTTCGCCTGACACAATAAGTATTTGGGTGGTTGATTTTTACACCGTGCGTGTACGCGCTTCAGCAAAAAAATGGATGTATCATCCAGAAACATAACAAAGCCCACAAAACAGGGTATCAGAGGTAATTGTATCGCATTGTATTATCATACCGCTTTCAATGGTCGCCTGCCTATGTTCTTGTCCTGGAGTACTCACGGTATCGCGGTAGAGCATATATGGTAAGAATGGGAAGAAGGAAGCTCCCTCAAAACCTGGACTGGAACAAGTGATGGTAGAAGATCGGCGTTTGACGTAGGATTACGTTCCTCCATAACGGTCCTCCGGAAAGGAAAATTTCGGATGTCCTGCGTCGCGAGTTATAATTTTGGCAGCGCGCCAAACCCAGTCTGCATCGCTTGGACAAGCAGTGAACAGTTTAACAGAAAAGTACCAAACTGCGTCAAAATTTTGACACACACACACGTATATATATATATATATATATATATAAGAGAAGAGTTCAAAGGGAAAATCCAGCATAAGACATATTACACTATGCAGCGTGAAACAAAAACATGAAAAGAAAAGAATTTAAAAGGTTTTAGACAGCATTTCTTCATCAGCGGTGTCGATATTGTCTAAAAACCAATACACACACACACACATATACATAAATATACACATATATATTTATATATATATATATATATATATTTATTTATTATATATAATATATTATATATATATATATATATATAATATATATATATATATATATATATATATATATATATATATATATATATATTAATATTATATATATATGTATATATGTATGTATATATATATATATATATATATATATATATATACACACATATATATATATATATATTATATATATATATATATATATATATATATATATATATATATATATATATATATATATATATATATATATATATATATATATATATATATAAGAAATAGATGATAGAAAAAACCAGTAATAGCCCTAAAGCTACTTGCAGCCAGGAACAAATAACATGAAAAGAAAAGTATGAAAGAGGTTTTAGACAGCATCTCTTCATCAGCGGTGTCAATGCTGTCTAAAAACCAATGGATTGCTTCCGATGAGTATGGTCTATTCAATAAACACACTATATATATATATATATATATATATATATCCGGCGGTAGTTTCATTTGAAGAGACTACCTGATTTTTTTTTCACTGACTGGGTCAGAGAGTCGTTCATGCAAATCAGGCTGCGTTTAAGTCAAGTGAAGTAAAGTCATTGAATCTGTTTAGTTCTACCTACTACTTTTCATTCAATGTCTTCGGACATGTCCCGAATTCTCCGGGAAACTGAAACGCTTCATTCACCTTTTGTTATTCACCGCTAAATCTTGCTGGCTACTTTATTATGGAAGCCCCATTTAGGGCAGTCAGCCTGGCTCCCTATGAGAGGGCAACACGGCAACGACCGAGCCTTATTCGGGATTGGGTCCCAAGCCCACTACGGGGAAGCTCACGACGGTAATCCCTATACCTCGATCTCCAAACATACATAAAACGGCTTTTTTAGTACAGGGAGAAATCAAATTTTCAGTAAGGATGCGGTTTTGACCGTAATGATGCGGCACTGCTGATACGGTGAGCCACTGCTGAAAACGTAGAGCCGCTGGTGTAGAGGCTACAATGTACAGGCTGCATTCAAAATTTGAATTCCCTCGATGCCAAATGCCCACCAGGCAGGAAAAGCCCACCAGGTATAAAACTCTTGGATAGTTAAACATCTGTGTTTGAAGCAGTTATTTTTCAGGGAACTGTTTTTTTTTTTGCAAGGCGGACTATAATTTTTTGGAAATGGTTCAGTGATCAATTTAATAAATACCATGCATAGGTAAAGAATAACAATGTCATTTATGCGGTTCTTTTTTTTTCTTTTTTTCTACAAAGCACTAGGCACTCTTCGTGCGAGGGATAACTCTAGAATAACTTCTTTGGCACTCTTCGTGCGAGGGATACTAACATATACAGACTTGGGGCTTCCAAAATAATACACAATTAGTACCGCAACCCGCGGTACTAAGAAACTAAAGGTCGCAATGAATCCCTCAGGCAGAGTATGAATTCACTAAACATACCCGTAAACCTCGGCTCTGAGCTAATTCTCGAAGTCGTGCAGCCACCTCGGCTAAATACCAATACACGCTCTATCCGTATCGCTACTCCAGTCTTGAGCTCTCTCAGTATCGCTACTCCCGTCTTGGGCTTTCTCAGTATTGGGCTCTTTGCCAACTCAGCGTGTGCCCTTTAAATAGCTCAAACATCTGCGCCGAACTCACTTTGGCTGGCATGTGCAGCGCTGCTAGCAGAAATTTGCATCTGAGCAACACGCGAACCCTACACATTTACAAAAAATAATAATAATTAATAAATAAATAAAAAAAAATTAGGTTGTCTCTTCTAACGAAACTACCGCGGGTTATTAACGTAGGATTACTTATCGTTGCTTACCTCTTTTTTATGCCTATATGGGCAATTCCATGTGACTCACGCTACCGTTTGACACATTTTCGCAAAAGTAAATTCTATATATATCAAAGAAATATCGCATTTGATTTAAAAAAAAGTTCTTTATAGACATCTGGGGTACAGTAAGAAACTAGAGATATTAATATTTAAAAATTTAATATGAACAGATGGTATCCAGACCATAATTTAGCACTGTGATTCACGTTACAAAAAAAAAGGAAGTCAAGTTTAGTGTGTTTTTAGCTGCGTTTACATGGACAACAGTAATACCCGGGATTTACCCGCTAATAGGGAAAACCTTCGAAGCCCGTTTACATGGGACCACATTTTCACCCTGCTTTTACCCGTCTTACCGGAAGTAAAGGCCGTCACATGATTCGGCGGAAATGATCCTCATACACCATCATTCCTTGTAAATCACGTTATGGGTTCGATCCCAGCCGGTGTCATACTTTTCCAAATTCACTGTATTGCTATTTTTAGCTTTCCAACTCCGAACTCCGCATTTATCTCGTTACGAAGTGCATGGTCCTGGGTCAAGGCCTTTTTTTTTTCCAATTGCTGTTCTTTTGACCTCGTATTCTTAAATTTTAAAAATAACAACAACAAAAAAATCATAAATAGATATAAATAAATTTTTATCTGTGAATTCTAAAATAATTAATTTATAAATAAATTTTAATGTTGCGTTTAATTATTGATAATACTTATTAAATTTATTAATTTTACCATAACACTTTAAATGAAAATGTTACTGAAATTTTATTGAAATGAAATTTTATTTCTTATTTTACATACCAGATGGCAGTACCATTCTATTTATAATGCAATTGGAGATGGTTTATTTTTTTTTTTTAACTAGATGGTCAGATCAAGAAATAAATGAAATCCTCCGGAAAAAAATAGGCACTTTTCTACTGTTTTCTTGAAAATTATGCGATCGTTAAGGGGTTCCAGATCCTTCCATCGATCATTTAGCTACATTTTCATGGATTCACACAAGTTCAAACCCGCCATGTTATTTACTCCCAGCTTCGAAATGCATCATGGGTAATTAGCGGGTTTTATCCTGGGTCGAAGCAGGGTCGAAAATCAACCCTGCATTTTTCCCTATCGTAGGGAAAAAGTAAGAAACGACCCTGCTTTTACCCGGGTTTTTGGCACATGTAAACGGCACTAATGAAGACCTAAAATTTCTCCTCTTTCAACACAGAAGAGTAAAAAAAAAAGTATTTTGTGAAATAATAAACACTTCCAAGTTGTGATATACCCCCCCCCAAAAAAAATTGTTCTGATAATAATTAATTATCTTAATCAATATTTTATGTGTGACTCACGTTACATCTCCTACAATCACATCAATTCAATTTAAGTCTTTGAAGTTAATGAAATATTGATTTTAAAATATTTTATTTTGGAGACAGCAATGAAACTTTACTAAATTTAATTACCAGGCATGTAGTTATATATTTTAGCGAAGTAATAAATTAACAATAAATTAATGAAAATTAAATAAAAATGTGTAAGTCAAACCAATAAAAATTACGCATCATATATATATATATATATATATATTAGAATAAATGAAGTAGAATGGTTTTATTCAAAGAATTACAATACAAATGTAAAAAAACCCTCTTGAATTAACAGAAATTGGAGGTTTTAATTTCCGAATCAACTTTGATCGAGGATAAAATATTTTATTTCATTTTTAGGCCATTTCCAGTGTTTGCCTGTAGGGTGCATCGTAGTTATTTCAAATTCTCCATCGATGCAATTGGTAATTTTTTCCTGGGTACAGTACACCGTCATATTCAATTTCATACCAACCATCACATTTAATATCGGATAATGGTTGAGAAGTTATTTTATTATCAGAAGATATAAAAAATCCTTTAGGTTTCTTATTTTGAACTTTAATACAGCGATATTGTTTGATACCTTTTAATAATGGTGAATTGTCCCAAACCTGTTGAATATTAAGTGTTACATTTCTTTCTTTGATATTCTCTTCGGTAATTTCCTGGATATTAATGTTAGTTCCAGCCATTTGGGCTTGAACACAGCTTGAACAAAGTCTGTCGCATTAACTACTAAGTATTTACGTTTTTTTTCACTTGATTAAATACTTGTCTTTTCAGACTTCCACCAATCCCATCAACAGGACCCTTTCCATGGGATGTTGCAAAATAGTTCCATATCATATTTATGGAATACTTTTCCTCCAAAACATTTATTGATGCAGCAACAAATCTGTTCTTAAATTGTGATGAAGGACCATCTGACCATATTTCTACTTGTTTTACATTATTTGGGATAGTATCTAATAAATATGAAATGTAGCATATTACTGCTTCTTTTGCATGGTTCAGGAAGTCTGATACAAATGCTAGAGGATGAATGGATCCAGAATAATAGAGAGCTGCAGTAAAAATACTTACTTGATGTTGCTGCCAATGTGCACTTTGGATTTCATCTTGAAAGGAACAAGTATAATTTTCAGAGAAATCTATTTGGATCACACGTAAATCTATGGGATATTCTTCTGACAGTACAAGTCGATGCTATAGGAGGTGGCTTGTTGTCGTTTAATGTAGCAATGTTCCAAAAATTGTGGAACAAGATCTGCTACATAACAGTGTAAGTCGGAATATGACGCAATACGTTCTATTTTCAACAGTGGATTATGACTAAGATCTTTCTTCCAGTATTTCCATTTAACCTCAGCTTTAACATAATCTGGTATGGGATATACTTTCTGAAAAACCTTGAGCATTATTACAAGTTTTACATTCATTAATCCAACAATTTCGAGAAGGAGGCTTGCAAATTATTTCTTCAGGAAAAGAATATGAGTAACCAGAAACCTCTTCATTATACTGATGCAATGCATTAACAGCATTCATAAAATTCTCATGATACAGACATTGTGACATAAGCAAACATTGTGAAGTAGTTGGTTGCTTAAGAGTACATGTTTTGGACGCAATGATGATAATTTACTTTTCCCAGCTACCTCTGATGAATTACCACGTTTTGAACAGCTCAAATACTTCTCTTAAGGAGTAAACAAGATGTTGAGCTTGCTTTTTAATTTTTTTTCCATTTTCCCATAGTGTAACTATATCTTTTCTACCAGGTGCTAGTCTGCTAATATCATCCCTTTCATAAAATTCTTGAATTTTATTTAGAGTGTCTTGGGATAAGGGATTTCCTTGTGATGCATTCTTTGGACACTGAAAACTTTTATCCATATCCATATTGCATTCCCTGCTAAATAACTTTCTCACAACTACTTCATTACTACGAGGTGAATTGGGCAAACCTCGCTTTGCTTTGGCCAATGCTTTTCCTAGTGCGCTTGCATTTTTATACATTTGTTGAGGTGATTCTATAATTTTTTTCACTTGATTGCTTTTCTTTTTTAAGAAGTCGGAATTTAGCAACTCTTTTTCTTAAAAATTTCCTTTCTTCATTTTTCAATCCATCTCGAATTGTTTGAGACAACTTCTTTACTTTTACAGCTTTCCTTTTCTATATATTCCTTCATCTGGAGACGGTGTTTCTGTTTATATTCATCGTACTTCCCTTCTTGCTTTAATTTTTTCCTACGCTTTTTTCTGTCGCTCTGCTGCTGATGTTGGTACCATAGTTTAAAAACTTCCTATTAAAAAATTTAACTTTAGAATTACAAGTGGAAGTAATTTTTTAAACGTGTGTATGTTTACTAGAAAAACTGCAATAAAATTACAATATTTAATTAAATTTAGTGGCATTAATTAATCATATGGATGTGTATAGATATAAAATCCCCCCATTGACCCCAAAAATAACATTAGGATACATTAAATGCCATTAAGAACTCTGTTATTATGCAATACTAGCCGTGACTCACATTACATGTGACTCACGTTACAAAATAAAATGTTTTTATTTCCAAATAAAATATTTTTTGAAATGAAATTGGCTTACCAATTCTTTTTAGTAATATAAATAAGTAGTAGAAAAAGCAAAAATTTTATAATTTACAACTATAAAAAGTTATAAATATTAAAAAAATGAACTTTTTGTGACTCACGTTACAAAGAATTTGATCTATATAAAAATTAACCTCTGTCATTTATTTTAAATGCTAATTCTGAAATAATGCTTTTATATTTGTCTTATAGGATAAATCTTTAAAGAAATATAATTATTTGTGTAAAAAAATTCTAAAACTTAGTAAAATACATACCTTTAAATCTATTCAAAGCTGAGAAAAATTCACCAGAACATAATGCTCTTCAGAGCATGTCTTCACATGACTGAAAATGGTTAACCAGGTATTGCCAGATTCTAATTTGTGAACTTCAATAAATATACAGCACATAAAAATCAAAGTTGAGTAGTTTTTAAAAATTTTTTTTTGATGCTGTAGTTCCCATGTTATGTGGAATTGCCCATATGTATGCATCTGCTCTGTATACACGTATCTATATATATGTCCTACAGGGGTCTCCAAACTTTTTGTACCTAAGAGCACATTCTAGAATACCGGTCGGGAGGGGGCACCATTTATTTTTCCAAGGTGAATTTATAGTTGGACATAGTTAATAATGCATACACATAATATGCAAAAAAAAATTTAATTCTCAAAATATAATTTAACATATAAAAATTATTGTTAATATCCTTGTGTAAAATAAATGATTACTAAATAATGCATACAAAATCTACAAAGTATAAAAATTCCTTATAAAACATATAAATCTTAAAGTCGATGTGATTTTTGGCATTTCATTTCATTGGCCATTGCTTCGTATTTAGGAAAGTATGAGGATATTACTGCTGGCGCGCGTAAGCAATCGTCAAGGTGATCTGTACTTTGATTTTTTGATATTCACTGTCGAAAACAATTATTAACACAAGTATGTGGAACCGAAAAACGATTTTATTTTATATGCTGCTCTTTTCAAGAATGGAAGTTTGTTTCTGTCAACTATATTCGAGAAATTCTCATCTGATACAATGGATTTTAGGACAATGTCGTTCTGAAGATTCAAAAATTCTATCTACAGTTCTTCTGTCCTTACTTGAACAAGCTCTGAAAAGTATGTATTTAGTTCGGTTACATTTACTTGCTAAGTAAAAGGATTAACAAAAAAGGTGGCCATTGTCTCGATGATATTAAACTGTTGAAAGCGCTTTTCAAACTGGTCTTGAAGTAATTGAAGGGTGATAACAAATATTGATAAGTCAATTTCCCCGTCGCCTATCATTTTTTTTTTCATATTTGGAAAATACACAAGTGACTTCATCTTCAAATGTGATGTCCACAAAGCCAGTTTAGCTTTAAGGGGAGTGGTCACTTTTACGTACCTTTAAAAGTATCATTTTTAGACCTATGCTGGATTGTATGTACTACTCATGATTTTTGCTTGATTTACATGAAATTTTTTGAGGAACTGCCTATAATACTGTTTATTATAGATGCAATTTTTCAAGGTAATTAAAAAAATGACTTTTTATGCATAAAAAGTGAATAATTTTTTTTTTAAATCGAGCCTTTTGCAGTCAACTACTGTGCGCATTCTGTCAAAATAAATTATTAAGGTACATTAATAATTTTTTACTATATGTGATTACAATACTTCAGGCAACTATATCCAGCAACATTATTCTAAAATATATAAAAGCATTTTAGTACGTGCTATTTTTGATTAGAAATTTCAAAAATGACTGAATAAAAGCTTATAAAAAAATTCTTTAAAAAAATTAAAATATATTAAGGTTAAAAAATTTTGGTGGATTTTGTTGTCTAAAGTGTTGTAATCACATATAGTAAGCAATTATTAATGTACCTTAATAATTTATTTTGACAGAATGCGCACAGTAGTTGACTGCAAACTGCCCGATTTAAAAAAAAAATATTCACTTTTTATGCAAAAAAATTTATTTTATTTTTTTATTAATTACCTTGAAATATTGCAAAAATAATAAACAGTATTATAGGCAGTTACTCAAAAATTTTCATGTAATTCAAGCAAAAATCATGAGTAGTACATACAATCCAGCATAGGTCTAAAAAATACACTTTTAAAGGTACGTAAAAGTGACCACTCCCCTTAAACGAGTTTATAGGCCCTATCATTGTAGCTGTATGTTTGTCCTTTCCCTGCAACTCTAAGTCTAAATAATTCAGTTTTTCCATTATATCTGTTAAAAAAAGCCAAATCCACTAGCCAACGAGCGTCTGTTAGTTCAAAAAATTTTTGATTTTGGGCACTGAGATAATTTTTTTATTTCTTCAAATAAATTTACAAATCTAGCAAGAACGTTGCCTTTACTAAGCAAGCGTACTTCAGTATGCAGAATGAGATCAGGATATTCAGAATTTTCTAATAGGACCTTAAAAAGGCGGTGTTGCAAAGAAGATGCGCGAATTAAGTTGAATATTTTTGTAATTATTTTCATGACGTGTCCGAAGACTAATATTCTACCACATAAAACTTCCTGGTGGATAATACAGGGATACGGCATAAAGTTTGGAAATGATTCATCTTTTATGCAGAGGGCAATAAATCCATTGACATTACCAAACATTGTTGGTGCCCCATCAATAGTTATCGCAGACAGCTTCTGGAGAGGCATATCTATCGACTTTGCATATGTTATAAACATTTTATAGATATCTTCACCTGCTGTTCGTCCTTTCATGGGTAATATTCTTAGTAGATCTTCTTTTACAGTAAAGTAACTAAATACCATTCTCACTATAACTGCTAACTATGCTGTGTTTGATATGTTTGCAGACTCGCCAAATTGTAGTGAGAACCACTCACATATTTCCAATTCAGTCTTTAACTGAGCTTGCATGTCCTTTGAAATGACTTGTATTCTTCTTGTAACGGTGTTATCTGACAACTGTAAATCTTGTATTGCCGACATGATCTCAAGTTTGTTGGAAAATCTCTCAAATAAGCAATCGACGCCAGTAAAAAAATTTTTCTTTTAACAACTCACCACCATGGAAAGACTTTTTCTTCTTTGCGAATATGTGTGAAATTTTCAAAGCAATAGTGGCACTTTTAGATCTTAACAGAGGCCCAGTGAAAACAGACTGTTGAGCGGACAGATTCGATTTTAGCTGATCTATTTTCTTCTTACTTATTTCAGAATTAAGTGGATAGTTCGTACTAAAAGTAGCATGAAATGTCAGGAAATGACGTTCAACATTATGTTTTTTAACGGCCCCCCGACGCTATTTCTACACAACAGACAAATACATTTGTCTTTTAAATTGACGAAGCAATATGAATCCTCCCATTCAGTATTAAAATTATAGGTCCATTGTCGTTTACTTGATCCACTTATTTTGGGGTAAAAAAATAAGGAAGTATTTAAAAACAACGAAGGGGGAAACACAGTATACAAAAAATATGAGTATATATGTATGAATAAATAATGAAGTAGATACATCGAATAACTGTTTATCTCACAGCACAAACCACACTACTGGCTCTCACGAGAGGAGATCCAGACAAATGTTTTTGTTGTGACGGCAGAAACGGACCGGTTTATTTCATTTTAGGTATGGGAAATTAGGTTGGCGAAGATTTAGCGCGTGGGGGAAAAGAGATCGGTCGCATTACGCTTTGTGCTTTTACCTGTGTTGGACGTCATTTCTACTTTTGCGCAGTTAAACATTAAAAATGAGAACTTTTACATAACATTTTATTGAAAACTGAAATATTTTTATCGTGGTCGTACAGAGGCGGACACACGTAAAATGATCGGCGGGTGCCATGGTGTCCGCGGGCATAGGGTTGGGGACCCTTGATGTACTATGTATATATATGCATATATGTATGTCAAAATTTTGACGCACCTTCGTACTTTTCTGTTAAACTTTCCAAGCGATAGACTGGGTTTGGCGCACTGCCAAAATTATAACTCGCGACGACGGACAGACGGACAGTTTTAACGTCTGAAATTTTCCTTTCCGCAGGACCGTTATGGAGGAACGTAATCCTACGTTAAAAATAGTACATATAATAGTCAGATATAACCTGTATATACTACCGCTACTTTGACAATAGAGTCTAAGATGTCTCAACACTTTAGAAGGGGGAGGGTGCTAGAATGTGCATTCATGTGTGTCTTCCATAGGGGAAGTTAAACTTCCTTAACTTATTTTGTAGTTTTAGTTTTTTCTTATCGTTTGCTTCCTGAAATATCTTCAACCCTCCATCATTGTTTCAAAAATCCTATCGCCCTACCAAAGGGACTGAAAGGTTGGAAAATAAATATTTCTCATCCTATTACAAGTTCAGTCAGCTCGACTGATAGAGTTTCTGGGGTCAAAAATTCCCCGTCAGTCCTGAAACCAATGTCGCCATCTCTACGTGGATAATGTCAACTTTTGAATCGCGGACAACAGCATGATTCTGCAACACTCTTCTTTTAAAAAAATTCTCGTTTTGAACAGTGCAGTAAAATGATGGAAAATGATAGATTTGAAAATAAAGTAAGCACTGATTAGCTTTTGCTACTAGAAAGATAAATACTTCCCATTTGGAGAATCACAAACTAAATGTAAATCGAAGGAAGTAGAAGAAAGCATAAGAGTGCATCCATTCCTGTAAAAAAAAAAATCCAGTGAAAACAAAAAGTATTATAATCCGAATTGCGCTCATTGTCCATAAAAGTGGAACCGAACCAGCATTATACTTCATGTCACCAATCGTTCCTACTATAAGCCAATTTGCATATGATTTTTGAGGTGAAATTTGGTTTCCTGATAAAGTCTACTCAAAAGCAGCACTTACCGGCTTGAAACAAAATCATAACGGTTTTGGCCAAAGCTTTTTACTTCTTTTCTCCAATCGCTTCTACTATCAGCCAATTCGCGTATCATTTTTAAGGTGAAATTTGATTTCCTGGCAAAGTCTTCTCAAGAGCAGCACTTCCCGGCTTGAAACAGAATCATAACGATTTTGGCCAAAGCTTTATACTTCTTGTCCCCAATCGCTCCTACTATAAGCCAATTTACGTATCATTTTTAAGGGGAAATTTGATTTCCTGGCAAAGTCTTCTCAAGAGCAGCACTTCCCGGCTTGAAACAGAATCATAACGATTTTGGCCAAAGCTTTATACTTCTTGTCTCCAATCGCTCCTACTATAAGCCAATTTACGTATCATTTTTAAGGTGAAATATGATTTCCTGGCCAAATCTTCTCAAGAGCAGCACTTCCCGGCTTGAAACAGAATCATAACGATTTTGGCCAAAGCTTTATACTTCTTGTCCCCAATCGCTCCTACTATAAGCCAATTTACGTATCATTTTTAAGGTGAAATTTGATTTCCTGGCAAAGTCTTCTCAAGAGCAGCACTTCCCGGCTTGAAACAGAATCATAACGATTTTGGCCAAAGCTTTATACTTCTTGTCCCCAATCGCTCCTACTATAAGCCAATTTACGTGTCATTTTTGAGGTGAAATTTGATTTCCTATCCAAGTCTTCTCAAGAGCAGCACTTCCCGGCTTGAAACAGAATCATATCAATTTTGGCCAAAGCTTTACTTTTTGTGTCGCCTATCGATTTTACTAAGACAATTTGCGTATCATTTTTGAGGTGAAATTTGCTTTCCTAGCCAAGTCTACTCAAAAGCAGCATTTCCCCGGCTTGAAAGAGAATCATAACGAACGATTTTAGCCAAGGCTTTCTTCTTCGTGTCGCCAGTCTGTCGTACTACAAGCCCATTTGCGTATCATTTTTAAGGTGAAATTTGATTTCTTGTTCAAGTCTACTCAAAAGGAGCATTTCCCCGGCTTGAAACAGAATCATAACGAACGATTTTGGCCAAAGCTTTCGACTTCGTGTCGCCAATCGTTCGTACTATAAGCCCATTTGCGTATCATTTTTAAGGTGAAATTTGATTTCCTGGCCAAGTCTACTCAAAAGCACCATTTCCCCGGCTTGAAACAGAATCATAACGAACGATTTTGGCCAAAGCTTTATACTTCGTGTCGCCAACCGCTCCTACTATAAGCCAATTTGCGTATCATGTTTACAATGAAATTGGATTTCCCGACCAAGTCATCTACTCAAAAGCAGCATTTAACAGTACGAGCCAGAATGCCTTTCAAAAAGCGTATAAAAAAAATTGTAAAAAAAATTCGGGCGCAAAAAAAAAAGCACCTACAGTATCTCTCTGAGCTTCGCAATCTCAGATTTTCCGTTTAAGTGAAACGCGGACTTCCCAGTCGAAAGAGAGCGGGGGCAGGCAAATTTCTTTTTTTTTTCTTTCTTTCGTTTCAAGAGAGGAGAGAGAGCCGCTCTTCTCGCGAGTCGTTTAAACTGAGAAAAATAGACTCCGGCGAAGAATCTAAAAGCGATATTTTCTCCTCTTTCTTTGTGCGATGAGAAATGGCGGCGATCGTGGGTGGATCTTGGACGCCTGCCAGTGGCGAAAAAAAAAAAATAAAAGGCGAGTGTTGTCCAGTCGTTATAGCAACGTCAATAGAAATTCCGGGCAAAATTTATGCCCTGGCCCCTTACTTATCTCGAAAAATTCCCCACGAACTGAACCTCAGAAAGATTAAAGAGACTTTACCCTAATAAATAAACATATTTCACCCGTTTTTTTTAAGAAGGTTCGCTGTCGAACAAATGCGTGACGAATGTTTTGTGTGTTGTGGAATGGGAACTGGGCAATGGATTTCCATAATTGGGAACTCTCCGTGAACGCGGAATGCTGCTGTTAAACACTGATTGAGTCCGATAAATCAACTTTTTTTCTTTTTTTTTTGAGTCCATAACCGTCCTGTTTCGACGTCTACCGACAGCTGAAAAAGCACACAAATAAGATGAAACAGAAATAAATACTTGGCTCAGTTTAATGAACGGATCTCATTTGAAACAACACTGATTTTTTCCGCACTTTAGCAATGGCGAAGTTTGAGAAAAGGACCATTCAATTGCGTTCTTAGGGAAGCTGTTCAAAGCTGTGAGTGAGTGAGTGAAGCAGTCATTGTCTGTGTGAGAGAATGTGTGTGTGTGTATATGGGCGAGTGAAAAATATTTCGAATTTTCAGCAATTTTGTGGGCTTACAAGGACATTTTAACCTTTTCCTTACGGGGTGGGATAGCATGTATCCCAAGAATATGGACCCAAGAAAGAATATATATATATATATATATATATATATATATATATATATGTGTGTGTGTGTGTGTGTGTATATATATGTGTGTGTGTGTGTGTGTGTATAACCCCTTTTATGGCCATTCTTACAAAGGTGGTAGGAAATTTCCCTTTCTAAACTGAGAATCGGAAATATGAGCCCCGTAAGCTACAGGTTAAGAAAAGCAAATGAAACGACGCAATCTTTCTCCCTAAATAGGTAAGATGTGTAGTTTTCCGGTTACTGACCACCTTTAAAACTGAGTGTCTTATTTACGGGGGATTCAATGAATTATACTTATTTACCGTGATCCTTGTGAAAACAATAAATGATTGATATCTCGGGTAAAAAAGTGTTCGTTTAGTCCTGCATTTCTCGTTCTCAATCCTAGATTTGGCATCGGAAAAAATGAATGACAAACAGATTTTTCGGTCCTTCATTGATTTCGTTCACTGATAGCGCGGTAACACACGACCAGCGTCACCTGTAGAATTTCATGCGGCGAAGTAACAAAGAAAACAACGTAAGCTTTAGGCAAATTAATAAGTCTACGTCAATTAATAAAACTACGCCACTGCGCCGGTCAAAAGGCACACAGGCATTTTCAGACAGCCAATGAAAATGTACGCGTGAAATGGTTGAACGACTGGAAGTTTATTCCAGAACAGATCAGTCCACTTCCTATTCACTCATGACACTTCTTTAAACCTTTTGGGGCCAACAACCTCCCACCGTTTGCACGGTGCCGATTTTTTAAATATTTTCCAATTAACAGTTGCAAAATGTTTTTACTTGTTTAAACTGATAAAAGATGGCAGTACTAACCATTTTCTGCTCATTTACCTGGAATACATTGAATGCAAGTGAAAAAAGACTAGATTTAGGAATTTTCACTGTGCAAACGGCGCCTTTCAAAGGGTTAAGAGGTGAAAAGACTGACTGACCATTCAACAAGTTAATTTAAAAATAATTACAAGATAAAAAGAACTTTGATGAATTATCCCATCAACTTGAAAGAAAATGAAGTTAATCGGAAGTTAACCTGCGTTTAACTTTTCGTTCCCGTCCTGGACAATAGATGGCTGCTCTTGTCTACAAAACAATATTAACTGAAAGTAATTGAAAATGAATTTAATTCTGCTTAAAGATGGCTAAAAGTATTAAAACAATGCATTGTCATCGTGTTCTAAGCTATTATAAAAGTTTCAAATGTCTAGCTAGTCAGGAAGTTAGTTAAAAATCGATTGCAGGATTTGTACTGGACAAACACACTCACAAACAAACAAACAAGACAGCGAGTTAATAAAAACATGGTAATAATAAAACCGTTTACAGAACTGAGCGCATGACAGACATAAGCTTTATAACACTTATCTTGCAAATAATTTACTTTAAATTGTTTCTAAAGTCCGGGTTCGGCTCTTCTTCGAAACCTAGGTACTATGTATCGAGAGAACGCCAATAAATCAATTGAGCCAATTCAAATAATTGTCAGAGACCGGTTTCCAGCTGCTGAAAATGGCCGAGAAACCAGACAGTGTAAGCCAAGAAATGAGGAGGAATGTTTGTTTTGGCGAGTCGGGTCAATCGCCAGTTAAGACACACGCTCGTCAACCGTGAGAATCTTTGGATGCTTTCGACGTGGCCACCGTATAGGTGAACCACCTCCATCTTGACCGAGGGACACATCCGCCGTGCCTTCTCCCACACTCATGAT
>OU015497.1:10350105-10357605 GCA_907164885.2 Dolomedes plantarius | reverse complement strand
TATATATATATATATATATATATATATGACATGGAGCATGTTTTGCTCCCGTGTTTAAATATTACTCCTGTAGTCGTCATATTCTTCAATTAGTTGGGCGAATGGAAGGGAATGGTTCACAAGAAATTCAACTACTTTTTAATCCTTATTTATTGCGTTCTTGAAGTAACTACACTCCAGGGTAATCTATTTCACTTAGCCATTTTGTCGACCTACCCGGCACGACTGCCGCGAGCTTCTGCTCTCAACGAAAATCGCGCGCAATCTACCGCCAAAAACTGAATTTCCTTCCAGCTCCTGCTGCACGGCTCATGTGCAGATCTCAACCTTGGTCATCTGGACCCTCAATTGCTGATCGTGCATTTTTAACTTCGCGCCCAGAACCTTTACACTTCTAAAAATAAATCCTCTCACCTAGAATTCTTCGCTTTCCGCTCAAAGTCGCTTTTAGAGGATGATTCCCCACTGAAAAATACGCGTGCTTTGTAAATGAAATGTTAGATTCTTATTATTTTAAACTCCCTTTAACCGTACTTCTGAACTATATTTTGACAGTTCAGTTATGTTTTGACACATATATATATATACATATATATATTGTTGTTGTTGTTATTGCTAATGCCCCCTGGTTGGAGGTTTCATTTACCAAGTCCTAATAGGCTAATGGGCTGAAAAGGGCGGCTCCTGTTTTGAATTAGCACCACAAGCGTCGGAGTCCGACTTGGCTAAATGACCGGCCCTAGTTTTGAACCTAGTCGAGACGGGACCACTTGACTCTGCACCACCAGAGGTAATTTTGAGAAATTGGAGTACATTGCAGCCACGACTTATTTTACGTGCCCCGGCCACCATTAGTGAACAAGGAAGTGGATTTCAGCGACGAGCATCGAACCAGAGATCGCTGTCTCGCTGCTCTTACCAGCGCGCCCCATATACGTATGTATATGTGCATGTGTGTGTGTGTGTGTGTGTGTGTGTGTGTGATTTAAAAAGTGGGTAAACAGAAGAAAGAACTGGCTAGGAAGGAGTTTTATAGCAATTCTAGTTGAAATATATATGTTATGACCAAAGTCCGAAGTCTGGCCATTTTTAGCATTGGCCAAGTCACTTGGCCAAAGCCCGAAATAATCTAGAATCGACGACTACTTCGGACTTTGGTCGGATACCACGAGGTATGGTTGGACAATTAAGTATGGCCGCCGATGATCCACTTTTTGATCACAGTACTCTTTTCACGTGGATTCTATGGGATGTTAACAGCTGGTGGACTAAAGAATCTGAGAGTCTATCCAACGAATTGCGGTTTCCAGTCTTCCAAGATCTGGACCCAGCTGCCTGATCGGTCCATCCCACAAATGCTCAACTGGTTTCAGATCAGATCTGGTGATTGTCAAAGCAAGGTGCATACTCTTCCAGTCACCTGCGGACGTGGTGAGCTTCATGGTATGGAGTATTGTTCGGCTGGAAGTGTCCATCTCGAATCATCTCGAGCCATCAACAAGTCAGCTACACTGTTGCCATGCGGACGAATGAAAGGTGGTGGTTTCAGTGCGGTTGAAGAGCTAATCTATATATATAAAACAGTTCCATAACTGACTCACTGACTGACATACAATGCACAGACCAAACCGCTGGACCTAAAGGGCTGAAATTTTGCATGGCGATTCTTCTTATAGTGTAGGGGTGCACTAAGAGAGATTTTTGAAAAATTCTTAGATTTTTTTAAATTAAATTTTTAAGCTGTTTTAGTAACTTTTTTTAAGTTTGCATTTAAAATAATAATTTGAGGATTATAAAATTTACATCACGAGAAAGATCATAAAAATTCCTTTAAAATGAAATCTTTTTCGAATCTTTACCTCCATTTTCTGATTTTTGGTGAATTTTTAAAGATTAATTTTTACAATTTATATTATTAAATGCTGATCACGTGATTTCTTTTTCTGGTACTTTAAATAAATTTATCGTCACGTGCATAACAACTAAATAGATAAAAAATATTTTTTTTCTTGCTAATGCGGCAGACGATTGGACATTATTTTGTCTATAAAAATATCCCTTATGATTTTTTTTATAAATATATATTTTTTTCTACATCAATTGTATATATAGATCGTCGTATTTATTATATATATATATATATATATATATATATATATATATATATATATATATATATATTGGCATTAATTGCATACATTGACCATTGTATTTAATTTGAATGTACTCCGTAGCGAAGTGCGGGTTTTCAGCTAGTTAACTATAAAGGTCTGTTTCATATTGTTGACATGACCTGTGATTGGTTTGGGATTTCCTATCACGTGGTCAAGAAATTGAGCTCTGTGATGGGTAGGATTTTTTAACGCTCCGGATTAAGAGTGAAGAAATGCGGGGTCTGAACTTCTGACTGTCGGTATACCACGAGAGGCAGTTTTTCATATTCCGCTACTGCCGGTAGCGGATACTTTAATCACAGTTCTCTTGTCACAGTGCATGCAACTTAAACACCAGCAGAAGAGTAAATACTTCTTCGCAAAAGAAAAATGAGATATAGATATTCGTACTTAGTCGATTATATACTTATTACTAGTATTTATCGATATCTATTATTTGCCGTTAGCAGGCTATCGGTAGTATATCTATCTCTCTATCTATCTATATCTATACATATATATATATATATATATATATATATATATATATATATATATATATATATATATATATATATATATATATATATATAATGTATATATATATATATATATATATATATATATATATATATAATATATATATATATATATATATATATATATATATATATATATATATATATATATATATATATATATATATATATATATATATATATATATATATTAGCTGAAAATCCGCACTTCGCTACGGAGTACGTTCAAATTAAATCTAATAGGACATACTAAAGAATATAGTACAGTTTGAGGAACATATCTTTTACTGTATATATTAATATTTTTTTTGGATAATGTCCAATCGTCAGCAGCATTAGCAAGTGAAAGATATTTTTTTGTCTATTTCATTGTTATGGACGTGACGATAAATTTATTTAAAGTACCAGAAAAAATCACGTGAACATGATTTAATAAATTAAATTCTGAAATTTAATCTTTAAAAATTCACCAAAAATCAGAAAATGCAGGTAAAGATTCGAAAGAGATTTAATTTTAAAGGAATTTTTAGGATCTTTCTCGTGATATAAATTTTATAACCCACAAATTATTGTTTTAATCGCAAACTTAAAAAAAAGTTACTAAAACAGCTTAAAAATTTAATTTAAAAAAATCTAAGAAGAATTTTACAAAAATCTTTCTTAGTGCACTCCTACACTATAAGAAGAATCGGCATGCAAAATGTCAGCCCTTTAGGTCCAGCGGTTTGGTCTGTGCGTTGTGTCAGTCAGTGAGTCAGTCAGTTACGGAACTAATATATATATATATATATATATATATATATATATACAGGGTGTCCATATCTAAAGTCCCACTCTCGAAAGGCTGCAAAAAAAGAACCACTGGTCAGAATGACTTCAAATTTGAACTGAATATACTGGAAGAAGGGGGAAACGATTTGGCATAATAAAAAAAAGTTCATAATGAAAAAAAATTTAGTACACCTTGTGGGAAATTATATTCAAGGTGTGGGATGTCTACATCTACATATCTATTATTTATCGCTAGTCGATTATTGCTAGAACATGTATATATTCGTATAGCTTTCTGAAAGTTTACTGAGTGGGAAAGAGAAGACAGAAAAAGAAACAGGGAAAACAGGGAACAAAATATTTCCTCCAGACAATTACGCTTCCAATTTCGAAGACGTCAAAGGAAGCTCGCTTTTGTTATGCCGAAACATTTCTTTTCAAAATACCCCTCATAAGTAGAAACCAAATTTAGAAGTATTGCTTTTATTTAAAATCCATTTTCCTCCGTGCAAAAAAAAAAAAAATAAGCGAGCTGAAATGTTATTTGTAAAACTAAAATGGGAGAACAAAAGTATCGCAAAATAAAGTTTAATGACTAAAACTAAACACAATTAGAGAATTTTAACTCCGTAGTATTTACGCGCACAATCCCTTTTGGAAAATGTTTCGCTCCAGTGGAAACAGGCAAACATGAAATATATGCGAAAATAAAGAACGAAAAAAAAAAAGGAGTCCATTTCTGCGCGAAAGAAGAAATATTTGCGTTTCTCGTTAATGCATCGCGGTACTTTCAGTTCGTTTTAACTGTCATTTCATAACTGTAGAAATACTTTTCTAAAAGACTGTCATTAATATTCATCACGAATACGTAATGCAGACTTTAATGCAACGTTAATTTTCCAATGCTTCGTCGAAACGTCGCGATATTTATAAGCACGCGGAACAAAAAAAAAAGGAAGCAAAAGTTTAAATACGACGAAGATGAAGACGGAAAAAAAGGGGGGGGGGAATAATCAATTACGTTTTCCATTAAGATCTTACTCGGTCCGTCACGTGACTCGGGCATTAGCATCGTCCCAGATTTTAAGCAAGCGAGGCGTAAGTGAATCATAAGTACTAATGACAAACAGGAGCGAATGTTTGACGATCCCGGGCTGTGGAGAACTCAAACTTTTACGAAAAATGGATAATAACTAAGTTTACGACTGCGAGAAACTGGCAGAACAGACATGCAGACGATATTAGGGGACTAAAAGTTTTAAAAGATTCGGAGAAAAGAGGGTGGAAGAGAAAAATAGAAGGAATTCTTCTTTTCTACATTGGGAAAAGAAAACACGCGAGATGTAATTTCTCCCAGTGTTTCGCCGCTGCACTTTGTATTTTGGCAATTAATTTCAGTTTTCCGGAGTTTCGAGAAATTAATGAACTCGAAACGGGGGGGAATCTCCGAATCAGACGAGGACGAAAAAGTATTAAAACCACTTAAAAGCATGCACGTCCTCTGCACAGGCGATTAAGCTGGCGTTAAAATGGAAAACCCTGATGCGGATTTTTAACGAGCAACGCGGGTGCGAGCAATATTTTATGCATGAGCCCATCTCGGATGTGTCACACCTCTGGGGAAGACGTCCCAGCACAAAAAAAAAAATGAAGAGCTGCTCTTCAACTATGTGTGCTACAAGGGTTCTTTGTGGATTTCAGTTCTGTTGGTTTCTTTGGCTTCACTGGGATGCCAAAGATCCCCCCGTGATAGACTCGCAGTGAGCTTCAAGTGAGTTCAGTAGGGTACAGGGTTTATGATTGGGATAGTGTTGTTTTGAAATCGTTTACTCCGTTCGCTGTGCCGTCACTAAATGTAGGACACCTTATGTCGGTGTAGGAATGCAAGAATAAAGCATCTTTTCCATTAGGATTGGCCATCTGCAGTGATTGCCTCTGAGAAGAAATATATCTTTAACGATCCGCGGGTGCGAGCAATATTTTATGCATGAGCCCATCTCGGATGTGTCACACCTCTGGGGAAGACGTCCCAGCACAAAAAAAAATGAAGAGCTGCTCTTCAACTATGTGTGCTACAAGAGTTCTTTGTGGATTTCAGTTCTGTTGGTTTCTTTGGCTTCATTGGGATGCCAAAGATCCCCCCGTGATAGACTCGCAGTGAGCTTCAAGTGAGTTCAGTAGGGTACAGGGTTTATGATTGGGATAGTGTTCTTTTGAAATCGTTTATTCCCTTCGCTGTGCCCGTCACTAAATGTAGGACACCTTATGTCGGTGTAGAAATGCAAGAATAAAGCATCTTTTCAATTAGGATTGCCCATCTGCAGTGATTGCCTCTGAGAAGAAATATATCTTTAACGAGCCGCGGGTGCGAGCAATATTTTGTGCATGAGCCCATCTCGGATGTGTCACACCTCTGGGGAAGACGTTAAAGCACAAAAAATGAAGAGGGGCTCTTCAACTATGTGTGCTACAAGAGTTCTTTGTGGATTTCAGTTCTGTTGGTTTCTTTGGCGTCATTGGGATGCCAAAAATCCCCCCGTGATAGACTCGCAGTGAGCTTCAAGTGAGTTCAGCAGGGTACAGGGTGTATGATTGGGATAGTGCTGTTTTGAAATCGTTTACTCCCTTCGCTGTGCCCGTCACTAAATGTAGGACACCTTATGCCTGTGTAGGAATGCAAGAATAAAGCCTCTTTTCAATTAGGATTGGCCATCTGCAGTGATTGCCTCTGAGAAGAAATATATCTTTAAGGCAAATGTTCTATTTTACGCATGACTGTAGCAGAAACTATATAGGTGTTATTTTTGAAGTGAAACTTCTTTAGCATTGCTTGGACGAGGTGAACACGTGAAACGCAAGAAGCCGAAATATTCCTACTCTCTTGTGTTTTGGTTTGTTTTCAACAGTCATTCACAAAATCCAAGGAGTTTACACATCGCGTGCTGTGCTTGTCACTCTCACCACGATCCTATATGTGCAAAATCAGTTATAGAATCCGAAATAACAAAAGCTGAACTTTGACCGTGCTTTTAACTGGCATCGAATTGAAATTGTACCCGCCTTATACGAAGCTCACGATGTCAACTGACATTTGTCTCCATCTGGTGTTATATATGACTGAAGTGTAACTTAAACGTGTGTTTATATGTAACGCTATAGTGTGAATTTCTACTAAGATATCTTTCATTGTGTATTGTTCACAGGGTTTCGGTCGATTCACCGATTGTTTCGATAGAAAAGATAAGCAAAAAATGAAAGGTATCGGGTGTTTGCAGATTTGTCCATGATGACTTGGCGAACACATCCATGCGCTCTCTTTTCTTGCCTTCTGTTTAAGCGGTAGCCAGGGAGGATTAAGGAATGCAGTCCAGGAGCTTCGAGAAGATAGAGGAGAAGCCAAAACTGAATTCCTGCAAAACATGAATCTCTAAAGGATACCTTACCCTCCTAGCAAACAATGGATAAACTTCTTCATTCCCTAATATTGAAATAGCTCTGAGGATAGACATGTGCTTGATGATAAAGAATGCGACTGGAGAAAGTCTCTCCAAGACGAATCCTTTGAAGAATGCAGACAGATTCAAATCAGCGTCATTCCCTAATCTTGAAATAGCTCTGAGGATAGACACGTGCTTGATGATAACGAATGCGACTGGAGAAAGTCTCTCCAAGACGAATCCTTTGAAGAATGCAGACAGATCCAAATCTGCGTTTCTTCGGAGATCAGAGTAGTAGTAATTACTGGACGGAGTCAGCAAAAACAACAGTAAATGAGAGTTGCACATAACTATATATCTATAAAAATGAGAAACTGTAAAGACATAGTAGGTATATATATATATATATATATATATATATATATATATATATATATATATATATATATATATATATATATATATATATATATATATATATATATATATATATATATATATATATATATATATATATATAAATGAACATTTATCAAGCGACTTTCGATAGGACTAGGGGTCCCACAGTACTCTAGCCCAAGGGCCTTAGAATGTCTTAAT
>OU015497.1:10344754-10347254 GCA_907164885.2 Dolomedes plantarius | reverse complement strand
ACTTTAAAGGATGTTGAAACAGGGGTATAAGTCCTCCCCCAATAATAAAGAAAAAATCTAAAGCCCATATTTAAGGCTGCTATGTACTAACGCCATTGGATTCACTCACCTCAATATTAACCTATGGAGAAAATTTGTCCACGGATTGCCGACTTGGATTCAAAGATTTAAATTAAAAAAAATTGTACTCCGTCATAGAGAAATAAATTTTACCTTTGTGTACATTTTTCGTTTTTTTTTAAAAAAATGCAATTAATATTTTAAAATTTAAATTATTCGGGGAAAAATCTGGTATAGTGTGTTTTAAACGCTCATAAATTCCTTCGGTGGACGACATTTATAAAATGAATCCTGTAGCGCTTTGCAGAAAAGTTCAGGCTATCTGACAATACGAATTTCATTTGATTATCGGCATTTATGTACCTGTAAATAGTTGACAAAAATATATTTTAAATAAAAAAATTGGGGGCAGCGCTTAACCCCTATATAGAGAGAACCATTACAATCCCTCAAAATGTCAATCCTAAGGGGGGTGGAATTCTCGAACTGTCAAATGGACTCCTCCCACCACAGAGTCTGCAAGAAGAGGAAAAGGGAAATACGATTTTTTTCTTAGTACATAGCAGCCTTAATGTCAGATCACTGCCATTGAATTTTATGGTGAACTCCTCTGAAGTGTGACTGTTTTACTGCTAACGTTAATTTAAGTTAAATGAACCAAAATTACCTAATGCATGGTTGTAATGGATTCCGCCGCAAAGCACGGGATATTCAGCTAGTTTTAATATAGTTAAAATGACAACTCGGAATAATAATATCAATTTGTAAAATAAATAGACTTCAAATTATATTTGCAATATTCGATAAGAAATGCTTCCACTCACTCTAAACATGCCATGAAAATTTTCGAAAACATTAAACCCCGCTTCCCCAGACTGCATAAATATTAATTCAATTTGCTTTGTCAGCTACCTTATTATCATTACAGATTTCCTTCTGTTTTATTAGTTGTTTATGTGAAGCTAAAAGGAATAAAACGCTTAAGAGAATAAATTAGTTTACATACTTATAATTATTCGTATGGAAGGAATTCATAGAATTTCGAATAGTTATCTTGATAGATTATCATTTGTCGCAATATATTTATTTCCTTCTGTCTCATTTACCTACACACAAATACACACTTCCACAAATAAATGTAATTTACAGTCGAACCCCGTTATAGCGAACCCGGTATATAACGAACTCACTGATATAACGAACGAAAATTCTGGTCCCGTCGTTTTCCCATTGTACGTAATTTAATTAGTATTGTGTCAGTTTAATGTAATCGATTTTAGTCGCCTTAATTCCTTAATGATAATTTTTAATAGATTTTATCATTTTTAATACATCATTATTGAATACACATTGCACCTAATGAGTTATACATTTTGTGAACTCTAGCATTTTTCTTAACGGTTCGGATATAGCGAACCACCGGATAAAGCGAACAAAACTTTTGGTCCCTTGAAGTGAAACCAAAGAACACCAAGCCTGGTGCTAGACAGAGTGGAAGTTAAGAACATGTAACCGCAAGATGACTGACGTCACAAAACTTGAAACCATGGAGATAGTGGATTCTCAGTTACAGACTTACTATGGTTACCGTATTTTAGGACTATTATACCCTTAATAATTTAGTTTTTAATTATTATTACTAAGAGTTATTATTATTATTATTTTTATTTTTACTTATGATTATTATTTTATTTTTTATTTTTAGTAGTTATTTTTTCTATTTTATCTTATTGTTATGTTTATCTTATTAAATGCAACAAAACAAACTATTCATTAAAACAAAAACAACCAATTATGTTTTTGGATAGACTTTCGGGGTAATTATTCCGTGTTAGCACAGCTTTCAAGTCTAAAATGTGCTTAATCCTATTGTCTTTAGAACATAGCCTATTTATACGAACTAACTGATTTACAATAATGTTATTAAAAACAGATTTATGTAAACAGGTTAGATAATTTTGAAATTTAACAATATTAAAATTATAGTCAGATCTTTATATATATATATATATATATATATATATATATATATATATATATATATATATATATATATATATATATATATATATATATCTATTACTGGTTTTCTCTATCATCTATTTCTTACTTATATATATATATATATATATATATATGATGTTGCCTTTGTTCGACTTTGACTCTGCCGTTGTCAGGAATCTGCCCGGGGAACATGGAGAGAAAGAACCACTTGACTGTCAAAAAAAGAAAATCCATTTTTATGAAAATATTTTTGCTCGGGATTAGGTGAAACGGGGGTGGCTCTGATTTTCGCTTCGCTGGAAGCGGATTTGTGTGTTTGGCGTCACTTCGGTGTCCGAATAAAAGCAGCTTTGGCTCGATAAACAAAAACATATACTGATGTCGGGGTAATCGGAGATCGAAGTCAGCCAGTGCAGAATGCAAAAAATGCCGGAAT
>OU015497.1:10337254-10339754 GCA_907164885.2 Dolomedes plantarius | reverse complement strand
TATATATATATATATATATATATATATATATATATATATATATATATATATATATATATATAAGAAATGCTGTCAAAAACCTTATTCATACTTTTATTTACTTGTTTGTTCCTCGCTGCAAGTAGCTTTAGAGCTATTACTGGTTTTCTCTTTCATCTTATTCTTATTTATATATATATATATATATATATATATATATATATAAACAGTGGAATCTCGATCGATCGTCCCCCCGAATAATCGTTTTCGCATATGTTCCGAAAATTTCCCCAGATCCCTATCATAGTATATTTTTTTTTTGTATTTTCTCGCATCTATAATTTTCCCGCGTTTATCGTTTAATCTAATAGGTCCCTTTGAAAACGTTTGATAGAGGTTTCATTGTAATATATATATATATATATATATATATATATATATATATATATATATATATATATATATATATATATATATACACACAGGGTATCCGGGCTAAAGGTATCCAAAAGTCATGACTTAATTTTACGGAACTGTCGGACCTTACGGAACCTTAGATTAAAATTTTTTTTTAATTTAAATAGAAAGAACATCTCACCAAGTTTCAACATCATAGATTTTTATCATAGTATCATAGATTTCGATGTGTGTACCTTTTGTAGCACGACTAACGTCTAAATGGTAATCCTTTTCTCTCCAAGTGTTTCGTAGCATATCAGGCGTTATTAGACTTTTTTGCTTGGGGATTCTATAAATCCGTTGTGTATAGACAAAAAATTGAAACTGTGGATGAGTTGAAGAAGCGTATCATTCAAGCAATTCGTGTAATAACTCCTGATATGCTACGAAACACTTGGAGAGAACTGGATTACCATTTAGACGTTTGTCGTGCTACAAAAGGTGTACAGTGCACACATCGAAATCTATGATGGATATTAAAACTTGGTGAGAAGTTCTTTCTATTGAAATGATTTTTTTTCAAATTCTAATGAGTAGTTCCGTAATAATAGGCCATGACTTTTAGATACATTGTGTGTGTTATCCCCGTTTATAAGGAACCCAACTCCCCTCAATAGCATCGAACTTTTTTTTCCTGCTGTGGAGGGGTTGGGGGTGGGGGACCAGGATGTCCCAATCTCCGTGCACTTCCGATTTTTGGCCTAATCTGGCTGCCTTTACGTGAGACATCTTCTGGCCGGCAAGCGTCTTTATCAAAGGGAGTCTCCAGCGGAGCCAGACAACCATAAATCAAGACAGTGGTCACCTGATATGTCACGTGCCAAGGGCGCGATAACCGGCACCCCCCTTGACGAATGACTCCTCCTCTCACAAGAGACCAGTTTCTTCTCTTCCCCTCCGGAATCACAGCTTTTGTTGCGGACCTGCTTCAAGATCGCTCACACAATTCCCACAGTATTATATATATATATATATATATATATATATATATATATATATATATATATATATATATATATATATATATATATATATATATATATATATATATATATATACACTTACACACACATATATATATATATACAGTCAAACCCCGTTATAACGAACTTCAAGGGACCAAAGGTTTTGTTCGCTTTATCCGGTGGTTCGCTGTATCCGAACCGTTAAGAAAAATGCTAGAGTTCACAACATATATTAGTTGCAATGTGTATTCAATAATGAGGTATTAAAAAATCATAAAATCTATTAAAAATTATAATTAATGAATTAAATCGACTAAAATCTATTACATTAAGTTGACACAGTGCTAATTAAATTACGTACAATAGGAAAAGCATAGAAAAAGTTATACTACAATTAAAAATACCACATTTTATAAACTGTTTTAAAAAAACTTATTAAAAATTTAAAATTTAAAATAGTAGGCCTACTATTTTAAATTTTAAATTTTTAATAAGTTTTTTTAAAACAGTTTATAAATTGTGGTATTTTAAATTGTAGTATAATTTATTCTATGCTTTTTCTAAAACATTTTTAACTACTGTTTTTAGTAAGATAGTTTTTAGAGATCATCTTATTATGACATTATGTCACTTTATTTTATTATAATATAAAACTTCAACTTTTATGTCTCACTTTTTCTATTTCTTGTTTTAGATTTTTGAAAAGTTTTAAATTTTCTAATTGATGTATGACGAATGCTGGGAAAGTTTTAGCTATGTAAAAAGATCTTTTAACCAGGATAGAGGGGTCTTAATCCCCCTCACGTCTTTTCAAATACATCAATTTTCGTTTTTGTTTCAAAATTTCCTTTTTTCAGAAATTCACTATCCTTTTTTAACTTATCTTGGTGTATCATTATATCATTGTTTTAATTATATCTTATATATATATATGACTGCTGACTACGCGGACCACCGATAAAGAACCATTGGTATAGATGTTGATATAATACTTCGTGTCGTAACTTTGTGTCGAAACCAGGGATGAACCTACAAAGAAGAATCCCCTGGGACTGGGATTTGTCATTGACGCAATGTGTTTTTTACCAAATATGATA
>OU015497.1:10314754-10329754 GCA_907164885.2 Dolomedes plantarius | reverse complement strand
AATTATTACCCTGATAGTCTTTCCAAGCACATAATTGGTTGTTTTAGATTTAATGAATAGCATGATCTGTTGCTTATAATTTGTAAAACAAAAATAAATGATTAAAGTTAGTAAATAACTAATAAAAAGTAAATAAAAGCTAGAGTAATTAAAATAATAAATAACTCTTAGTCATAATAATTGTCTAAGTTAACTTAGGTTATTATGTCCAATAAAACAGTTACATAGTAAGTCTGCTAAAGTGATTCCATTGGCTCCATGGTTGCAATGTTTGTGACGTCAGTCTACTTGCGGTTTCCTAGACTAAACTTTCACTTTGTCTGGAGCCGAGTTTGGTGATCTATGATAAAGCCACTGATTATTCCTTCTTCTGTTTCATATGGATTGCACGGTGTCTAAGTGTGTTTATTGCTCAGATCATACTTATTAGAAACAATCCATTGGTTTTTGGACAGTATTGGCACCGCTGAAGACAAGGTACTGTCTAGAAACCTTTTTTTCATATTTCTATTCATATTTTTCACTTATCTTTTTATGTCTTTGGTTCCTGGCTGTAGGGGTTTAGTGCATATACAGGTTTTTCACTTATAACTTTGTCTAATATATATATATATATATATATATATATATATATATATATATATATATATATATATATATATATATATATATATTGTGTGTGTGTGTATTTCGACTGTTGGAGAATGATATATATGATATATTTAACAAAAAAAAGGTATAGAATAAATGATTCGAATTTCTTTCCCATGTGTCTAAATAAGCACTGTTTTATCTCGGCCAGCCCTGGACTCGGTTTACCTCTACTGACATTGCTTTCTCGTCACTTCGAATTGACATTTGCTTTCTGTAGAAATATTTTTATCAAAATTCTAATGTTTCGTATTTTTTTTCCCCCTTTAAATTAAGCCATGTGGAGCGGCATGTGGGGGGTGCTCTCGTGAAATTGAAATGCACCATTTTGGTTCCCACGAGGTGCGAGTTCTGAGCCACACTGCCGACATCCTCCTAAATATTCGCGGGATCGTGTGAAACCACTTCAAAGATAAATCCGTGCCACAAAGGGAGCAAAGTTTAACAAGTCATGTTTGGTTTTTCCTCCACCCCCTACTCGACGGACCCCCGATAGCGCTTATCGTCTGCAGCACCCCGTTCGCCGCCAAAAAACCGGTTGCATAAACATCCTTCGCAAAAAAATTGGAGGAGGAGAGAGAAAAAACGCTCTGAGTGATCTTAAGAGGATTATCGGAGGGAAAGGGAAACAGTCTGATACGGGCTGGGAGGATAAAGTACCGCGGGCTATTTTCTCACCACACACACACACTATATATATATATATATATATATATATATATATATATATATATATATACAGACACACACACACACACACACACACATATATATATATATATATATATATATATATATATATAGATATATATATATATATATATATATATATATATATATGTATATATATGTATACATATATACCATACAAACACACACATATATATATACATATATACCATATATAGACACACACACACATACATATATATATATACATATATATATATATATATATATATATATATATATATATACATATATGTATATATATATGTATATATATATATTATCATATACTGGGTGCAATTCGTCTTCACTGCCCAGTCTATTTCGATAGCGCGCCGAACTATGGCTAATTCCTAGCCACCCGGTTCCCTCAGAAATCACCGAGAATACGCTGGATTAAGGAACGTAAAACAAGCACCTTTATTCTTTAACGTATTTACACATTTACATTAACTCCATATGAGTTTTGCACCTCCAGTGCATGCATGGCCTCCAGCCAAATCAATTAATTCACCAAACAAATCGCGATCACCTCCACGTGGCTTCTCCGCACACGTAAACTCAGGTCCGAGCCAAAAAACGACATCCACGCCGGACCCCTGTCCCTCTCTGTCCCTCGTCTCGACACTTCGCTGCTCTCCCCTGCACAGACGAGCACCAGTCCAAAAACCGGTTCCCTTGCATACCTCCGGAAACACCTCTAGCAAACCATTTGCACATCCGGTCCTGGCTGTCATCTGTTTACTAGCGAGCTGGCCCGCCTTTTGACTGATTACCTGGACTCGCCTCTGGTAAACATTCAAAAACTGAAAAGAAACTTCACCAAATTTTATATATAATATACCGGGGGTTAAGCAGAGGGCCCGCCGCCATCACAGCTCCTCCCCCCTTTAAAGGCTTTTTTATACATAAAAAAGTCTAATGGAAAGTTCGGTAGGTCCTTTTAGGTATGCCCACCCGAAACACTTCCAAAGAGGTCAATACCATTTGGCTTTCTTCAGCCCTAACTTCCTAGAGTCAATTTCAGCCTACTTTAGAAATTTCCCTCGAAAATGCCCTAAACTGCACTCAGTCTGGGACACATCATTCCTAAACCTGCACTCCGAATACTTTTCGAGAGTGAAAAACATCAATTCAATTTCCAGTAAGAGATGCAGATAATCATTACACTGATATTACATTAGCTAAACACATAATAAATTCACACATGATTAAGACAAACAAAATACTCATAATGCACTAAAAATCTTACGTTAACAATTTCATACAGAAAACAACAAAAACATAGCCTCAAGGCCATTCTATCTGCAGATAACCTTCTCGGTTCAATTATAAACTTAAGGGCGTTAGCACCCGTACCTTTCAGCCAGTCATAGCCAACAAAGTACCCTACAACTCGTTTAGCTTCTATCCGCCAACACATTAAGCAGTTTCATTTAACATATTTTAGCATAGGTACTACAACAATACATTACTCTAATCTTACTTAATTACAAACATTACCACAATTTTGACCATATTTCAATTATCGACTGTATCTTAACCTAGTTGCAATAACATGAAACAAAATATTACTCAAAGACACATTAAACAAAGAAACATTACTCAAAGAAACACAGTTAACACAACATACATTGATCACAACGTTAACCAATTAAAAATTTCACAATTGCTCTGTAAACTTCTCTTAAAGCCAAAACACATCATCGTGGATAACGATTACCAAATATAGTGGACAAAATTAAACTTATATTTCTTACTAAATATTAGTTATGCAATTCTTACTATTTCATTAAACATTCGGCATTACAAGATCATTAACTATTCGACATTCAGTTGGTCCTGTAACCCACGGAACATAATTTCTCCTATCCAAACGCGCGACTCAATCGGCTTCTTTCCACTCGATTGGCCAGGAAACCGAAACTCACAGTTGAGCCCACATTTATTTCTACACTAGGATTCCACAATTCCATTAGGTGTTTTTACCTGACATAGAGTCATAACAAACTCACTCGTTTGGTTCCTTTTCTATCAAGAACAAAATTGCATTGCAGTACATTAATGACAGTCTTTCTGAGGCCTTCCACCGGCTTACACAAAAAGCGCCATAGGACCTTTCACCAAAAGAAAATCATTCTACTAATTGATCACAATCGTTATACTAATTTAACATAATAAAATATACCTAATTTGCCTAAATCCATTCTCAAACTATGTGGTCATGTTTTACCAACATATATGCACTTTAAATTTCACAAAAATCATCACATAAAAGATTATACACTACAATTTACTCAATTCAACATTCTGGTATAAAATCATACAAAAAAAAACCAATACACATAATTACAACACATACAATTCTGGGTCACTGTTTCACGCAGTATTAAATTCTCCCTTGACCCTCAAAATATCATCTGAGAATTTAAATTTTCCCAAACTGGATTCCTTTAAATTTGGAGTTAACCCTCCTCGTAGCATCTCGTTTAAGCTGAAATTTCGTGGAAACCCTGTCACACGACCCCCTAAATTCGTCCTGTCTCTTAATCTTCGCCCTCGCGAATATTTGCAACTTTCGGTTTTTCATCAGTCTCCCGAAATTGCTAGGCTGCCCTTCTGAGTATTTCGTACCCATTTTCATTTTGAATTTAACAGAATGTCGTCTTCCCCTAATTTTCTTCTTGAACTTGACAAAACCCTGGCGTCCCGTCTTTTGACTATGCTTTACGCAATTCGGTTTCTTTCTAGACAACGGACCTTTCCCCCTAGTTTTGCTCAAGCCCCAAAACATTTTAAACTTTGCTTTCTTGCACTTTATTCCACTCGCCTTTTCGCGACGCTGTTTAGTCCTTATCACTACCGGATGTAATTTCCCTTTGAACTCTTTACAATGGAGTATCCCAATCTTAGGTAACCTCCCTCTCAAAATGTTCCTACTCGGAAACGCTGTCCTTCTATTTTCTGCAGGGTTTATCTCTCCCTCAGCTGCATTGTTTAGGTTTCCCCTAAATTCCGTCAAAATCTGACCCTCCATTTTAGACGAACTTTCGACCCTCTCGCGGTCCGTGTTTTCCCGAATGCCATTGTCTAATCCCTGGGGAGCAGTTTCTAAACCGTCTCTCGGCTCAACTTTTTCGACTACATTCATCAAATCCTGACACGCACTTATAGTCCCTTCCACTGGTAAAGAACCTGATGAATGGACTCTCGGACAAAGGTCCATCCCCCTCTGTGTGCGGTCAGTTACACAAAACTCGGGATTCAAGTCCTCTAAAACCTCGGCTGACTCAACGAAACTAACTTTTCTCACTTCGAGCTGACAAATGTTAGAGTCGCTTTGAGACAATATTTCTCTTTTATCTAGGCTACTTTCTTCACACAAATCTACATTCATTTTCCCACATGTCTCTACATGCGTGAATTTGCGGAGCGAGTTATCTATTTCCCTCCTATCTGGGCTAGTTTCCTCACACAAATCTACATTCCTTTTCCCCACTGTTTCTACATTCACGGATTTGCAGAGCGAGTTATCTATTTCACTTCGATTTCCTACACCCGAATTTAAGCCTGCTTGCTCAATTACAAAGGTTTCCTTATTTTCCCACACTTCCCTCGAACTGCTCAAAGTATCTCCGGCAACCAACTGGCTACAGAATTCCTTATTTTTAATTTTGCCTCGAGTACTCGCGCTTCCGAAATTCCCAGCTTCCACCTCGCTGAAATTTCCCAACACAATCTCTACATTTTTTTCTCTACCCAGAGATTTAACCTTTTGCTCTACGCAAATTTTCCCCTCAATTTGACTTTCGACACTCTTCTCAATTTTAGTGACTCCGGCCTTCCTTATTAAACCTCTACTTTCTCTATAGGAATTTACAGCCTGTAATTTTACCCTCAGGTACTCCAATTCCTCCGATTTAATAAATCTAGTTGATTGATCTAAAGCATATTTCGCCTCACAGTCTAGGTCGTATTCTAGTCTCTCGAAGATTCCTTTATCATGTCTCACAAAGAATTCTTTATTCGACTCGAAAACCTCGAAGATATTGTCTATTATGGCTTTCTGACTAACGTCTAAACTTTCTCTCTTTCTTATCAAAGCTAATTCATAGGCCCTATTCATCTGCTCATACTTCTTTTCCCGATCTAATTTAATCTGTTCTAGAATTCTTTCTAGATCCGCCTTGGTCCCTACTTCACTGTAATTTTCCGCCCCCATGATCCGTCGGACAATTACTATTTTTTTATCATTTATCGACGCCTCAACGTCCAAATTATCGGCCAAAGCCACAAGAACAATTTTAGTCTGTCTAATTAGAAGAACTTCCATTTTCCCAAACTAAAAGATTTACCCCAGTATTCACAGAAATCACAATAACTTATTTCTAACCTAATGCCGTACACTCAATACACTCACAGAAATACACATGTAATTTCACTTGCCCTACTTAACACAGAAATATAGGACAGGTACTAGATATAACGACACTAAATATTGTCACCTTTGAGCTTTCACTTATACACATAAACTGGTACAATTAATCACAAGCAATCCTATCAAATTACATAACAATAGCTAGAACATATATCACAATATATTATCAAACATTTAAAAGAAACACATATGTATCACATTATCTTAGAGCATAAAACACTCAAATTGCTTATACACTTCTAGAATAACACTAATACAAATATACTATTTCAAATCAGCGTTTTGTCCCACACTGAGTACTTTCCTGTGCACCAAGGCACTGTGCTGTTTCCTACAAACACTCGCACAAATTCAATTCATTAAACACTTTCTATTTAATAAACCCAAAAGAAAACACTTTTCTCTTTTTTCCGCACAACACGTGCCCGTGAGATTCCCTGTGGATTTACTCACAAAGTTTTGAATAACCAAAATCACTTTT
The DNA here is from genome assembly GCA_907164885.2 of Dolomedes plantarius. Lineage (NCBI taxonomy): Eukaryota > Metazoa > Arthropoda > Arachnida > Araneae > Dolomedidae > Dolomedes > Dolomedes plantarius. The sequence continues at coordinate 10,323,455 of OU015497.1, read as the reverse complement.
AGAAAAAACTAACTACTAATGTCTACTAAGACTACTACATTTACCCGATCTCTATCAGGATTTCACACCTGTTCTTCTCGAACAAATTTTCACTAAACCTTCACTGGTTTAACTTTCGGACTTCTCAAAGAAGCGTTGAAATTATCTTTCTAAATCCCCTGAATTATTAGACTAATTCCAACCAGTCACTAATTCCAACCCCACAATTTACTGCCCCTCGACAATTATCGCGCAGACCTCTTTGGAAGATTTCAAATGAGCTTACCTTTCCTGCTGTCGCATCCAGCTGTACACGCTGATCGAATTTTCTTGCACAGGTTCCACTTCTTCTGAACAACTTGCGTCTGGCTACACGTCTCGGCTGCTAGTATTTTCCGCAGGTTCTAGTTGACTGCTTGCATCGGCAGATTCCCTTGGCTATCCTCGCCAGTTCCGCCACTGCTTCACCTCCTCCGTGGATCCTCACGTATTTCACAAACACATACGTAAAATTCCTCCGCTGCCACCAGCTATCATATACTGGGTGCAATTCGTCTTCACTGCCCAGTCTATTTCGATAGCGCGCCGAACTATGGCTAATTCCTAGCCACCCGGTTCCCTCAGAAATCACCGAGAATACGCTGGATTAAGGAACGTAAAACAAGCACCTTTATTCTTTAACGTATTTACACATTTACATTAACTCCATATGAGTTTTGCACCTCCAGTGCATGCATGGCCTCCAGCCAAATCAATTAATTCACCAAACAAATCGCGATCACCTCCACGTGGCTTCTCCGCACACGTAAACTCAGGTCCGAGCCAAAAAAACGACATCCACGCCGGACCCCTGTCCCTCTCTGTCCCTCGTCTCGACACTTCGCTGCTCTCCCCTGCACAGACGAGCACCAGTCCAAAAACCGGTTCCCTTGCATACCTCCGGAAACACCTCTAGCAAACCATTTGCACATCCGGTCCTGGCTGTCATCTGTTTACTAGCGAGCTGGCCCGCCTTTTGACTGATTACCTGGACTCGCCTCTGGTAAACATTCAAAAACTGAAAAGAAACTTCACCAAATTTTATATATAATATACCGGGGGTTAAGCAGAGGGCCCGCCGCCATCACAATATGTATATATATATATATATATATATATATATATATATATATATATATATATATATATATATATATGTATACATATATATCATACACACACACACACACATATATATACATATATATATATATGTATATATATATATATATATATATATATATATATATATATATATGTATATATATATACCATACACACACACACACACATATATATATATATATATATATATATATATATATATATATATATATATACGAGTATATGCATAAAGTCACACTAAAAAGACCACAATAAAGATATAACTTATGTCGCGTACTTTATAATGTTTTCACAAATAATTTTGGTTAAATAGGGGCTTCCATTAATTACGGGGGGCGATTTTGGTGATTTTTCGACCCCCTCCCTCCTCCTGGTGAGATGTCGTGAGATTTGGCTCGACCCCCTCCCCCCCTTTATCTCACGTGAGATTTTTCAAAATGCGTATTTTTAGTGTAAATACGTTAATCTGTGCTTGATTGCGTTGGATTTATTTTAAAAAACATAATTTGCTTAATTATTTTTATTTAAGACTAGTTAAGACTAGCATTTTAGACTACTAAGAGCGTAGTCTAGAATCACAGTGAGAAAATCGAACAATAAAATACTTAAATAGGAACTACTAAAATTCGTAAAAGAATATTCATTCTAATTCAGTCCACGGGGACTCATGTGTGGTCTCAAGAGTGACTACTGGAACTATTGTGTAGGATTTAGCCATATTTTAGTGTAGAAACGTGTTTTACTTAATATAACCCAGTTTTCTCGCGATTTTACACTCTTTCTTGCGGAAAAAAAAAAAAAAAAAATTACGTGATATTTGCCCAGACCTCCCCCTCTCCCCCACGTGAGACTGGGTGATATTCGGCTCGACTCCCCCCCCCCCCACCTAAAATCCTCACGTAATTAATGGACGCCCCCTAAGTACCTATTTTCTTTTTATTTAATATTTTTATGCATTTTAAGTTTTACGTAAGATTGTGGTGTATTATATTATTAAAAGGTATTAACGAAACGTAAACCTAGGGTTGCCAGACGTCCCGGGTTTATTCCGGTTCTTAAAAACTGGTTTTCCGGGATTGTTCTGGTATTCAAGAACTTGTCCCGGTGTCCAGAAAGCGTATTTAGAGACACTATATTTATTCCAGTTTGCGACTGATTGAAATTTTGCTTAAAAGACTACAAACAGTTTTTAAAGCATTTAACATTTTTTTCCCCAAAAGGTACACTTTCTTAGAAATTGAAACGAACACATAGCGGCATTTCTAATCCCCCCCCCCTCCACAGAATGTAAGTTTTCAATATCTGGCAACCATACGTTAAGAGGGCCCTGTTTGGAATACTATTTGAAAAGGTGGGCTATGACCAAATATAAAAAGGTTTGGAACCTCTGCGTTAGATTAAAAACTAGAAGCAAGCATTTTTCCTATATATATATATATATATATATGCCAAGCAGCAGAAACAGCAAAAACTCGACCACGGTCGGAAAAATATTGAAAACTCTCGATATACGTCCAGGCCAAATAAACTACGAAGCGAAACAGGAATTATGGAGTAGTAAGAGAGTAGTCAAAACAAACGCGGAGGAGAGGCCTTGCGCAGACTCTTGGAACACAGCCAAGCGAACGCCGATGAAATACGGTGACAGTTACGGTGATGGCGTTGCGGGGGGGTTTAAAATACAAGGAACACGAATTTATGGCATCTCCGCGGAAGTCGTAAAGAGCTCGCCGAAAACACTCAGGAACGACGGCGATTTATTGGCTCCAACGCATATTATATATATATATATATATATATATATATATATATATATATATATATATATATATATATATATATATATATATTACAGCCCATGTTCGATGTCTGGCCAATTCGCGAAAGGGCTGGCCATTTCTGGCTTTGGCCAAACCGTATGGCCAAAGCCCGAAATAAATGAGAATTTAGGACTGCTTCGGGCTTTGGCCGGTCAATTCGCGATGCGCCTGACGATCAATGGCCAGCTCACGAATTGTCCAAGAAAAAAGGCGCCGAAGCTGGAAGTTTTGCAGAGTGTTGTTATTTTACAAGGAAAAATATGTTCAACTGATTAAAGGAAGCGAAGGGAAATAAACGGAAAAGTGTTGATAACCGACGACTTAAGAGGTTGGTATATAATATCGGTAGGTGGTCATAAAATGCTTACCTCTCCGATTCAAGAAGATGACGTTGTACTCTTTTACTTTTGTACGGATGAACACGAGTTAGAGCATGACATGAGTTAGAATTGCTAGGATGAACTCCTGTAACTGCGTGATCCAGCTTTTGGCCACTTTTTCTTGGACAATTCACGAACTGGTCATCGATTGTCGGGCCTTGGGCCAAAGCATGAAGTAGTCGTCAATTGTCGTTTATTTCGGGCTTGTAAAAACACAAATGACTTGTCCAGAGCTAGAAATGGCCAGACCTCGGACATAGGCCATAACATGGGTTAGAACTGAGATCACTTCCTGCGTTATCCAGCAAATCTTCTAGCTTTGACCGCTGTTTCTTGGACAATTCGCAAACTGGCCATCGATTGTCGGGCGTTGGGCCAAAGCCCTAAGTAAGTCGTCGATTGCCGTTTATTTCGGGCTTTGTACAAATTACTTGTCCAGAGCTGGAAATGGTCAGACCTCGGACATAGGCCATAACATGGGTTAGAACTGAGATCACTTCCTGCGTTATCCAGCAAATCTTCTAGCTTTGACCGCTGTTTCTTGGACAATTCGCAAACTGGCCATCGATTGTCGGGCGTTGGGCCAAAGCCCTAAGTAAGTCGTCGATTGCCGTTTATTTCGGGCTTTGTACAAATTACTTGTCCAGAGCTAGAAATGGCCGGACCTCGGACATCGGCCGTAACATTCATACACATACAAACATGCATCCATCCATGCATACAGCCAGAGTTGCCTCACCTGACTTACTATCTGCTGGAAGTGCGGCTGGGCGGGGTCGATGTCGGGCTGCAGGGCGTATTCGGTGAGCGCCTTCCAGGGCGGCTGGTAGGTCTGCACCTCGATGGGGCTGATCTGCAGCGGGCTCTCGTGCCGAACCGGACTCGTCGCCACCATCGGCACCCCGCGCATGGAACCCAGGCTCAGCTGTCTGCCGTCCTGTGGAACAGAGAAACGCATTTCACATCTTGCAATCAGATATATGAATCTTTACAACTGTGACATATATATATATGTAAGGATAAAAAGTAAGACTAAAATATAGGGGGGCTTTTGTTCGGAAAAAGGGGAATGGACAATCAAAAATTATTCACGACGGTATCGGTGTAAAAAGGAAGAAGGGTTTTAGTAGCAAAGATTATCAATAGGGGTCGCCACCTGGCGGTTATCTTTTTTAGAAGAGAGATATTTTTCATGCGGAGTAAGTTACGCAAGGAGATCTTTATGGAGCAAGCGAAAAGGTTGAGCGGGAAGTTAACAAAAGAAATTTGGTTAGTCAGCACTTAGGTATGAGAGAGGAAATACGTATGTCTTCGCGATAACTTAGAATGGGGTGGATTGCTGAATTGTTGGAGCTCTAGAAAGTGAATAATGGAATAAACGCATATTAATTTATCTTTGACTTCTCATCTCGTTATTCGGACCACGATTGCCTTTCATTGATTAATTATAATTCATGACATTATGAAGCATGTCATACACACACACACACACACACACACACACACACACACACACATATATATATATATATATATATATATATATATATATATATATATATATATATATATATATATATATATGAGACAAGCGTCGAATCACGCTCGCTATTCTAATATAGTTTTGCAATCTTTCGTACTCATACAAGTCCATGGCGTCGTGCTAAGGCACCCCAACACATTAAATACATACAACAATGTTCATTTTCTTACGTTTATTCTTCCATTTCGGAGTTAAACCACTCTCCAATCTCATATTGAAACCTGGCCTTCCGGCCATCTCAAAACACGGAACGCTTCAATACGCGTCCACCATAATCGATTGCATTTCCCGGTCTGCTTATTCTATTCCCGTTACACCGAAATAACGCGTGCTAAATTCGTATCTAGATTGTTCGAGAAGTTTTTAAACTGAGCTCACCATTTTTCCAACGTAGTCCTTTCCCGCCAATTTCTTCAAGGCTGCTCAGTTCTATTAATAGCTCCCACGGTTTTCGCTGTCCACACCACACGTGCTTGCCTCAATTCGTGATTAATCACGGCGTTTAACATTTTAGTCCGATTTCCTGTAGAAAAACCCCCTTTTTGCCCCTTAAATTCTAACTTCTCTAAAAAAAATTCACACACACACACACATATATATATATATATCCCATTAGTTCTCTACGTTTAAATTGTCTTTCCCATTATGCAACTACTTCCATTTTTGTCTGCGCCTGGCTGTCGCTGGGCATATTGCACCATAAGTGATCCCGAGGGCAAACGAAACTAACTTTACTTTGTTCTGGTGTGAGAGTCGAACTGCGCGAGACTTCCGTACTGGATATGGGTTGAACCGGACGCTACAATTCTTTCTTGTCTCCGTTGTAAATATGCAAATAACTTTGTCTTTTTATACCTCCTATAAATGTCAGCTAATAAAATATCAGCATTGGGAATAATGTGTGCAAGTTAATAAACTTAATGATTCCATCGACTGGACTGTTTGACTGGATTGGATGCCGTTCAAACCCGACTACAACTTTTGAATCCAAGAAACCGTTGCCCGCCGTAACGATCCTTTCTGGTTTCTGTTCCTGATTTTTAGTTTCTGTTGCTGAATTTCGTTACAAATATATACATACGATAAGTTGTCTGCCGTTCTGTCGGAGGAAGAAAGCAGAATGAGAGGACAATAAGTCGGCACAATTAAAGGATCTGTGAGCCTAAATTCGAAATTTAGGCCCTCAGGTTATGGAACGGACCGTAACCTGAGTGGACCATAACCTGAACGGACATCTGTTGTTCGGTTTTCTGCATCTTCCTGACTGAATGATCAAGTTCCTCACATCTGACTACTCCACGCTCTCTCATCTACGTCTGATTTTCTTAGTATACTTGGCAGTCAGTGGCAGACAAAGCATTTGGAGGTCCCCAAGCGCCATCTAGTTTTGAGTTCCCCTTAACATTATTTATTATTCAAGATGTTCTCCAACGGTAGAAAAGGAAATTTTTTTGGTTAGTTATTAGGTAGTAAAAGTTTACTGTACACCGTGTCTTTCGACGAACGTGAATAGTCCAGATGAAGATGGTATCTGTGCTTGATGGTCATGTTATATATACATACATACATATATATATATATATATATATATATATATATATATATATATATATATATATATATATATATATAACATGTCAGAATGTATCGATTTTGGAAGTTGCTCACTTTCGGAGACTCCAATGTTGGGTACCGTGTTAAACTCATCTAATTAAAACAAGTCATATATTTATTGAAAACAAGTATTTATTTAACTTAAGTCATTTCACGCCAGCTTGGCAAAAACAGACCATTAGGTATCCGTGACAGCTACCATGAACAACAGCAGCAAATTTCCTTTTCGATGTCGATGCTTGACTTGCATTTTTATGCACAACATGAAATATCATTGCAGTTCGATTTACAGTTAACATGTCAGTGGAAAAGTGGAAGAGCATGAACAGTTCGGGAGCCCAAGAGAGAATCAACTGAATCAAACTGAAGAGCAAGGTATTCAGTTAGGAAGCCAAAAGCCCGAGATCCATCCATTTGAATGGATCAGTCGAAATGCGAAGAAGCAAGAAAGAAATTGGCAACACCTTGGGGACCGGCGCAGATTTTACCCTTGTTCCGGACCTATGGTGTCACGACACATTCTTATTCTTGTAGGAAAATATGCGCTTTGTCCAAATAGTCAGTGACGGATCCTCGCATAGGAGCAAGAAGCGAATCTCAGCAGCTTCCAAAAGAGACCCATTTTTCGAACCTCAGACACAGATATCATCTTTATCTACATAACTTGCCGAGCAACAAACGGCGTAGTGCAAGATTTTACTACACAATGACTCATAAAGTTTCTTTTTTGGCCATTAGAAAATATCTTAAGGAATAAATAATATTTATTGATAGTATTTAGAACAAGGGAGGTGGGGGTAGTGATGCGACATCGATAACAAAACATCGATGTTTTGAAACATCGATATTCAATATTAAAACATCGATGCTAATAAAACATCGCCCAAAAACCATCGATGTTTTAGAACATCCATTTTTTAAAACTGTTTTAGTAATCTCTAACATTAATGTTACTTCCGTTAGTCGTGGGGGGAGGGGGTGATTTAATTTTACTCTCTGATTGGGCAGACACAAATGACAAAAACTTGGTTGCTTTGGACTACATTGATGACTCAAAATTCTCGCTGTAAATACCTCCATGTTTTGCCTTCAAATGTCCAGATAAATTCGTGGTATTGCCAGAAGTTTTGAGGGACTTAAGGCAAATATTGCATTTCGCCAATTTGTCAGAGGTTTTGTAAAAATATTTCCAAACAGTACTTTTGGGAGGCATCTTACTAATAATATTAACGTCAACTTATATAAAACCAGAACAAAACAAAAACTTAAATGGATGCACTCGTGTATATACTATTTGTAAAATAAAACGCCATGGAAAGTTCTGGAGTGTCAGGAACATTCCAAGCGCTCTGATTGGTTCATTGGTTGTTCATTGCCATTTGTCTCTAATCGTTCCCCCTTTTGTATTCGTCCTTTTCAGAATTCAGACTTACATTTACTGAGTTTGAAATTTATGCTACGTGGTAAATTTTTTTTCATTACGGTACTTTTTCATTAAGAAAAAAAAACATCGAGACAACGTAAAACATCGAGTACAAAACATCGATGTTAAAAAGACATCGGCTTCAATAAGCTTCGATGTTTAAAACATCGATGTTTTTATCAAAACATCGATGGTTTGAAAACATCGACATCGATGTCGCATCCCTAGGTGGGGGTGGGGCAACCAAATGCCACTGCTTCAGCATCAAAAAACGAGCCATCGCAGCCGGAACCTTTACCTGGTTCCCTTCCACGATGCATTAGACGACTGGGGATTATTGTAGAAACGGAACGATTCCATCTCCCCCTTTCGCTTCTGTCAACTTCCCCTCCACGCCCGACAGAATTAATCACGCTAATACGTTTACGTAATTCCGGACAGTAGAGCGCCAGTAATAGTTAGTGGAGATTGGATGGCAGGTGCCCCTTTCTTGGCGACTCCAGCAAATGGGACGCACATCTTTGGCGACAATTACGGGACGCAGTGCGATGGAGCAACATTTCCGTAATCACATAGTGCAAGGATAGCCCCTTTTTCATACTTTTTGCCGGATTTGTTTTCATGGGTCGCCAAAGTCTGACACCTAGTAGATTAGAAACAAAAATACCAGCCCTTGTTGGGAGTATGTAACCATACGTAGAAAATGTTTCCAGTGATGGTCGCAGTTTTTCGGGGTTTTCGAGACAGATAAAGCTCTATCTAGGGTTGAATTATAAGT